>CM053399.1:172230332-172253402 GCA_028644305.1 Xerus rutilus
GAGCTAGAAAAAGCACAAACTTCTGATATATCTTATTGGCTATGGTTTGTGGTGAAATCAAGAATAATATTTTGATTCTTCAAAGTATGCTATTGTTTTTATGCAAGATTTAAAAAATCATGCCAGGGTAGCCAGTGAAATCTGCAGAAAATCAGTGTCACACAATCATGCAAATATTTTCATTTTACAAATTGGCTCTTAGAGGATAAATAAAGACCTACGACTTCAAAAATAGGTTAGTGGTGACGTGGGATTAATGATCCCCAAACTGGTATGACTGTCGCTACTGGCTCTGCTTTGGGGGGTGAACTGCAGGATTTGACTTCATCTTTGTACCTTAAAGCCCAGTTTGGAATCACTTCTTCCCGTGGCAGGACAAACTCCACCCAGCACCCTCCCACTACATTGCACACAGACTGGGAGCTTTCGCACCTACCTGTCCTTGCTACAAATACATTGGTGTGAGAACTGTTCGCCCGAAGCTCACTTGCCAGGGCACAGCACCTCAAAAAAGCATTGGAACACCGCTGGCCAACGGTGATCCTCAGAGCTCTCTCCTCACAGCTCTCCTCACTTTGATAGGCTCCATCATAACAGCACTTCTGGATCACAGGATGTCTGAATTGGGATGCTGAGATGATAACATAATAGTTCTCAGCCAAGTACAGATTTGAAGTCTCAGGGCTGGACTTTGAGGCTCTGATCAAACTTCCCTCTCCCCTAACTTAGTACCAGTGGTTGACCACCTCCCAGAATAGGAAATTGCCTTTTCCTCAGTCAGCTTATTATGATTCAGAGAGCTAAATTGCCAAAAAGTTCTTCCTGACATCTTAACCAAAACCCAACTCTTATTACAGGTACCCCCATTGAGAGCCACGGGATGAATCCTCTTGTGCAGAAAAAAGTCACCTGACTGTAAGTTCCTCAAATATTTAGATAGTCATCACGATTACCTAAGTCTAACTAACCCCTTCTCTGTTCTATGGATGGAAAGTTAGTGTTCCCCCAGTATTCAAATGATGAAATCTTAAGCCCCAAGCTGATATTAGGAGGTGGGGCCTTTGGAAGATAACCGAGTCATGAGGGTGGAGCCCTTGTGAATGGGAACAATGCATTTACACATGGGGCCCCAGGAGGGTCTCTTGCTTCCCTCTTTCTGCCATGTAAGATCTTACGAGAAGTGAGCAGTCTGTGACCTGGAAGAAGGCCCATACCCAACACCAACCATGCTAGTATCCTGATCTCAGTTTTCCAGCTTCCAGGACTGAGAAATAAAATTTTGTAGTTTATAAACCACCCAGGCTATGGTACTTTGTTATACTATCCCAGACCGATGAAGATAATCCATTAAACACCCTGAGGACTTTTTAAATTTAGATCAGGTTTAAAATCTTCATATGGTTATACTCTATAGAACATTTCCCTGACCAAAGTAGTTGTTATAGTTTATATGTGAAGTGTCCCCCAAAAGCTCATATGTGAGACAATGCAAAAATGTTCAGAGATAAAATGATTAGATCACAATCAGATGTGATCGCTGGCCAGTGGACTATGCACTGGTATGGATTAACTAGTAGTACATGGTGACTGTAGGCAGGTAGGACTGGCTAGAGGCCACTGGAGGTGTGCCTTTGGGTTTTATATTTTGTCCTTGGTGAGTGGAGCTCTCTCTACCTCCTGACTGCCATGTCCTGAGCAGCTTTCCTCTGCCATGCCCTTCTGTCATGATGTTCTGTTTCACCTAGAGCCCAGAGCTATGGAGTTGGCCGACTGTGGACTAAATCTCTAAAACTAAGAACCAAAATAAAATTCTTTCCTTCTCTACATTGTTCTTGTGTGGTGTTTTGGTCACAGCAACAGAAAGCTAACTAAAACCACAGTCAAGCTGCAGTCAGTAGGAGGCCTGGGCGGGTGTAAGAAGAGAGTTTACTATTTTTTCAAAAACCACTGATTGGTGGGTTAAGGTGATAATGTCCTTTCCTGTCATTTAGAGATGACAAAGGGGTGAAGTGATTGCACCCGCTAAGGAGCAGCGCCACGGAACTAATAGGCAGTATCATGAGATAAAACGTGGGAAGAAGGTCTGTTTTTCTCCTAATTATTTCAACTTGGTCAGATACTTGAGTTTTCAGTAACTCACTTTGGTATGATGAAATACTGATCATAATTTCTGTCTAGCCTAGGTTAGAGTGTAACACTGCCAAGAAGGGACTTTAAAAAGAAACTGAGGCTTGGGGGAGATTCAGTGACTTGGCTAAGGACTCTGCCACTATAGAAAATGGACATGAGGAATATCGATCTCCTTTAGATTAAGACCATTTTAAACAAATGCAGGTTAATTTTACCAGTTTGCTTCACCTCTCTGAAAATAAAAACCACAAGTGCCTATAGACCTTTCCATCTGTTCTACATCAATTAGCTAGAATGACAAAGTGTTGCCGATCCTGGGTTATTCCATTATAACTTCTGGGGGAAAATGAAACTTTGGAGCACCTAGATTTTCTATTTCTTCTTTCAAGAACCTTCTTGATCTCCGAATTTTCTTGTATGACTCATCTGTTAAAAAAAACACAGAGAGAGAACATCCCTTAGAATAAATACTTCTATCAAATTATCTAAACATGGGGCTGGGATTATGGCTCAGTGGTAGCGTGCTCGCCTAGCATGCATGAGGCACTGGGTTCGATCCTCAGCACCACATAAAAATAAAATGAAGATATTCTGTCCACCTACAACTAAAAAATAAATATTTAAAAAAATTATCTAAACACTCAAAGCATTTGAAGAATCAAATGGAACACATTTTATCAGATACCAGGCTCTATTTCCCATAGCAATCTGATCTATACCGTTAGTAAAGGACATGATTAAGCACATTTTTTGGTAAGAGTATTATCTTGAGATGCCCAAATAGGATTTTTTGAAAGCAACAAATGCACACATTTTTTAAGGCAGTTTGTCCATCTCTTTAAAACACATTTAGTGAGCGCTCATTTCTTTGAAGCAAGGAAGATAAATTTCAGTAAAGTCCTGTCCCTGCCTTCAAGAATGAATGAATTCATTCTGTTTATGGTGTAACACCCTGCTGAGTACAAGGGAGTTATCATGGGCTGAATTGTGTTCCCCACAATTAATATGTTGAAGCCCTAAACCTCCATGACCTCAGAATCTGAATGTATTTGGAGATAGGAGCTTTGAAGATATAATTAAGGTTATATGAGGTCATTAGAGTGGATGCTAATCCAATATGATTGAGTCTGTATAACAGGAGATGAGGCCACTGATGCATGTGGAGGAAAGGCCATGTGAAGGCAAGTGAGAAGGCAATTGTAGAGCTGATTGGAATCTGGCAAAGAATTTGATGCAAAAGGCTGATAAAGCTATTTGAATTGTGCCACGGAAGTGAAGGAATGGAAAAAGATATTCTATGCAAATGGTCAACAAAAAAAAGCTATAAGACAAAACAGACTTTAAATCAGAAACTGTCATAAGAGACAAAGAAGGATGCTTTATGATGATAAAAGGGTTAGAATACTAGGAAGGTCTAACAATGATAAATATATATGCATTTAACATTAGGGCACCTAAACATATAAAGCCAACAATGACAAAAGTGAAGGAAGAAACAGACAGCAGTACAGAAGAGCGTGAGGCTTCATCGCCCACTTTCAATAATGGGTATGACATCTGTACAGAAGGTCAATAAGGAAATAGGAGTTAAACAAGCACGACCTAACAGGCATAAGCACAACACAGCAACCAACAGCAGCAGAATACGCATTCTTCTCAGATGCATATGGATCTTTCTCCAGACAGAAGACAAAGTAGGTCATGAATAAGTCTCAACAAATTTAAGAAGACTGAAATCATACCAACTTTTTTTTTTAGACCACAATAGAATGAAACTGGAAATCAAAAGAAGTAAAACTGGGAAGTTCACGAATATGAAGAAATTAACATGCTCCAGAACTAGGTCAAGAATCAAAAAAAAAAAAAAAAGATTAGAAAATACACTGAGAAGGGCTAGGAGTATAGCTCAGTGATAGAGTGCTCCCCTAACATGTGTGAGACCCTAGGTTTGTTCCCCAATGTACATGCATGCATGCATGTGCATACGCACACACACACGCACATACACACCCGGCACACACAGAAGATACACTGAGACAGATGAAAATGAAAGCAAGTCATACCAAAATTTATGGGATGCATCAGAGGAACATTCATAGCAATAAATGCATATATTAAAAAAGAACAAAGATCTTGACTTAATTTATAACTCAAGAAGCTAGAAAAAGAATAGATTGCCCAAACTTAAGAAATAACAAAGATTAGAGCATAAATTTTAAAAAATAGAAAAACAATAAAATTTAAGAGTTGATTTTTTTGAAAAAGAAAAACAAAATCAACAAACCCTTAGACTAATTGAAAAGAGAGCTCAAATACATAAAATCAGCAATGAAAGAAGAAGCATTAAAACTGATGCTATGGAAATAAAAAGGATCATAAAAGACTGCTATGAGCAATTATATGCCAAAAAACCGGATAACCTAAAAGAAGTGGATGAATTTCTTGAAAGACAGAACTCACTGTTAAAACTAAATTTGGCCTGAGGCTGCCTCTATACAATGAGCCCCTAGGTAATGGACTGTGACCTAATTTAAGTACAGAAACAAATTGAAAACAAGAGCTTATTTTTTGTAATAATTAGCTAAGTCTCTGATCAGCTGGCAAATGATCAGATCATATCCAAACAAGGCAAACACTGCACCTATTTCTTTTCCTCTCTTTTGTTTTCTCTATGTAAAATGTGAATACTCCTGGCTCACACTGCAGTTAGAACTCTCCAAACCTCTCCTAGTTCTGCTGGCTGTCCAATTTGTGAATTGCTTTTTTGCTCAATATTCTTGCTGGATTTGCCAAGAGTTTTTCTTTTAGCACTACCAAGATTCAATCATGAAGAAATAAATTCTGCATCGATCAATTATTACTATGATTCAGTAATAATAATAATAATAATAATAATTTTAAAATCTAAAATCTTCCCTACATTGGTCTTGGCAATGATTTCACAAATATAATACCAACAGCCTGGCAACAAAACCAAAAATAAATAAGTGGAATTGCATCAAATTAAAGGGTTTCCACACAGCAAACAACCAACAGAGTGAGAAGGCAACCTGTGGAATGGGAAAAAAAATTCGCAAACCATACATCTGATAAGAGGCTAATCTCCAAAATTAAATAAGGAGTTCCTATAACATAATAGCTAAAAAATGAATCACCCAATTTAAAAATGGGCTAAGAGCTCAAATAGATGTTTCTCATGAAGGAATAGAAATGGTCTACAGCTATATAAATAAAATGTTCAATATTGCTAAATATCTTGGAATGCAAAATAAAATTCAAAATGAGGTATAACCTCATACCTATCAAGATGGCAATTATTTTAAAACAGGAGAGCAAAGGTTGGTGACGATGTGGAGATATTGGAACCCACATGCACAGTGTTGGTGGAAATGCAAAGTAATGCTGCTCTGGAGATTTTTCAAAAAATTCTAAATATAGCCAGGCGCAGTGGTGCACGCCTATAATTCCAGCACTTTGAAGGAGGCTGAGACAGGAGAATCCCGAGTTCAGTGGCGAAGTGCTAAGCAACTCAGTGAGACCCTGTCTCTATATAAAACACAAAAAATAGGGCTGGGAATGTGGCTCAGTGGTTGAGTGCCCCTGAGTTCAATCTCCAGTACCAAAAAAAAAAAAATTCAAAATATAACTACTATATGATCCAAGAACCCCACTTGTGGGTATTTATCCAAAGGAATTAAAATCAGAATCTCAAAGAGATATTATCATTCCCATGTGCCTTGCAGTACTACTGACAACAGTCAAGAGTTGAAAATACCCAAATGTCCATTGACAAATAATTGATGAAGAGAAAGTAGTATACACTGGAATACAATCCAGCCCGGGAAAAAAGGAAATTCTGCAATATGCAAAGGCCTACCTGAACCTTGAGGACATTATACCAAGTGGAATAAGACACTCATAGCAAGACAAATAGTACCCAATGCTACTTATTTGAGGAATGCGACATGAATTTAAGGATGGAATGATGGTTGAGAAGGGTCTGGGGGGCAGAAGACTTGGGAGTTCTTAGTCAATGAGCATGACTTTTCAGTTAAGCAAGATGAATAAATCCACAGATCTATGTACAACCTTGTACTGATCATCAACAGTAATGTATCATATACTCAAGAATTTGTTAGCAGGGTAGATCTAATGTTAAGTTTTCTTGCCACAATAAAATAATATTTAATTATTTTGTTTTGCTTTATTATGTTTCATTGGAAAAAGGATTTGGAGGAAGAATGAGTGTGGGGCCAGGAAAAGCAGTGCGTTCTCACAGTGAGAACACTCACGTTGCTTAACTGAGGACAGAATGAGTTACCATCTTGGCAGGAGTGGCCCGCGTCGGTGTTGGTGAGGACCGTGAGTCCTACCGAGTGGAATACATCAGCATAGCTTCTGCTGCCACTTGCTCCACAGCCCTGGTCACTTTTATCCAAAGCTCCAAGAACCTGTTAGAAAGGAGGTCATTCCCTTAAAAATACAACATTCAGAGACTGTTTCAGGGAGCACCTGACTTGTGGAGAATGATAATTGTAAGTCACTCACGTACTGATTGATTAAAACCTAATTCTCCAGTTTTCCCATGCCTTTCTTCCTTTCCCTGGTTTTCACCTTGTGGCTTTACAAATATGCACTAGTCAAAATTCACCAGGAGCTAGGCTTGAGGATATAACTCTGATGTGGAAGTCCTTAGAAAATGGTTTACACTCTTTCTTCTTAAAGTTCTGAAAATGGCACTAATAAAATATCTGCTGAATCAGTGAATAAGGAGAGGAAATACTCACTACCCCTCAGGGTCCTTTTCTAAGCTCTGGGAAGGATGGGACCTTCTGTTTCATGGCTCCATCCAAGGTGAAGAAACAGGACACAAACCCGGAAATACTCAATGAATTAATTTTGGTTTGGAGGATTCGGTCCTTACAAAGTTGTGACCATGGCCCATGTGACCCATGAAAGTGCTTCTGGGTGATTGGGGTGGGTGGTGGGAGGGAGTCTCTCTGGGAAACAAGCTGGTGGAGAGGCGATAGCTATTTGTGGCTGCTGTTACTTTCTCTTATGCAGCTGTGATCTCTCACATCATGCCTGGTTCCCACTGCCCTCTCCATCATTCCTCTGGTGGATTCAGGACACTCAACTCACCAGAACCTCAGCATTTCCAGTCATATCCCTGCCCTGGAGTGGACAAATAATTCAATTTTATGCATTAGCTTAAAAAATGAGTCAGTAAGTTATCACTTATTCCAAATAACAGCTTAATAAATGAGACACTGCTATCAGTCACTAAAAGGGAGATAACTTGGAATGGGTCACTTTGAAGGTTTATTTTTGGACATGGATTTAATTATTTTTTTTTTAGTTTATTCCTGAAGAAGTTTGAATTTCAGCATTTCATTGAGGATATTCCCAATGTGTATTCTCACCGAACAAAATAAATTGCAGAGTAAATTCAGCAGGTAATTATTCTTTATGTATCTGAAAGGATAACTTAAAGGGGTAACTCACTTGATTCTTTGTGCTGGTCTACTCAGGCCATAAGTCACCTGATATCTCTGAGTTTTCGTCATCAATAACATGAGGACTATGCAGGTAAGCGCTCAGTACATTTTAAATATTACCTAAATTATTCATACCCATCTCAAAGCTTTGTTGTAAATATATAATAAGACAATGGATGTTAAGGCTTAGAATAATGCTGAACATAAAAGTGTTTAGAAAATATTAGCTCTTGATATTATTACCCTTAAGTCTAGTTTGGAAGACACAGGTATAGTTGCATCTTTTCTCCTTTATTCTTTTGCACCTTGGTTCCTGAGAGAACCGGGGTGATCACTTGGCCCTGAGTCACGCTTTGCACCAGTGATCATAACATTGACTCCACTTAACTCTTTCCAGGGGAGTTTTGCTTCTTCCTTGGATGTCATATGTAACACTCTCCACCGCTGTTAACGCTACCCACATTTCTGACGGAGTGTCCATAATAAGAGATATAGCTTCTCCTGGAGAATGTACCTCTTTATCTGGAGACAGATGGATCTAAAATTAATAAGAAAAGAAAGCATCTTAGTGTGAGATTAAATCATCACTCAGGAGGAACTCAGACTGGGGACAGTGTTGGCGTCTCACCTGGAGCTGGTTGCCACATTTCTCTTCGATATTTAGGCAGACTGAGTCAGACACTCTGCTGTCTGCTCTGCTGTGATGATGTAATAGACCAGGAGATGGGCGGCAGGAACCATGTGCTGAGTCACGGGAAGGTTTAAAGGTTGGTAAGATGAGCCTGGGAGTTTCTTTTCTGTGCCAAAGTGTACAATTTTGCCCTTGGACGAAATCTAAAAATACATGGCGACAAATAAACATCAGCATGGGCTTAATGTGGGCTTAGGAATTGAGCAGATATAAAAAGAGAAGTATTGTCCATTCATCATCTACCTGAATGCAATCAATGCTAAGACTTGAATTTTTTCCCTTTGCAAATAAGGCATATTCTTATGTAATGCTGGCAAGGCTGAGCAGTCTGTTGCTTGGTAATGCTCTGATTAGTCATGAACCATAGCCTGGAGATTGAATGAATGCTCTGCTGGAACCCCGGCATTTGGCCATGGTGGGATTATAAAGCTAGAGATGGAAGATCTTGAATGAAATCCTAAACTTACCTGCCACTACTTAAAGGCAGGGCAGGTCATTCAACTTTTCGAATCTACTCCATTGTGTGCTGAACTTAAGGAACTGTGAGGTTCTGTTTGTATTTGTGAATGTGCTTTATAAACTGTGAGGTGCTACATAAATTCATTCATTGACTAAATATTAATTGTGTCAGGTAAGGAGTCATTTTAAGGATTCTTTGTATAAGTAAAAAAAGGTATTGCAAATAGACTAGATGCAAGTAAGATATTATTGGCCTTACCAAGTAATTGTAGTGTGTGATTTTGTCAACATATGGACTTTTAGGGGTAACAGTTACGCTCAAGTGCTCTCCCACAAGTAAGCTCTTGTAACTGTCCGTCCAGCTAAGAGAAAGGAAGCTCTGGCTGGGTGACGAGTAGGCCACTGCTCGATAGTCACTGCTGGCCTGGTACTCTTCTGGAAGGGCTGGGTCATCGGTTCTAACCTAAAAGAGAATGTTCCAAACATAAAAAAACACTGATGCTGAACTTCGCATCGGTGATGACAATGGCGGTGGCAGTGACGATAGGGTTACAAAGTCCTTGTGGAAATAGAAAGCAGGGTGTTAGGAAGCTGCAAATCATCCATTACATCAGAGTTTGGGGTGTGCTGGGAAGAGTGGTGAGCAGTGGTTGGAGAGAACAGAGGGACAAGGTTAATCAAGATCAGATGTGTGCTTGGGATAATCACCCCATCTCCCTGCCACAGTGAGGGGAGTGATAGGGAGGAGAGTGAGGAATTGGGTGGCCTCGGGGGCTATCCACTGAACTAGGACACCTGGGAGGAGTCTAGGTTTGAGGTTGGCAGGCATTCCTTAATTTTGGACAAAGTAATGTTTATGCTCCTTTGAACCATCCAATAAACAGATATCATCAGAAGAATAAGAAGTTATACTCCATTTATGTATGATGTGTCAAAATGCATTCTACTGTCATGTAGAACTAATTAGAACAACAATAACAACAAAAACATGGAGAAATCAAAGTCCACAAGGCTCTTGAGTGTCTGAAATGAGTCTTCACCATAAGGGATGGGAATAGATGGGATCACTGGGGAAATCTATCTAATAAGAATGTGTCATTTAGCCAGGTGCGGTGGTGCACGCCTGTAATCCCAGCACTTAGGGAGGCTGAGGCAGGAGAATCACGAGTTCAAAGCCAGCCTCAGCAATGGCGAGGCGCTAAGCAACTCAGTGAGACCCTGTCTCTACATAAAACACAAAATAGGGCTGGGGGTGTGGCTCAGTGGTCGAGTGCCCTGAGTTCAATCTCCAGTACCAAAAAAAAAGAATGTGTAACTTGAAAAGAGAGGAGGGTCTGACAAGATAGAAGCCTGAGGTTAGAGCGCAAGCAAGTGCTCATCGGTCCATAATGGAGGCTATGAAGAGCAAAGAAGAAAAATGAAAAGCAAGAAAACTTTGAGTGACAGAGATTGTTTAAAGAAAAATGTGTTAGTCAATTGCACCAAATATCTAGGAGAATGCAAGAAAGAGAAGGACCAGACACTATTCAGTGCTTTTAGCAAGTAGCTCATGAGTAACCTATGCAAGAGCAGTTTCAGTGGGGTGTTGGGGGCTGAGGACAGATCTGAGTTGTTGGAGGGGACCTGGAAGGGAGAAAGGAAATGCAGGTGATTCTCAATGGAGTTTCCATGTGAGATTGAGGAGAAGTGACGATAGCTGAAAATAACAGAAAAGAGAAGATTCTGCTAGTATTCTTGCATTCCACTGGTGGGTTCTTGTTTCTAGATTTGGATAATATTGTGTTTAGTCTAAGAAAAAATTCCTGAAAACAGAATCAATGGACTTATACCCTTTATTGAATGTTCATTAACCCTAACCCTATATATCTTCTGTGCATATAAGTCAAATGTTGTAAAGCAGATCACTGAATTATATATAAAATCTTCTCCATCTGTCCCATACAGTAGATACCACATAGGCTAATATCAGAAAGGGCAACAAATGAGAATTCCACTCACGTGAAACTCCAGTGCTGTCACACCAGTGGAAATGTCAACCACAAATGGAGCAACTCCATGATGATCTGTTGTACTTTTCCTTGGATCCAGATCTGTCCTTTCCCCCGTCGCACCCACTGTTTTTGCTTTCAAGGTTATCGTATTCCCTCCTACGACATGGCCGAAGACATCCTTCACCTGTACCTGGTGGCCCAAATCAATTTTAAGAGATAACATTTATTATTTTACATCATGAATATCCTAAAACAATTCCCTCCTTTGTTCCCAAGCACAAACTTTATAGGATTTAACTCAAGAGTCCTATGAGGTTGTCTCGATCCATTTTCACTCCTCTGGGCATGTATGATATGAATTACATTTGATTCCATTCAATGCACACTTATTGAATGTTTGAGAAAAGCAGGGCACTTGCTATGTGGTGGTACCTAAGCCATGGGTTGGGTGATAGCTGAGATCACCAGGCCTGGATCTCAGCTCTTGTTTTCCATCACAGACTTGCTGGCTGTCTTGTCCTATCCCTCACCCTCCATCATTCTTTTCTCCATTCCAATGTCTACACTGGAGGTCACACAGGAACAAAATCTGAGATTTTCCCCGCCTCTGTCTTGGCATAGACGAAGCAACCTAAAAGTGAATGGGGGAAATACAGCCTAATATTAGCTATTCTAACCAACTAATCTTGATGGAATATGGAATCCCAGCCTTCAGAGTCAGAGAAGTTGCAACCAGATGCACGGTGTATGGAGAGAGGACATATTTGACATCCGTTACTTTGGTTTCTTTGAAGAATCTACCTAATGGAATAACGTGCATTGCATTGAGAATTTGGCAAGTACACAATATCGTGACCTATGTGGGTCCCTGTTCTGTTCCTATGTATTTCTTCACTTGGATAAGAATAAGTAATTCATCCCCTTGTTGATCACTTCAACCGTAATTATTAACCTAAGTCGGAACGATTTGCTGAGGCCGCTCTGGAGAAGCCTGGCCACTCTGTGACCTGATAAAATGGTTTTTAGGAGGTTGGTCAGATGCCCATTCATCTGTTTCAAATATTGTGTCCTGTTCCAGAGAATTTGTCTAATCATTTATCTCACTTTTTTTTTTCTTCAAATGAGCAAAAGCCTTATGCCCTCAAGGAATTGGCAATGCTGCTAGAAAGGACAGTCAGATCTGGAACAACTGTTCTTATTTCCAATACAACATTTGTAGGCCATGTGGTAAAAGATATGTGTTAAATATTTAATAGTATGTAATCAAATATACAAATGACCCAGGGAGGGGCTGGGGTTGTGGCTCAGTGGTAGAGTGCTTGCCTCACATGTGTGAGGCACTGGGTTTAATTCTCAGCACCATATATAAATAAATGAATAAAATAAAGGTCCGTCAACAACTAAAAAAAAATTTTAAAAATGACCCAGGGATGCTTTCATAATGTGTATGATTTTACCATTTGACTTATTCATTGCAAGTATAATTTCCAGGTACCACTACTTTTAATTTTTAATAACACAAAAGTCATACAATACCATCTCATCTACATGAGATTAATAGATTACCAATGCTGAAAAATGTTTTTCCTTAGAATTTCTTTCACATTTACCTGAAACAATATTTTTGTGAACCATATTGGTAACTGCGCTTGCCCAGAATGAAATAGTAATAAGTGATAGATTTCTATGCAAAATTTTGGAATAAGAAAGAACTTTGGGAAGGGCATGTATACATTAGTTTAGGAACTGACCTGTATGTTCTTGTACTTTCACAAAAATATTAAGGTACTTGTTGTTTAAATCTTCTAGACTTTTGTATGGCAGGTTTTTAATTGCCTTTGATGTATTAAAATTGATTTGTGCAATTCCATTGATCAGCTGTTTTTTTTAAAGGGGGATAAAAATTTATAAGATAGATTAGAGCAGAACTCAGAAGGAATAACAAATTGTGCTTTTTTTCAGCCTGCAAATTCTTCACTTGGCAATGTTCTGGTTGAAGTTCATAGTAATACAAAGCACAACCTTGATTCCTGGAGGTATATTCAAAACTAATTAATATTTAGGTCATTTCTTTCAAGTCTAAAGGGTCAGGTCATGTTGCAGGATCACGGAGAAAGCCCTTTGGCTTAAAATCTTTGATTTAAAATTATGTATAATATTCAGAATCTGCGTCTCTAATTTGGGTACCCTTTTCTACCGGATGGAACCTTGTCCAAAGTCCAAGATTCATGTCCAAATGACATAAATTGCCTATGAAAACTAGGTTTTACCTACTCAGCCTTCCAAACTGAAAACAAATGTCATCTGTAACCCACCTATTTCCAACAGTGGAAACTCCTAAAGCCCAAAGTCTTATACTTTTGAGTTTTTTAGTTCCATGAACATTTAGAGGTGAAAATCCAATTTACACCTCTATACTTTGGTGACTTACTCGGAGTTCTCCATTTCTGTGAATAAAGTCTCTTACCTGTGTCTTTTGGATTGCTTCAGGCATCACTTCTTTTCTATTGTCTTCTTTTTTTTTTAATGTTTATTTTTTAGTTGTAGGTGACAGAATATCTTTATTTTATTTTTATGTGGTGCTGAGGATCGAACCCAGTGCCTTATGCGTGCCAGGCGAGCACGCTACCACTGCGCCATAATCCCAGCCCCTCTGTTGTCTTCTAAATCATCTTTTATTGCAAAAATGACAGAAACCTCAGCCTCAGTTACATTCTGTTTATGAGAATATCTATCAAAGAGAATAATTAACCCCTTTTGATAAAGCCATCAGAGTAACGAGATACAGATAAAACACAAACATGTGAAATTTGCAATCTGCTCTTGAGACAGTGCTCCTATGGAGCTTTACATTTCATTCTTACACTCTGTGGTAGCAGAACCAAAGCAAATATTGTTGCCATGGGCACAAGAGAGAACTGAGTCCCAGAGGATGGACAGAATTTGCTAATGTCCCACAATTGTTATGTTAATGAGTTAGTAAAGAACTGAGCACAGCACCCAGGGCTTTGGTAAGGGATTACACTACTGCCATAACTATAACATGGTGTGGCAACAATAGGGACCCACTCCCTGCAGCTCCTTTTAGCCAAGGGGACAACATCATGTATTTGAAGCATGTTATTTTTAGTTTAAGCCCATTTTTGCCTTTTGAGTTCAAGAAAAACATGAACTTTCCCTATTTTATATAAAACAAGCAAGCCAGTATCCCCAAAGACAATTTTCCATAGCACATCTGCCAAATGGGATTTTGGGGCTAATTCAATCAATTCTATGGATGATTTTAATAATTAAGTTGTATGATCAATTAATATTAACTAGGCTACAAGTAACAAAGATGTGAATATTTTCATGAAGTTTTTTAAAAGTATATTTTTCATTGTAGGCAGACACAGTACCTTTTTTATTTTTTTTAAATGTGGTGCTGAGGATCGAACCCAGTGCCTCACCTGTGCTAGACGAGTGCTCTACCGCTGAGCCACAACCTCAGCCCTTCATGTAGTTTTGATACCTGACCATGATATTTAATTTTAGGACTATTTGCTGAAGAGACTAAGAAAAACAGCAAGAGTGGAGTCAGCAAAAGCACTTCAGCCAACTCTCTTAAACCCACTTTCCACAACTATCACGTTAATCATAGAGGTTTTTTGGTTTTTGTTTTTTTTTAATTACACTGAGCCTCAGAATCTTTCTCAACACAGGGTCTTAGACCAGCATTGCCAATCAGTCATTTTGACTCTTGAAACAAAATCTATTTTCCATAGAGGAACTACAAGAATCTGAAAATTCAAAAAGTGTTTTACCTGGCTTTGATAGTGATCTTGAAGTCCTCAAAGTTTTTGTGGCTGATATAGTAATTTTCTGGTTGTACTAAGATAGAGAAGAGTGGTTTTGCCAAATATACACCTAAGGAAAAACCAACCAAAAATAAACAAAAACCCAAAAAGCAAGATGGTTGAAACAATAAATATATATCTCAAACAAGACATGTCTTGCTACAATGGAATACATGAAAATCCCCAGCATCAGTACTCTTCCCTTATCATGATCATCATTAATAGCCCCTGGGAAACCTCATGATCTACCCCTCAGTGACTGGCAGCTTTCTGCTTCCAAATCCTGTCATGTGTTAAACCATTTCTGCTGTTGTCAAAGCATGGGCTCAATAAGGTCACAGACCTGGTCTTGCTTTTCTGGGCCAACCTTCCCCTCAATGCCTTCCATATAGTAAGATTTTTCAAAAGTACTTATTAAATTGGAAATTCCCAGCAGTTCTTTTCCATTCTGGATCTAGAATGTGAATATAAATCTCAAATTCTCATCTTCTCCTTATATCCATTTGAGAAGTGGTGGTACCACCCAGTCCTATCTACCAGGCGCTGCTCTGCAGTCTGCTTAACTCTATAGGAGGAGGCTTCCCAGTAGGAGCAGTGGGGCGGGGCGGTGGTGAGGGGCTGAGAGCAAAGCCGGAGTCCACCTGTTCAGGTTGCTTCTCTCTGGGCCAGAGAAAAAGGACTTTGTAACTGTAAACAGCATCCAAGAGAGTTAATAAGCAACTCCAAAGCTGAGTTTAGGTGTTTCTGAGGGTATTTTGTTGCCGTGGTTTTAGCACGTTGAATGTTTTAAATTTTTATGTGTACTTGCTCTTATCCCTTAAATATAAATACTTCTCTTCCTCTCATCAATATGGTGGTCAGAAAACATGGCTTAAAAGTCTTAAATAGCAACTTTACATACAAATTAGTGTTCTAGGAAATTCTTAAGAGAAATGAAGGAAAGGAATCATTTATAAGTTAATCATTAGTATAATCAATACAACTGTTTCCAAAATAAATGTTGTATTTTTCCCCAAACATCGTTATTTTCCAAACACACCATCAATTTTTTGAGCTGAAGGGTTCAAAGGTAGCATTCTGGTTCTCTGACCAAACAAAGTTGTTATGAGAACCTGGACCAGAGGATTGAAGTAGACAATCTCTAACAATGTTAGAGAACCATGGATCTTGCAAGGATTTGGCCATGTCTTCTCCTCCCATTGATTTGACCACCTGCACAACCATGATGAGGAAACCAGGCACAGAGAGTTCCATGAGCAGCACATTGTAGTGAACCAGATGGAAAGTACTGTGACTCCCACTCCACCTCTGTCCATCACACCTTGCCACCCTCTTTACTAAATTTTTATTCTCCAAAATTATTGAGAAGTATTTTTTTAAAAAAGAAAACACATTGAAAATCTCAGTAATTTATGAGAAATTACCATGGCTTTTAATCTCAAAATCTGCAGTTCCTACTGTTGTGAAGTCTTCTTTGTAGTTAGCTTTAATTGTCCACAAACCGTATCTGTGAAAGCATCACATTTGAAATTGTAGGTAACATCAGATAATATGCCTTTAATTTACTCATTGATTGTAGCTAATGTTCGAAGGAACACTTACTATGGGCCATGCACTAAAGCTTTACATGTGTTAACTATCTCAATCTTCATAAAAATACTGTAGAATGTGTTATATTATTATATCCATATTATCATAAGAAACTTGATCCCAGAGAGGTGAAGATACTTGCCCAAGGACACACAGCTAGTAGGTGATGAAATGGGACTCAAACTTGGTCATTCTTGCGCCAAAACCCTCAACCACAACTCCATTCTTAAATGACTCTGACAACAGCTTGAGTTCTGCATATTCCAATTGATGTATCATATTTGAAAGAGCTATTAGAATTATTTAAAAATAGGGGCTGGGATTGTGGCTCAGTGGTAGAGCGCCTGCCTCGCATGCGTGAGGCACTGGGTTCAATCCTCGGCACCACGTAAAAATAAATAAAATAAAGTTATGTCCATCTACAACTAAAAAAAAAAAGAATTATTTAAAAATATGCATTTTAAGAAAAATTGTTACGAACACTTGAAAAACACTTCCATATTACTGATTCTTTTTCTGGTAGATCGTAGCATATCTATAATTAGAAAATATTTTTAATGGAAAGCATTGATTATTCATTTGAAGAACTAACCCTGAAGCTGAATCATATTCATAAATCTAATATACTATATAGTTTGCTGGAAAATCAGGACTAGTATTTAGGACCAATTGATCAAGTGAAACCTATCTAAATGATACAAATACAGAGTTTTAGAAAGTTTATAGCTCAAGGTAAGTGATAGAGTAGAAGCAAAAAATAAGGATTAATCTTGCCCTCCAAGAGATCTGGCTCCCTTTTTGTTGTCACCATTTAATTGTGTGACTATAAATTTCTCTGAACTTTACTTATCTTGAAAATGGGAAGATAAAAGTCCTAGCCGAGTGTTTGGCACATGGTAGGAGATCCAATATGTCAGTTCCCTGGCCTTATTGAAGGGTTCCGTTTTCAAGGCATCATGCAATAGAAGAGTCCCAAATCGTACTTCAAAATATTTGTCAAGGGGAGGAGAGGGGGCATGGGGGCCAGAAAGATGGTGGAATAAGATGGACATCATTACTCTAGGTACATGTATGACTGCACATATGGTGTGACTCTACATCATGTACAACCAGAGAAATGAAAAGTTGTGCTGCATTTATGTATAATGAATCAAAATGCATTCTACTGTAATATATACCTAATATAATAGGTATATATGTATAATTAGAATAAATAAATTAAAAAAAAGATAAACCAGATTAAAAAATATTTTCCAAGTAGGAAATATAAATATTTATATTCCTAAATATAAACTATATTCCTAAATAAAGAAATATTTATATTCCTAAATATAAACTATGCTCCTAAATATATAGCTTATATTTAGGAATATAAACTAAAATGTCAAAGAAACAATCTCTAAGCAAAGGTAAAGACATGAAGATGGACATCTTCTATTTGTACCCTCCTTCCTTTTTTTCTATTGTCCTCTCAGCATTTGGGGGTTGGGAACATTATTCCCACAGTGTCTACTGTGGAAGGGGCTCTGTAAATACAGCAGACTAGCTTGGTTCTTATAGGGAAACACACCAGCAGGCCTCACTAGACCTAAAAGAAGAGCCAAAACCAGAATTTCTCTCCATCAGCACCTTTCAGTGACATGTAAATGACTCCAAGAACTGTTCAATAGCCCCCAACATCTCCATTGCTTTCAAGAGAGAGAGTTAACCAATAAATAATCTAACAATACTTAGGATGAGATGGGATCATGAAGTCAGGAAAAGTGATAATTCCAGTATCATTTCTTTCTTCCTCCTTAACAACTTCTGACCCTTCTGGATCCTTTGAGTGAGAAGAAAAACAAAAATACAAGCTTAATGATTGCTTTTTAACAACTTGTAAATATAGAAGCCACACATAAACATAATATGTGATTGATAGTTCCTATAAAAAACACCCACTAATAAGTTCTAAGAAGCATTGTTGAATCTGAGCATGTGTAAAGTTGGCCACACACTGAGGCAATGACCGGCACCAGTTGGACTTGTTGGCAGACGGCCTTCTAAGACCAAGGGCATACTTAAAACAGGCATAAGTAGTACTGCAAATATTTAAGATAATATTAAATAAATTCCCAGCAGATTCTTCCCCCTCTCCCTCCTTTCAGAAGAGAACTTCTAGAATGATCTTCCTCCAACACTGCTTCCCTCCTGTCTCTGCCATGATCCAAGAGCTCCCTTGGCTCTCTGTTGTCTTTGGTATCTGGACACGCCATGGCCATTGCCTCTGGCCTGTTCAATATCTGCTTTCCCTATGAGGCCAGAGCCTCTTGCACAGGTTCTCTTGAACCTGTCTGTCCCACTCCAACTACCCGAACATAAAATACAACAATTCACCAAAGCTGCCAGCATCTCTCCCTAAAGTGTTTGCAGGCCAGTCAGCTGGGGCGAGCCTCTGTCTTGCTGCCTCCTGGCTCCAGACCTCTACTCCTTCTGCATTCCACCAGAGACATCATCCAGCTTCTGTCCAAGTGCCTCTCTGGTTTCCTTTAAGACCCAGCTCAGGACTCATCCTTGCCCTTAGTCATTATCCCCAGAGAGGGAGAATTCCATCTGCAGCACTGCCTCCCCTTCAAGCAGATCTGCCGTTGGTCCTGCATCCTCCCTCACTTGGCTTGCTGAATCACGTGTGCTGCGCTGGCCTTCCAAACTCAAATGCTCACGGAGGGTCATTCTCCCTAGTCCCTCAGACAAGTGGAGAGAGGCTCAGTGCTGGGTCTTTGGAGACAGACAGACCTGGGCTTGAATCCTGATTCAGCCAATTGTTATCGATGAGTTGTCAAGGTCATTTGATTTTCCTAACCCCTAGTCTACTCATCTATAAGATGGAGACAATCATACTGACTTTTAAAGATTTTCATCACAGTTCAACGCTTGTCGTGCCTTCTCACAGGTACCACATTTTATGCGTCTACAACACCGGCTGCATCTTCCCATGACTCAGATGGCAAGAGGATTCAGACTGATTAGCTGACACACTTTGTAGATGGGGACACCAAAAAATGTTCTTTAATGGAGACGTAAAAGCATATTTCAACCAAAAATTTAAAATTATCAGTGAAGATGAGAAAATTATAAAATTGCCAAGTTCTAGCCACAGTAGCTGCTGAATAAATGCTTGCTGCCATTTAATATTGAATACATTAATGCCATTTATGATGAGTTTTGTAAGAATGAAAATTCTTTATTGATATCATGGAAATCCCAGGGTTAAATTTTATTTTAAATTAATGGTATACTTACTACAAAAGTCAAGATAACTTCTCTTTGAGATGGCTTTAGGTTTTCATCCAATGCATAAACTCTGACTTTTACTGTAAGAAAAATTGTCATTTTTAGAAACTCCATCCAACTCTAAATGATCTGACAATGTCATTGACACTCTCCACAAGGTCCATGGAATTTAAAATAAAATTTGGAAAGCCTAAAACATAAAACCCAAGCTTCAAAGGAAAGATGAATAAGATGAATTAAGATGAACTCTAACTTTATAATGAAGTTAGAACAATATTCTTTTCACAAAAAAGTACTGAATGGATTATTTAAATATTTCTCTTCATGCATTTAAAATGTGAACTGACATATTAAGAACTATTTTCACTCAACTTTTGCATTCTTTTAAATTGGGGATTGAACCCAGGGGCACTTTACCACTGAGCTATATGCCCAGGCCTTTTTTTAAATTGATTTTTAAATTTTGAGACAGGGTCTCATTAAGTTGCCCAGGCTAGCCTCAAACTTGGGATCCTCCTACCTCAGCTTCTTGAGTTGAGGATCACAGGTGTGCACCACTGTGCGTAGCACTCAAATTATGTATTTTAAAATCACTGCTAGATAAGAAAGACTGAAGCTCACTGCTAGCTGAAATTTTTAGAGGAGGAAAAACGGAAGAAGTAAGTTCTGTCAACAGAACCCATCAATAGAGCATTTTGTCTAACTTGCAAGGTGTAAGTGAAACTCTAAATTTCTCAAGATTTGACTACATATTTGTATACCTAGAAGGGTGAAAGCCTCGGAGTCCCAAGCTCGTAGTCACCCTCTGCCTTAGTGTCCAGGAGACTGTTCAAAGACTGTCTCAGACTACGTTTGTCGACACACCCTGTCCTCTTGTTAAGATCATGGAAGTGATCTCCATCTTATCTAACCTAATTGGCATTATCACTATCTCTGTTACATGTCTTATTTTATAAAATTCTTGAACTTAGAAGTCAGGTATAATAAATACAAAATGCTGGGCTGGGGATATAGCTCAGCTGGTAGAGAGCTTGCCTCACATGCACAAGGCCCTGGGTCCAAGCACCACAAAAAAAAAAAAAAAAAAATAGAAAATACTTTGCAAAATACAAATCTCATACCTGCTATGTGCAAAAGAAATGTCAGGCTTTAAAAAAAAAGTTTTGGAAGAAGCCAGGCATCATTCTAAAAAAGGTCTTTCTTAATTCTGCTATAAAAAGTAGACTCATTTTTTTTGTTCTTTGCTTTTATAATTTGCAACTTAATCTTTAGTTTATCAACTCTTGAATTTTGTGTATGGTATAAATTATATCATCCTCTTTTTCCCCAAAATATAAGCCTGTTGTTCTCAAACATTCATCAGATCATCCTGCTTTTCCCCCATGGATTAAAATTCCCTCTCTGTTATACCTTGCTCATCAGAATAGTAAACAGATCTGCCTGTTTGAATGAAAAGAAACCCAGCGTCATAGCGCAGTGGAATTTTTGATGCTTTTGAAAAATGCACAGATACAACTTCTAAATATACATGTGAAACTGCATTTGGCCCTCCAGATAAATCTTCTGGTTTTATCTGTTAAAAAAAAAAAGGTAATGAGAAATAAATGGAGATTATTTGAGCATTTTTTCCCAAAACATCCTACAATAATAAAAGCATTGCCTTTTAGCTATCTATGCTAATAATTTGAATCATTGTTTATATCTTACAAACAAAAATTTTGTAAAATAAAACAGTATATTTTTCTATAGGAACACTTTTGTATGTTAGTTTCTCATAAAATTTAGTTAGAAACAGTTACTTTAAAACATTGATCCAAATTAATGTTTATTAAAATTATAATCACTGAGGGGCTGGGGTTGTGGCTCAGTGGGGAAGTGCTTGCCTAGCATGTGTGAGGCCCTGGGTTTGATCCTCAGCACCGCATGATATACATATACCGCATGATATACATACTGCATGATATACACCACATATAAATACATACAATAAAGGCTCATCTACTACTAAAAAATATTTTTAAAAAATTACAATCACTGAAAAAATTCAATTTTTGATAGATGAAATATCCAAAAGTCATTAAGAAAATATCAAAAACTCAAAGCTTATCTGCAACAGAGGCAGAGAAGAAAGGAGGATTCACATGTCAGGTAGACGGTGGACTACAAGACTTGTCGCATGGCAGTGGAAATGAATAAAGTATTCTTTAAAATTATATTTGGATTTAAGCTGAAAATCTGAATCTTTTTCAAATGTTTTTTGTGTTTACTGGTCATTGTATAATTAGTATGTGACCCTCTTCAAATATATCACATTTGTTCAGTGTATTTTATGATAATAAACACTTCTCTAGTTTTCCTTAAACATTGTTCACAAATTTCTTCTAAAGAAAATTTGTTTGGTCCATATCCAATGAGAAAGTACGAAAATCTATCATAGTCACATATTTTAGGAAAGAATTTACTGTTTAGAAAAACATGGAATTAAAATGTTTTAGTTCATACTTTGGGGAAAAAATGCTCAAAATAATCTCCATTCATTTCTCTAAAATTTCAAAAACAGGACCAAACCTGTGTGTGTGTGTGTAGGGTGTATTATATTCTTTTAACATAACATAAAGCATAAATATCTAAATTATCTCTTCCTAGCATTCATCTTATAATTTTGAAACAGCTATGTATATTGACTGATTTAGTTTTCACTCTTGTAACCAAATATTTTCACCTTAATATCCTTGACCTACTTCATTCAGAGTTTTGCATTTCCTTACATTAACCCCAAATTAGAAATAGTCTCCATTTAACATGTTGCATTACTTAAAAATACAAAGGTAATGACACTTACTTCACATCAAGAGAGCATGAAATGTCACATTTTCACTCACACATATAAAATGGAACAATGTACCATCTCTTTGTTATATTTTACAAGTGAACATTTTACATAAAAGAAAGCATGAGATGAATACCTACAGTTAAGTTTGCAGAGTTTTGGAATTTATTTTCTGGAGACAAATTTACTTGGCGAAAAGAATATGTAAAACTTTTGTCAGGATAACTTTTAATAGCAATGGTCACATCAAATGATTCTCTGTATCCATAAACCTGAATTACTACATTTTCAGAGGCTCCGACATAGAATGCTTTAGGTGCTGAGACAACATATCTGTTGAAATAATGAAATTATGCAGTCAATCTGTTGATAGAAGATCATTTTTAATGCATTTCACTTAGCAGGATCCATATAAATTATCAATGTTTCTTAAACTTAGCAACATATTTTTATTTGTCAAAATGTCTTTAGCTATAATAAGGCCAGGATAGCTTCCATAAAGCATCCTAAGAATGAGATTTTTGGAAGACAGGCGGAAGTTATTTTGATCAGTTGTATCCCGGGGAAGGTTTAATAGGTCCCCTGAAAGAAGTACAAATAAAGATCAGTTCTGTCTTTTGAAAAATCCATTTTCTTTTTTTTTTTTTTTTAGTTGCAAATCTTTATTTATGCATTTTCATATAACAAGAAAAGGTCCACTATACATTAATGTTAAGTAGCACATTTTGGTGAAAAATATTTTCCAAAACTAAGAAAAGAAGAAGAAGAAGAA
>CM053399.1:172253902-172405779 GCA_028644305.1 Xerus rutilus
ATTGCAGCTTCTATCCTATAATCTTGTATTGACACTCCAGATTACCTGTGTCTCACCTTGGAGCTAATCCTGTTCTCCCAGTGTCCCCAGATGGGCACTGCTGTCACTAAAGTTGGTGGCGAAATTAGTGGATGTACCTGAAAAATCCATTTTCAAACAAAATACCAATTAGGAAGTTAATCTTCTGGTGGGAAAAAGGTCATAGCCTGGGCAAAAGACAAAGTATGAGAATACAAGTCATGCACAGCTCACAAACTACTTATGTTAAAACACAGAGTAGCAGCATTGGACACCAGAGGAGAGAAGAAATTCACTTGGAGCCCTCAGAAGTCGAAAGTTGATTGCACATAGCACTGATTGAATTCTGCTTTCTGTAAAAATATAACCAAGATAGTTTCAAATGAAAATAGCACCCTTCACTTACATTTGCTCCTGTCCCCAGCTTCTTCCCAAGCAGAAAAAAAAGACAGAGTATGCTTAAAATGTCCATGCCTGGGGTAGCAGTAGATTATTGACACAATTTCTTGAAATTGTACTCCTTCTGTGAACTCTGCTCAAAGAATTTGGTTAAATTAGCCCTCAGGTTAATTATTAATGTCAAACAGTGGAATCACTGAGAGGGAAATCTCCAAATTTAAGTGACAACCTTTTAATGTCCCCAGGTAATTCTGGAATTCAGAGGAGAAATTCAATTTTGATATGTAAAATGGTAAAATGCTCAAATGCTAGTCTCTAGGAAAATGCTTCAAAGGTAGACACAGACAGACATCTGGAGGCTGGTCTGGTCCTGCACATTTTCTGGGTGTAATAGAGGCCATTCACCCCCTAACTAGACCTTCTTTACTGGGCTATTACGCCCATCTTTCAGGTGCTAAGTGTTGGCTATTGAAGTTCCCTTACTTTGTACTTCTCCAATTCCTCTTGGTCATGGAAGACACCATGCCCAGAAATGTCTTAGCAGGTTCTGCTTCTGGGAAACACTCTGAATTTAAGGAACAAGGTGGAAGACTGTCATCCTGAATTCCATGGAGAATGTCTCATGGCTAGAGAGGTTTGTGAGGCTTCTCTGGAATAAGTCCTGATTGCACTAGGTCCCAAGAGGCCCGTCTGGATCCTCTGTAGAGCAGATAGGACATCCCAAAGCAGCCTCCCAAATGCTGAGATGTTCCCAGGAACAGCTGGGAGGGTTCCAGGCTAGGGTGATGTGTTCTGTCACTGCTTCCTCCCTTGTATCTTTATCCGCCCCAGACTCTAAGTTCTAGGAGAACAAGGTCTACCAGATACAATGGGGACACCCCTAAAACTTATGGCAGTGTCGTAAAAGACATTTGAGCCCTTGTCCAATTGTTGCATAATGAATGAATGATGGATGGGCCACAGGTGATCTTGAAAGTTAGGCTGAGGGTCAATTTTATGTTGCCTTGAATTTCATGCTAAGAAATTTGTACTTTATTCTGCATATAATGAAAAATTAAGAGGGGACTTTTGACTTTGCTGCTCACATCCTGAAGATGTCACCCTGTAGGACCTACTTATGTTTTTAATCCATCAAAAGGACAGACAGCTAGTCTATGCTGTGCAAAGTAATAATGAAATTGTTCTCCAAGATAAAATGCAAGCAGAGGTGAATAAAAACCTGGGATGTCAAACGTTCATTCACAATAGTTACTTTTTAAACGATCTCTCACGACAGCAGTAGATATTGATGTTGGGTTAATCAGGAGTCTCACAACTATAAAGGTAGAGTAATGGAATTGTATGAGTAGTGAATGAACCTCCTCATGCAAGTAATGTTAATATTTAAACTGCTTTTTGAGTTGTGAATCAAATCAAACAGTTTCAGACACAGTGATAGGAAAACCACTCCTCAACAATGCACTGAACAAGATAATATAATGTAAAAAGACCTATAGATCAGTTGGTACAACAGATAAATCTAGCCTTAATCCACTCCAGAACATTTTCAGACCAACAGTGACAGTCAACAGTGACTCTCATTTCTGATGAAAATGATTGCAGCCAGGCTTTAAATTTTGGCTAATTGTCTCAGTAACTGAAACCATTTGAAAGAAAACAAAACAAAACTTTATTCCAAAGGCATAGTTCATATTGGATCAGCACTTCCTATACCAGTCTCAAAATTTTGGCCCCTGAAAGACGATTTTAGTTTCTTGCTTTCTACTCATTCCCAGGCATGGACTCATATTGTCAACAAGAGGGAGCAAACACAGTGACAAAGATTTGCAGCCCAAACATTCTGGTCAAATTTCACACTGATTAGTAATTATGTAACACAGGCCACAAATATTGAACATCTTCAAATACTATAACTTTCAGAGTTGTTCTCCCAACCTTGTCAAAAATTGGAGGAAAAAAGTAATACAGGTAAGAATATCTTAATGTTTCTCAATCACAGCATGAATGACATTTTGTATAGAATGAGTCTTTCTTATGGGCAGCTGCTCTGAAGGCTGCCTAGAAACAAGCCTGGCCTCCACCCACTAGAAGTCACTAGAACCTTCTGAGTCATGACAACAAAACATCCTTTACTTTGGAAAATATTCCGAGCTGGAGGCAGGGCTAACTTGTTCCTGGTTGAAAATCACTGAGTTGCTATATGGTTGGCTTAGAATTTAAAGGCAGATGGGAAAGTACTTACCTGTGTTCCTATGACACAGAACTCAGCAGAATACTCATCATGCTATTTGACGATTTTAAGTTACTGTGGAGAAATGTTATCCCCTCCCATTTCCTTCACAAGGAGGAGTCATCACTGCAAATATCATTTCTCTACTGATGACTTCCCAATTTATATCTCCAGTAGGAACCTCTCCCTTCCAATGTTGTAGTGCCCCAGGACTCAGGACTCAGACCTCTGTTCTGTCTAAATCTACTCATTAAGAAATTGCATCTAGTTGCATGCCTTGGAATACAATCTATATATACCAACACACCTTCATTTAATCTCCTAGATCTCCCTTCTGAACAACTGATTGTATATCTAACTGCCTTATTAAATAGCACACTTATATAACTAAGTAGAATATTAAACTCAATCTGTGCAAAACTGAATCTACCAAGCTCTTCTCTCCCTAACATGGATAACAGAGTGTTACTAGATATATAAGGAGGCCTCCAACATGGAAGACCAGGAACAAAATACTCAGTAACAAAAACAAACTTGGAGAAAATAGAGACTGTAATAGTGAAAAGGAAGATGATTCCAACCTCACCAAAACAAAACAAAAAATGTCTTCATTATTTTATCCATAAACATAAGGGAAGATATTGCATCCATGAAGCAAGGACAGATGTCATAAAAAAGGAACAGTCAGAGAACAAAATGTGTTCTTGGATATTAAAAACACAACAGCAAAAATTTTGAATTTGGAAGATTAAGTGGAGTAACTCTTCAAAAAATTAAAAAAAAAAAAGCAAAAAACTCAAACAATTTCTTTGGAAAAATAAGAGACCCAGAATAGCCAAAGCAATCTGCAACACAAAGAGCAACGTTGGAGGCAAAAAGAGCAATGTTCTGGACCTCAAATTATGCTACAGAGCTACAGTAACAAAAACAGCATGGCACTGGCACCAAAACAGGTTTGAAGACCAATGGGATAGAATAGAAGACACAGAGACAAACCCATGTAGATATAGTCATCTGATACTAGATAAACTTGTCAAAAACATACATTGAAGAAAAGGTAGCATTTTCAATAAATGTTGTGGGGAAAACTGGATATCCATATGTAGAAGAATGAAACTTGACCCCTATCTCTTCCCTGCACAAAAGTTGACTCAAAGTGGATCAAAGACCTAAGAATTAGACCAAAAAATCTGCAACTGCCACAAGAAAATGTAAGCCCAATACTCCTACATATTGGCACAGGTGTAGACTTCCTTAACAAGACTCCTAAAATGCAAGAAATGAAACCAAAAATTAATAAGTAGGATGGCGTCAAATTAAAAAACTTCTGAGAAGCAAAGAAAAAATTAAGGGCATGAAGAAAGAATTTATAGAATGGGAGAAGATTTTTGCCACCTGCTCCTCAGATAGGGCATTAATCTCCCAGATATATAAAGAACACAAAAAACTTAACAAGAAAAATCCAAATAACCCAATTAATAAAGGACAAAAGAACCAAAGAGACACTTCTAAAAAGGAGAAATACAAATTACTAAAAAACATATGAAAAATGTTCAACATCACTAACAATCAGGGAAATGCATATCAGAACCACATTGGGATTTCATTTAACTCCAGTCCCAGGATATACAAAGAACTCAAAAAACTGACACCAGAAAAATAAATAACTCAATCGATAAATGGGCAAAGGAATTGAACAAACACTTCACAAAAGAAATATGAATAGGCAAAAAATATATGAAAAAATGTTCAACATCTCTAGAAATTAGAAAAATGCAAATTAAAACTGCACTGAGATTCCATTTCACTCCAGTCAGAATGGCAATTATAAAGAATACAAATAACAATAACCTTTGGCAAGGATATGGGGAGAAAGGTACTCTCATAAGTTGTTGGTGGAACTGCAAATTGGTGCTACCATTTTGGAAAGCAGTATGAAGATTCCTTGGAAAACCTGGAATGGAATCATAGTGACCCAGCTATCCCACTCCTCAGTCTATATCCAAAGGAATTAAAAATAGCATACTACAGTGATGCAGCCACATAAATATTTATAACAGCTCAATTCACAATAGCCAAGCTATGGAACCAATCTATATGTCCTTCAACAGATAAATGGATAAAGCAAATGTGGTATATATACACAATGGAATAGTACTCAGCCATAAGAGAGAGTGAAATAGTGGCATTTTCTGGTAAATGGATAGAAGTGGAGTATATTATGTTAAGTGAAATAAGCCAATCCCAAAAAAACAAAGGCTGAATGTTTTCTCTGATTTGTGGATACTATCTCTCTCAGGAGAGGAATAATGGAAATCCATTGGATTAGACAAAGGGGGAAATGAAGGGAAAGTAAAGGAGAAAGGAATAAGACAGACAGTATAATTAATCGAACATAACTTTCCTAGCCTTGTATTTGAATATATGACCAGGGTAGCTCCACATCATGTACAACCACAAGAGTGGGATCCTAAACAGAATAAGTTATACTCTATATATGTATAATTTCCAAAATGGTTTGGATGTGATTTGTCCCCCAAAAGCTCACATGTGAGACAATGCACAAAGGTTCAGAGGAGAAATGATTGGGTTGTGAGAGTCTTAACCCAATCAGTGAATTAATTTCCTGATAGGGATTAACTGAGTGGTAACTGAAGTGGTATGGTGTGGCTGGAGGAGGGGGGAATTGGGGCATGGCTTTGGGGTATATATTTGTATCTGGCAAGTGGAGACCTCTTCATCTGCTTTCTGATCATCATGTGAGCTGCTTCCCTCTGCTATAGTCTTCTGCCATGATTCCTCCATTGCCGGAGGAATGGAGTCTGATGTCTATGGATTGAGACCTCTGAAACTCTGAGTCCCTAAATAAACTTTTCCTCCTTTAAAATTGTTCTGGTCAGATCTTTTAGTTGCAGCAGTGAAAAAGCTGACTAAAACATTCTATTGTCATGTATAACCAAAAAGAATAAATAAAAAATTTTAACAATGGCAATTATCAAGAATACATATTAAAATACATAATAAGTATTGGTGAGGATGTAGGAGAAAAGGCACACTTATACATTGTTGGTTGACCAATAATTAGTGCAACCACTCTAGAAAGCAGTATAAAGATCCCTCAAAATATTAGGAATGGAACCACCATACAACCCAGCTATCCCACTCTTCACTATATATCTAAAAGATCTAAAATCAGCATACTATAGGGATATAGCCACATCCATGTTTATAGCAGCACAATTATATTAGCTATTATGATAGCTAAACTAGGAGCCCATCAATAGAAGAATGGATAAAGAAAATGTGGTATATATGCATAATGGGTATTACTCAGGGATAAAGAAGAATGACATTAAGGCATTTGACTATAATTCTGTAACAAGGAATCTTGGAGATTTCACAAAATGTGAAAATTAAACAACATGCTCCTGAATGGGTCAAAAAAGAAAACAAAAGGGAAATTTTGAAATATCTTGAGGCAAGTCAAAAGAAAATACAACATAATGAAACTTACGGGATGCTACAAATGTAGTTCTAAGAGGTAAGTCCAAAACAATAAATGCATAACTTAATAAAGAAAAAAGATATCAAAGAAATGGCCTAATTTTATGTCTTAAGGTTATACAAAAAGAAGAACAAACTATGCCCAAAATTATCAGAATGAAGTAATAAAGATCAAACAGAAATAAATCAAATAGAGAATAGAATAATCATGGAGGGAAATTGATAAAACTGTTTTTTGAAAAAAATTTTATTGGTACATAATTGTATACAATAGTGAGGTTTATTGTGATATATTCATCAGGCACATAACATGACTTTATCAATTTCATTCCCCACTACTTCTCTTGTCCCTCTCCTCTTCCCTCCCCCTGAGCTTCTTCCTCTACTTTACTTTCTGTTTTTGTAAGATCTCTTCTTTTTTTTTTTCTCTCTCTCTCTACCTTCTACACAAAAGAGAAAACATATGACCCTTGGCTCTCTGAGTCTGGCTTATTTTCACTTAACATGATGTCTATAAATAACATAATTTCATTCCTCTTTATGGCTGAGTAAAACTTCATTGTGCATATATATCACATTTTCTTTATCTGCTTATCCCTTGTTGGACATCTAGGCTGTTTCCATAACATGGCTATTGTAAATCATGCTGCTATAAACATGGGTATATATATATATAACTTTACACTATGCTAATTTTAATTCTTTTGAATAAATACTGAAGAGTGATATAGCAGGATCTTATGTTGGTTCCACTCCTAGTCTTTCAAGAAATATCCATACAGATTTCCATAGTGGTTGTACTAGGTTCCTATCGACAGTCTATAAGAGTTCCTTTTCTCCTGCATCTTTACAAGCATTTATTGTTATTTGTATTTACTTATTTATTTGTTCATTTATTTATTTATTTTTGGTACCGGGGATTGAACTCAGAGGTACTTAACCACTGAGCCACATCCCCAGCCCTATTTTGTGTTTGATTTAGAGACAAGGTCTCACTAAGTTGCTTAGCACCTTGCCATTGCCGTGGCTGGCTTTGAACTCGCTATTCTCCTGTCTCAGCCTCCCAAAGTGCTTGGATTATAGGCGTGCACCACCATGCCGGGCCTGTTATTTGTATTTTTGATGGCTGCCATTCTAACTGGAATCAGGTGAAATTTCCATGTGATTTTAATTTGCATTTTCCTAATTGCTGAATATGTTCAAAATTTTTTAATATATTTGTTGGTCATTTGTACTTTTTTTGAGACATATTAGTTCAGTTCATTCATCCATTTATTGATTGGCTTATTTATTTATTATTTTTGGTGTTTAGATTTTTTTTCGTTCTTTATATATTCTGGATGTTAATCCTCTATCAGAAGAGTCATTGACCAAGATGTTTTCCTATTCTGTAACTTCTCTTTTCACATTACAGTTGTTTCCTTTGCAGTGCAGAAGCATTTTAGTTGGATGCTGTCCCATTTATTGGTTCTTGGTTTTATTTCTTGAGGTTTAGGTGTCTTGTTGAGGAAGTCGTGCCTGCATCCGTGTATTAGAAGGTTGGAGGATAGAAGCAGGGGAGGGAAGGAGGTAGCACCAGGGGATGAAATAGAGCAAATTGTTACGTGCATATATTAATGTGTCACAATCCCACCATTATGTATAGTTCTAAGCATTAATTAAAATTTTTAAAAAGAAGAGAAAGCAGAGGTATGTAATTTTAAATAGATTTTTGAGCTGTGGCCTTCCTAAAGGAAGGTGGCTTGGTAATATTTATCAAAATTTCAAATGTACTTATTCTTCAATCCAGTAATTGAGTTTGTACTCCTTGATCTCTATTCTACTGATGTTATTCATGCATGTATACAGAAATGGCAATATTGTAATGATTATTAAGCATTATATAAATAAATTAGAAATAACTAAAATCTGTTAATAGGGGCTTGTTTAAATTATGGTACATATACCATGAAGTACTATGATTTTTTTAAAAGTGACTTAAAGCTCTATATGTTAACATGGAAAAATGTCAAAAGTAATTTCCATTAAAATATTCTAAAGCATTTATTTGGTTGTCACAAAATATTTTTTAAAATTCTGGTGTTTTGAATGACTACATGGATAGACATGAATAAAAATATCTGGATGCATACATACCACCCTCTTAACAATAGTTAACTTTTGCTATGATTTGGATCTGGAATGTACCCCAAAGCTCACATGTTAGTGGGTACAGCAACACCAGAGGCAGGGCTTCTAAGAAATGATTGGGCCATGAGGGATGTGCATTTATCAGTGGGTTAGTAATTTGAAGGGACTACTGGGTGGCTGAGGGAAGTAGTTCACTGGGGAGGTGACTTTAGGGACTGTATGTGTCGCTGGTCCTTTCTCTGTTTCCTCACTGCCAAGATGAGCAGTTTTCCTTCACTACAACGTTCTGCTTCACATCAGGCCCAGAGCAGTGGAGTCAGCTGACCATGGACTGAGACCACTGAAACCATGGACCAAAATAAAACTTTTCTCTATCAGTTATTCTTGTCAGGTGTTTTGGTCACAGCAATGAAAAGCTGACTAACACAACTTTGAACAATGGTATTTTGGGAGAAGAGTCTTGATGAAGAGAGGTTTCTATATTTTAAAATTTTTTCTAGACCTGAATATATTCAGGTCTTACTTGTGTAATTTAAAACGAAAACAGGAAATGTGGTGATATTTTAAATATAAAATGTAAAATTAATAAGTAGTTACTCTGTGGTTATTATACATGTCAAGCATTATGTTTGATTGACATATAACAACTGTCTTTATCTTCTAGCATTAAGTCCAGAAAAATATCTTATTTAGCATTGTCAAAGAAGCAGATACATTTTTTCAATACCAAATTTTATCTGAATTCCATTTTGGGCAAGAAGTTTCCCCAGATGTTGTCTATTGTTCACTGTTTTATTGCAAAAAGAATGTCAACATGGAGCAGAATGTTTTAACTCTGCCATTTTGATCCCAAAGATATTTCAACCCATTTAAATATGTAATCCTACATATTTATCCTATGGTACTTCATTCATTACTACAAATATATACCCAATATTATTTCCAATTCATAACAAATATTAGGGAGAAATAAACAAGACGATCAATAGGTAAAACTACATTTAGAAATTTGTATGAACAAAATGACATGGGAAACAAAACTTGAAAAATCTTTTTTTTTATTTGTATTGTCTTTTTAGTGTTAAGGATTGAACCTAGGGCCTCACATATGCTAAGCATGTGTCCTACCACTTGGCTACACCTCCAACCAAATCCATATATATATATAATTGTGTGCGTATATATATATACATGTATATATGCATATATATATGTATATGCACGTGTGTGTGTGTGTGTGTGTGTGTGTGTGTGTGTGTGTGCTTGGTTCCCAAGTTAGACTAGGTAAATATCAAATCAAAGCAAAACAACTAACAGTTACAGAAGTTCTTGATAAGACAGAACTAAAATGGAAAAAAGAAACCCTAAAGTCTTAACATAAAATTCATATAAAAAGGAATCAATCCTGATGAAGATAATTTTGGAAAAACAAAAAAAAAATAGAGAAGTTTAAAGATATTTGCCCAATGTAGAAAATTGATCATGGAGTTAAATTGACAACTATGTTGCATATAACCCGGGGAAAATTTCATCAATGAAAATTTACCAAATGGATGAAAAATGTTTTATTAATCTACATATTCTGATAAAAATACTTATGTTCAGAAGCACAGCATCATTTTAGGGGCTCTGATATCCTTCTGCACAGTTAACCTTTGGCAGCAGCTCAGTGTAATAACTATGGTCATCTCTTGGGAAGAACTGCAGCACATAGCACAGTGTGTCCTGTGGAGTTTTCAGGCTCTCCCGTGGCTGGCTGCTAGTACTCCTCACAGTGGTCAGTGGGACTGGCATAGCCATGCTCCTCTGTCCTCTGTGACAGGTCTTGAGGTCTGTCAGATGAGTATAATTACCAGGCATAGGTGGTAGTTCAGCTGCTCTAGTAGGTTTGTTTTTAGCCAATTTTTTCTCATTTATCATAAGGGTTGATAAATCATAACTATGAAAAGAAACCCCATATGGAAGCAAGAGTGTTTATTCTGGAATTACAAGGAAGGAAATTTATCATTATATATTTAAGTTTGATTTTATCCTTTGGTTTCCAGCAAAATGGAAAGCATAGAAAATATGTATAATATACAAAAGCTAAACCTTGCAGGAAATGAAATTGAGCATATTCCAGTATGACTAGGAAGAAGATGAAATCTTTGCAAGTCTTCAGTCTGAAAGGCAACAAGATATGATCAGTAAGTTATTCAAAGTAGTAAAAAAAAAATTTTTTTCAAATTTTAGGTTCATTGAAAAAAAGATTTAAAAACCTAAGATTTTTTTAAAAATATTTTTTAGTTGTAGATGGACAGAATATCTTTATTTTATTTACTTATTTTTTTATGTGGTGCTGAGGATCGAACCCAGTGCCTCACGCATACGAGGCAAGCGCTCTACCACTGAGCCACAATCCCAGCCCAAAACCTAAGATTTTTAAGAATGGTATTTCTCCTTTTTCCATTGACCAAATACCAGATTCAAATATAATGTAGAATGCTCTAGAGTAATTATATACAGGAAGTTCACATTTCACATAGGCTCCATAGTAACTAAGAATTGATCTCTTAGCATTTTCCCATTTATTATTTCATTTTATTCTCATTTTACAAGTACCCGCAGAGAGGTTAAGTTACTTACTCAAAGTCACAGCCTTGCACCAGAATTCAGATTACTGAATGCCTATAAGAGTTCTTCTGTTTTGACAATATAACCTTCCAGTAAACATTTCACACATAGGAGTTAATCTTTACTGTGGCATTAGGTGTTAGAGGAAGTTCACTAGCTTTTTATAGAAGAGCAACTTTGTCATCCTGGTTCATATAATTGGATAATGATGTATATTTCCCTCTGGAGTATGACTGATGATTTTCTTCTGGCATTTATTTATAGTTAGCTGTTCAGTAAACATTTTCTAAGTAAAAAGATTATTTAAATTCTTTTTAAAATTGGAAAGGTCATGCTAGAATTTAAAGAACATCAGTCATAAAATAGAAAATGAAAGAAGTAACTTCAAGTATTGGCCTAGACTTTCCTCATGTGGCCTTAGAGAACCCCTTAATCCCTCTAAAACTCACTGGGTAGATTAGAGAAAATAATCCATGTACTGCTTCTTTTACAGGAGTATTATGGGACTTAGAGGAAATGTTATCTGTGAAGTGTTTTAAAAACTTCAAAATACTAAATAACTAAGGCTATGTTCCTTAAACCTTAATCCATAGAGGCCAATAATAATAAGCAACATTTGTTTAATTCTATGTTATTAACAATATCTATGCTACTTTATTTCATCTTCATAAAGATTTGGCAATGTGACTCTCTTACCATTTCACTCTGACAGTCCAAGAGCCTCAGAGCCAAGCCCTATACCATGTTGCACAATATCAGCTTGGAGATTTGGACCTTATAGGATAACAGGAAGAGGAAGCCATGAATCTAAATTTGCCATAAATATACAACAAAGTAGTTGATCCTTAAGTAGTAACACTCAGTTCTGAGAACAGGAGTAGCATTTGATGGATATTTATTATTTCTGATTTTATATAATGGTCTCATCCCAGTTTAAAATTGACATTGGCATCATTACTAGTGATGCACATTAACTTGGGAGAGAAAATATATTTGTATTTGGTATTTGGAGTAGTTTTTTTTCAACCCTTTTAAGTCCCTCTTTGAACAAACATGAGAATCTTCAAAATGTGAGTATCTCTATATAATCCATAGCCATAAATTACAACTCAGTTATCTGAAGACTAATATAATCTTTTTATAACCATTTTTCAATTTGTTTAATCAATATAATGAAAAGATAAAATGTTTAATGTGATGTAGGCTTGAATGCAAACCCAAATTCAAATGAAATTTCATTTCATTCACTTAGGCTCTGAGCTTTGGGCAAGTCACCTTTTCTGAATCTCAGTCTCTTCATCTGTAAAGTGAGGAGTGAGAAGTGGAATGGCATGTGGACATGCCCAGTGCTGTCCTGATGGCTTAATGCTCACTCTTCTCTTTCTGATCTCTTCACACTACTACTTTTGAGCCCTGGGTTCCATGAACAGGTTTCTTGCCATGATAAGAACAATTTCCTTGATTTATTATATCTTTTAGGTAGCTTATTATTTTTAAAGTAAAATATACCAATGGTACTCTTATATTATTTAAGCTTCAGGGTGTAAGCAAGTTGAAAATGCTTGAAGATTTGACTTCTCCGATATTAGTTGAAAATCCAGTTGTGACCCTTCCTCACTACCTCCATTTACCATTTTCCACCTGCGTTCACTGGAAAGTTTGGAAGATCAGCCAGTAACCACTCAGGACAGAGAGGAGGCTTTTGAGAGATTCAGTTTAGGTAAGGTGACAGTTAGAACAACAGCAACGACAACAACAACCTCAATTTTAATGAGGAAAGAATTTGTTTTCAGAAGTTATCTAGAAAAGGATATATTATAAACTTTCTAATGACATTACATTTGCAGAAATGCCACCATAAATCAATTAATTTAATAACTATTGAGCATATTCATCACACCAGGCACTGCACTTGGCACTACGGATACAATGGTGAGCAAGACACTTGGTGCTGGCCATCGTGCAGCCTATGGTTTTGTGGAGCAGACAGAAAGCAATTGAGCCCAGGTCAAGAACAGAGGGGAGCCCTGTTGTGGTGCAGAGTAGTGTAAAGGAGCAGCTCTTGGGACAGTGACATGGAAGCTGAAGGCAAGGGGAGGAAAGGCCAGCCATGTGAGGAATGGCACTCAGGGAGAGGGTGGAGCTGGTTCTCTGAGGTTATAAAGAGCCTGGTGGGGTCAAGCGACTGAAAGATCAGTATGACTGGTGGACAGCACATTTGAGATGGCACAGGGCCTTGGGGTTTGGATTTTATCCCAGCTGCAGTGAAAAGCCATGGGCAAGTTTTAAGCAGGGATGGGCCATGAACAGGTTCCATATTAGGAGATCATTTTTGATGCAGGTTGGAGAATGATTTGGAGCAGAGCAAAGTGGAGATGGAGGGGCATGTCAGGAGGCTATGACAGTAATGCAGGCTAGAAGTGTGGGTGTCCTGTGCTTAGGCAATAGATGTGGAAATGAAAGATAGATGGATCAGTTTTGAAGGTAGAATCAGCAGCACTTTCTAATGGAGTGAGTAATTCCCAGGCTTCTGGCTTAATTGGCTAGGTGGTGATATCATTTATAAAACTGGGAGAATTCAGTTTTCTTTAGGACATGTCGAGTTTGAATTATCTGTGAGACAACCAAGTACAGAGTTAGAAACATGAGTCTGGACTTTGAAGTTCATTCATTTAAAACAAAAACAGAAGAGAGACGGAGAGAAAAGGGATGTATTTTGCATATCTAGTCTGAAAATCTGAAATGTTTAGCTCTGAAATCTGAAACTTTGAGCACTGACAAGGCCACAATCAGAAAATTCCATTCCTGACCCCATATGTTGTGTCATAGTCAAAACCAGGCACATTAAAATTTTGTATAAAATTACTTTCAGGCTATTGTGTATATAACACATACATAAAATATAAATGAATTTTGTGTTTAGACTTGGGTCCAATGTCCAAGATAGCTCATCATGTAATTGCAAATATTCCAAAGTCTGAAAAAAAATCTAAAATCTGAAATAATTCTCATTTCAATAATTTTGAATAAGCAAGACTCAACCTGAATAAATTTGATAGTCATCAGCATAAAAATGATACTTAATTCCACATGAACTTTTAAAAAATCTAAAAATTCACCAGTAGTTTCCAGACTAGGAAATGAGCAGAAACAAAATGTAGTTAACCTCAAAACCAGTAGTCAAATAAATAAAGAAATATCCAAGAGCAGAGTGCAGAGACAAATCAAGCCTCAATTGTTTTGTTCTTGAAAATATCAGAGGGTGGGATTAGAGGAAAAGGAGAGATCATCCCTTCACAGAAGGAACATTTTCTCCATCAGAAAGGAGAGAAGATGTGCAGGTCATGGGTAGTTTTGTTGATTTGGTGGTGGGAAAATAAGGGAGTTTTCACTGATGGGGTTGTTTTCTCAAAGAAATGTGAAGTCATCTGCTGAGAAAGAGACTCAAAGAAGTGTGAGAGGTTTGAAGAAAAAGAGGAAGATATAAGATCGCCATTTTAGAGTATTGGGTAGCAAGCTAATATGTTCAACCACTTGGAATTGATGTTAGTCCACTTTCAACCTACAAAAACAGCAATTTCATATGGTTTGATCCAGTACTTCAGAAACATAGTAAATTTTGATTAGTTTAGGACCTCCCAACTTTACCTTTGTTTTTCTGAAGTTTGTCTTGGAATCATTAAAATTTAAATAATGTAAAGTCAAGTCATCATATAAATGTACTGTTGGAGGAAATGTTTCAACTACTAATGGCTCATTCATGACTTCTGACTGTAATTAGGAGCCTTTAATGTTCTGGGCTCTTAGAACCCAGTGGAGACCAGGTGGATGGAGTTTCTGCTCTCCTGAAGCTTTAGTGGGGAAGGCAGGCAGACAGGATAGTGATCACCTGTTACAACTCCCTGTGTGACAAAGGCCAGAGCAAAGTTCAGGGTGACATGGGAGCCTCCCTGGGAAGCATCTAACCTGAGGAGAGGAGAGGGTCAGAGTAGGCTTCTCTGAATGGTTTGTAAAGCTCAAGACCTAGAGGATGCAGAACAGACCCATAGGAAATGGAGGAGGACAGGTCCAGGCGGAGGGTGTGAGTAAGCCTGCAGGGGCAAAGAGGAGTTGGCAATGTAAAGAGTTGATTCAGGAAAGCTGCAGAGGTATGCTTGAAGATGAGGCTCAAGAGGGAGATTGGGACCAAATCATGAAGAGCCCAGAAGGACTCCTCATGGAAGCTTTTTGATTTTGTTTATTTGTTTGCATTGCTAGAGCAAAACTCAGGCCCTCGTTTATGCTAGACAAGTACTCTGTCACCAAGGCCCTTGGTGTCTCCCCGGCCCTTTATGAAAGCTTTTTGGATCTTCTCCTAAGAGTAACAGAAAGCCTTTGAAGAATTTTAAGATAATGTAGTGTTTTGGAAACATGTTTGCAGTATCTTTGTAAATGTAATTACTTACATCAAATAAAACATTGTATTTTAAAGGAGGAAAATCTCATTTATCAATACAATAAACAAATTAAATACTTGGAAATAAAGTATTATCTTTTTTAAGAATTTTTTTAGTTGTAGATGGACACAATATCTTTATTTTATTTATTTATTTTTATGTGGTGCTGAGGATCAAACCCAGTGCCTGACACCTGCGAGGCAGGTGCTCTACCACTGAGCCACAGCCCCAGCCCTAAAGTATTATCTTTTTAAAATGTCGTCCAAATACAAATAATAATTCCTTCTTGCCTCTTAATATAGACCAGCTCAACATGGTCTTTTCTCCCAAAGTCATGACATATAATTTTAAAAGTAGAATTACACTATTCCTAGACTTATTTTGTGTTGTTTTATTTTAGAAATGTTCTTTACATTTTTAAAAGGAGGAAATATAATGATAAACAATTACATTTTTATTGACAGAAGAGTCAGAAAGACTGGAAATAGACCTGGAAAAGAAAATGCTGTAAACTGAAGAGCTTAAAAGCAAACAAAATTCTTCAAGGAAATTCAAAATCAAAATAGGTTAAATCATTAAAAGAGGATATCATGTTATACAATCCCTGAGGAGCTAGAATTTGATTTAAACACAGAAAAAAAATCAATGGATAAGTCTGTATTTTACACTGCTTTTTTATGTTCTCATAAGGTAAAGAATTTTTTACTTTTGGGTCTAAAAAATACAACCTCCTGACCACAAATGGGGGAAGACATCATTTAATAGAAATATGTGCAAAAGGTTTTATAGACTGTAGTTGACTGTGAACTGTGTGATATGACTGCCAGAAAGACCAGTGCTCTCTGTGGCTGTATTATGTGAGGTAGGTATATAGCACAAAGGGGAAAGGTGTAGTCCCTGATGAGATTGTCCCCAATGTTCTTTTTTTTTTTTTAAGCAACAACATTGCTGGTGAGAGTGTACACTGGCAAAAAGTTTTAGAAGGCAATTTGGCAAAAATATCCAAATTTTAAACAGAGAGCTCCTATGTCTCAGAGATTTCATTTCCAATAATAAATTAGAAATGCTAGCAAGAATACGTAAAGATCACATATGTGTGTTTGTATGTACATATGTAACAGTGATATTCACTACACCATGCTTCATATGAGCAAAAATTTCAAATGACTGAAAAGCCCCTCAGTTAACGTCCATGCTGTGGCATAGCATATTGTTAATAAAATGAGGTCGGGTTATGCGTCCTGACTTGGAGGGATGTCAGACACATTTTAGTATATGAAAAAAAGGCAAGTTGTAAAACAGTAAGTCAGCATGATCCTATATATATATAAATGCACAATAGTGGAAGGATATTTGGGGTGGGGAGGGGTGGCAGAATATAAATCAAACTCTTAAAAGTAGTTATTTCTGAGGAAAATTATTGAACATTTTCAAATTGACCTTTATGTATATCTGTAATAACTGAAGTTTACACAATTTGACTTTATGGTTGAAACAGAGGGAAAAAAAACACATTGAAACAGAAAGATTTAAACAATCTAAATGGCGTAATTTGAGAAAGAAGCCTATGGAGAAGCTTTTCAGGTCTTGGGACAAAGTTATAGGAGGAATGACCAAAGCAAAGGGGCGCTCAAGCTGGAAAAGAGGAAACTCAGTGAGCTTTGCAGATACTCTCAGACAGTCAAAGGACTGTGGAATATTATGGAAGAGGAATTAGGGTTATATATCTAGGCCCCATGAGATCAAATTAAGACCTAGTAAACAAAATTATAGAAAAGCAAAGGAAAGTTCTAAAAATTCAGAAAACACATTGAGTATTCTATAAATTCTGAAATGTTTACTATGGATGAAATTGAAGTAAGATTTCAACTGCTTTAAGCATACTTCATCTTGTGCTAGATTTAGAGCTTTTTGCTATATTTGAACAGTGTAGGTATAAAAAGAATTTTCAATGGTTATAATGCCACAGCCTCACAGAATGGTAGAATTCAAAGGCATACTGAGATATTTGGTCCAAGCGTCTTAATTGGGGCTCAGAGGATAAATAGTCATTCACTGGGTCTTGGTTCTGGACTAGTGTACTCTGCTCTGTACTATATCTCTTCAAATTCCCAAAAATTATAACTGATTTTTTGTGGGTATTTACAAGCTATTGTTTCTACTTTCAATTACAGCATGAAAACTGCCTTTCTTAGCAACATAATATCACACAAAATTCCCCACATTAGACAGAATTCTTATAGAAAATGCCATACTTACTCCTCCCAAGCACAAGGGATTCTTTATGTGAGTTGTCAGCTCGGTACTGGTTTGCGATGGTACAACATGCCTTGAAAGCTCTGACACAGAATGGGCCTATGGTGATCCGTGTGGCCCGCTGCTCACAGGTCTCATCATCGTTGCGGTGGGCTCCATCATAGCAACACTTCTTGGGCACTGGATGTTTGTATTTAGCAGCTAAAAGGGTAATAATGTAAGTGCCCTTGATCAGGCTGAGTCAGCATCTCAGGTTTAGAAGGAATCTCAAGAAATACTTAGTTTCTACTACCAAATGCTCCACTTCTCCACAGGAGCCATACCTAGTGACTGACCAGTGTGTCCTTGGAACTACAGTAGGATTGGGGAGAATGTGACCTCACCAGGTGGTTCATCCCAATTCACACTAAATGGTTAAAGGGCTTCCTGCAACCAAGCTAACTAGAAACTTTTGAAACTGGAATTTTGGGTTCAGCAGCATTTGAGTATAAGTTAAATATTGAAGAAGTCTTTAAATATTTGGAAGTGGCTATTATTATATAATAATTATTTTCCATAAGCTAACTAGCCTTCTTTTTGAAACATTCCTTTTATGATATGGTTTATAGACCTCCACTAGCGCCATCATCCTTCATTGTAAGTGCTCAGTCAACCTCTCTGCCATATCATTAGAATGGAGAATGAAAGCTAGAAATACAGCAACTAAGACAAACTAACATAAACCTGTAATCCCAGCAACCCAGGAGTCTGAGGCAGGATGATAGCAATTTCAAGGCCAGCCTCAGCAACTTAACTGTGTCTCAAATTTTTTAAAAAGGATTGGGGATATAGCTCAGGAATAAAGTGCCCCTGAATTCAATACTCAATAATCCCTCCCCCGCACACAGAGAATTACAATAGCTCATATGCAAATGGAAGAAGTAAGTCATTATATTACTATAAGAATGACAACTAGCTGAACTCAGGATACAGACTCTAGATTGTTGTTCTTTCTTTTGTAACATGACCAATTATCATATTACCATTTAAATAATTCCCATTGGACTGATTTCCAAAAAATAATCTAGAATGTTATTAGCTATTAAATATATGAAATAGAAGAAATAAATTTCTACATATATTCCAAAGTTGGTAAAATCATGGATTTTGTCAGAATAAAATGGAAAAATATTTTAATTGTTAGATGGAACTTGTAGAGAGAAAATGTTTGTGATAAATTAAAGTTAATAATTTACATTTTAGCGATACAAATGATAAAGACCTGTTTTCCTCACATGAAGGTTATAGAAAATGAACTACTAGATTTATTTGGAGTAATCTTTCTGAGGGAGGTGAGCTACACATCCATATATATCTTTCTTTTTACTCATTCTATTTGAGTTAAGGGAAATTACATAGTATTTCGTTTTCTCTAGTTTTCTAATTACATGATCATAAACTTTCTACAGTCACAGGACACTCTTAGAGTACCTTGTTCCTCTATTCTCTGTTGCAGATTTCCCGCTGAAATTGGCTTAATTTCTTTGCCAGGTTCATCTATTTAAAGCAAAAACAAAAGATAGAGGCAAAGAGAAAAGGGGTTGATAAAATTTTTTTAAAAAGTTGCATGGAACTATTTAAAACATTCATGTCATTTATTCATGACATTCATTTATTCCAATATAATAATAATGTTTTTACAATCACATGAAACTTTTAGAGTACCTTGTTCCTGTATTTGCTGTTGCAGATGTTTTGGTGGCCTAAGAATTTCTCTATAATGTTCATCTATTTAAAACAAAAACAAAAGATGGAGACAAAGAGAAGGAGGGAGTTAAAATCTATATTAAAAAAAGTTGCTTGAAACTAAATATTTAAAACATTCACAAGTCATTCATTCAAGAAACCCATTTTATAGATTTTAACCCGATGGAGTTAAAATCTATAAAAAAAAAAGTTGCTTGAAACTAAGTATTTAAAACATTCACAAGTCATTCATTCAAGAAACTCGTGTTGAAAACCTGCTTCTTTAAATTAAGCTTTGGGAACTACACATCTTTTGTTGTTGTTGTTGTTGTTCTAACTAGTTGTACAGAATGCATTTTGATTCATTGCACACAAATGGAGCACAACTTTTCATTTCTCTGGTTGTACATGATATAGAGTCCAATCATATGTGCAGTAATACATGTACCTAGGGTAATGATGTCCATCTCATTCCCCCATCTTTCTTATCTCCATCCACTCTTCCCTCTTCTCCCTCCTCTTTGCCCAAAGTTCCTCCATTCTCCCCTCCACCCCCACTCCCCATCGCCATATGGATCAGCATCCACTTATCAGAGAGAACATTTAGCCTTTGGCTTTTGGGATTGGTTTACTTTGCTTAGCATGATATTCTCCAATTCCATCCATTTACCTGCAGATGCCATAATTTTATTCTTTTAACGGTGAGTAATATTCCATTGTGTAAATATACTACAGTTTCTTTTTTCTTTTTTTTTTAATATTTTTTTCAGTTGTTGTTGGGCCTTTATTTTGTTTATTTATATGTGGCGCTGAGGATCGAACCCAGTGCCTCACACACTTGCTAGGCAAGCACTCCACCAATGAGCCACAACTCCAGCGCCACCACAGTTTCTTTATCCATTCATCTGTTGAAGGGTATCTAGATTGGCTCCACAGTTTAGCTATTGTAAATTGAGCTGCTATGAACATTGATGTGTCTGCATCACTATAGTATGCTAATTTTTTAAGTCCTTTGGGTATACATAGACTGAGGAGTGGGATAGCTGGGTCAAATGGTGGTTCTATTCCAAGTTTTCTAAGAAATCTCCATACTACTTTCCATTGTGACTGCATCAATTTGCAGTGTCACCAGCAATGTATGATTGTACCTTTTCCCCCACATTCTCACCAACACTATTATTGCCTGTATTCTTGATAACTGCCATTCTGACTGGAGTAAGATGAAATCTTAGGGCTGGGGATATAGCTCAGTTGGTAGAGTGCTTTCCTTGCATGCACAAGGCCCTGGGTTCAATTCCCAATACCATACACACACACACACACACACACACACACCCCAAAAAATGAAAAACTGGGTAACTACACATCTTAATAGGACTTGTTTTAGCATAGTGGAGCTCGTGATCTATAGTTTGATTTATTAAGTCTCAATTTGGTTTTAAATTCTGCAGACTTTTTGATCCATAGATTATAGAGAATTATCTAAGCATTTAGAGTGAACAAAGATTTGTTGATCAATTTATTTTTCTTATTTGTTCTTTGAGCTATATTATGACAAATACAAACATGACTACTAGAGTCCCAAGAATAATAATGAACCATTTTAAAACCACAGAACAGTGATTAAGATGTGGTCACTGCCCTTGAAGAGCCCACATTGCTGTGGGGGAGGCAGGATTATAACTAAGCATGAGGATCTGCAGTGACCCAGGGCTGTTGTATAATAAATAGATCTGGTCCCTACAATACCCTCCTATTAAAGCAGAAGGGTGTGGTCAATCCTGTGGGGGGAAGAGGCCTCATAGACAAGAGGATTCTTCTACTTGCTTCTCCAAGCTAATAAAGGGGAAAGCAGTCCCCATGAGTAAAGGCCCAAAGGTGTGAATAGCACAGCAGCAGACCAGAGCTACGCCTGGTTCTGTGCAGACAGGCAGGAACAGCAGGGCGAGAAAGGGCCCGAAGGCCCGGGAGAAGATCACAGAAGGCATTGAGCACTATGCCAAAGAACTTGTTCTTTATCTTAAAAGCCACTGAAACACTTCATACAGGGGAGTTATGCAGTCACAGCATTCTAAGATCATTGTGGGAAATATTCTGGAAGAGGGACAAAAGGAGAGATCTGGGAGGCAAGTGATCAAAGTCAAACTCAGTGATAAATGCTGGCTTTACCATTGTCTTGGGAGTCCTCTGCATTTGCATTGGTGAGGAAGGTGAGTCCAGCCAGATGGAACACATCTGCGTTGTCTCGGCCACCGCCTGCCCCACAGCCCAGGTCATTCTTCTCTAGAGCTTGGAACACCTGTCCAGAAAGGCAAAACAGTGAGCCTCTTCAGGTGTGTGAGAACTGAAAGTACTGGCCATTAATGGTTAGCGCAACCTGTGAGATGCACAGGGCACTGGTTTATCCAAGGAACAGGACCAAATCTCCATTCCTTTAGTTTGTGATCTTATATTTATAAATACATGCCTATTCAAAATTCAACCAAGAATGGAGATTCTTAGCAACTGCCCCAGAGTGTTTTGTACATAGAATACATGCTGCAATCAATGTCTACATCAAATAAATGAATAAGTGAAATCATGAAGGAGCGAATCAACAGATTAATTTTAAGTTGCTAAATAAAAAAAGAACATACCCTCTTATGTTTGGGAGAAGGCTCTAGGTTCTAAGTGGGGCAGGACTCTCTGGGGGCTTATTTCAGTTTTAATTCTGATTCCAACTGTCCTCTCCTCTCTGAATAGTTTTAACTTTGCAGTTTCTTAGTTTGTTCTTCCCTTGTTCAAAGAAACCCAAGCTAAGACAATACTAGCTGAGTGTAGTGGAAGTAAATGGGAACTTAGGGAATTGATTAAGTTCCAAATTCTCCTGAACCACATATTTAATGAGTTAAATAAACCAACCCAGAGATTCTGTGTCCAGGCTTCCCTTGTGCTGCTTCTGTCGCCAACACCACATGCTGCCCCCAGTCCTCCAGCTCTCTTAGTTGAGGGCCTTTTTAATTTTTTTTAGTTGTAAATGGACACAAATATCTTTATTTTATTTATTTATTTTTATGTGGTGCTGAGGATCGAACCCAGTGCCTCCCACAAGGCATGCACTCTACCACTGAGCTACAATCCCAGCCCTGATTATGTTTTTAAAGTGCTTGGATCTGTATTTGGAAAAACGAAAAAGCACTGACCTGTGCTTTGGATGTTGGCAGAGGGTGGTCACCTTGCTAAGACCCACTGTGCTGAGGACATTGTGGACTCTCCCCGCACCTGTCCTGGTGGCCCCACCTGGTGAAGGTTGCACTGAGCCACCCCTCCCACAGCGACCCCAGAACAGCACTACTCAACCCTTTCTATGGGCTTCCAGGCTCTTCCTTGGACTCCATGTGCAGCACTGTCCACTGCTGTCACTGCCACCCATGACTCTGACTCAGTTGCCAAGTTCAGACATATAGTTTGCCCTGGAGAATATGCATCTGCATCTGGAAACAGATGAACCTAGGTCATATGAAAAAGAAGAACATTTGTAAGAGAAAGAACTGTTCAGAGGCATCTGCTTTGACAGTTTCCTTCCTTCAGAAGAAAATCCAGTTGTGACATATAATTTGTGTCTCACCTGGAGCTGGTTGTCACACTTCTCTTCGACATTTAGGCAGACTGAGTCGGACACTAATTCTGCAGTCTGCTCTCCTGCGACAATGTAATAGACCAGCAGTCGAGCTGAAGGAACCATGTTCTGAGTCACTGGAATGTTTATACTTTGATAAGATGAATCTAGAACCTTCTCTCTTGTGCCAAAGTGTACAATTTTGCCCCTGGATAAAATCTAAAAATAAACAGTAGCAGTGAAAATAAGTACAACCTGTGCGTTAGGATGGAGCTTGGAGAAAAAAGTTGACATTTATGTTCCTACTATGTGCTAGGAACTTTAACATTTATTTAACTCCTTCAATTCTTATAGTACAGCAGTGTAATAGGAATAGTATCCCCACTGGAAAATTTGATGCTCAGGAACTAACTAAAAGTCATACTTATTTTAGTGCAAAATTCCATAACTAGAAATTAGAGAGCAATCCAGCATGATCCTGTCTCAAAATAAAAAAGACTTGAGGATGTAGCTCAGGGGTGGAGTGCTCTGGGTTCAATCTCCAGTATCAGAAAAAAAGAAGAAAAGAAATAGATTTGTTAGGCCTGGCCATGAATGCCTATAATTCCAGCTACTCAAGGGGATAAGGCAGGAGGATCACAAGTTTGAGGTCAGCCTGGGCAACTTAGCAATATCTTCGCTGAAAATAAATGTTAAAAGAGGCTATGGATGTGGCTTGGTGGTAGAGTACTTGCTTAGCATGTGTGGGCCCGGGGTTCAATCCCTAGTACCATCAAAATAATAATAATGATGATGATGATAATAATAATAATATAAAAATAAGTAGAGTTTATCTTATTTGGGGATTCAGGTTTTTTAAAAAAATATTTAAATTTTAGTTGCAGGTGGACAGAATATCTTTATTTTATTTTTTATGTGGTGCTGAGGATCGAACCCAGTGCCTCATGCGTGGAGCACGCTACCACTGCACCATAACCCCAGCCCCTGGGCATTCAGGTTTTTAAACATAGATTAAATTGTATATTGGTGGTTAGGGTTAAAAAAAATCATGTAAAGCCAAATGTCTTTAAAGATCCCTTTAACTGTCCATAAAAGTGCTTTGTATTCATAAATATAAAGAATCATTCTAATGTTTCTATATAAATCAGAGAAGAAAATGTTCAGGGTACGAAAAAGAGATGGAGGTCTATCATTATTGTACTTACCAAGTAATAATACTGAGTTATTTTGTCAATATATAGACTTTTGGAGGTAACAGTAATATTCAGATATTCTCCCACTAGCAGAGGCTTATAGTTTCCAGTCCAATCGATATAAAGGTAACTCTGGCTGAGAGATGAGTATGCTATTGCTTGGTAATCTCTGCTGGCCTGATTTTCTTCTGGAAGATCTAGGGCATCAGTTTTGACCTGGAAAGGAAAATTTCAAAAAGACGTGTGGACTGTGAGTCATGCTTTTTGTAAAACACCTTTTAAATTCTTTACTTTTTCAATTTCTAGATTTTACAATTCTAAATGCTAAAGGAAAAAAAAAAAAACTCTCTAGTACTCCAGTGTTCGTACAGCTGTGGTATCAAGTAACTTTGCAAAAACTATGGAAAATAATGATGGGATTATGGGCCATAGTAGAAAAGTCTGGTGAAATGAAGAGAGAAAGATCCTTCAGGAACAAACACTGGTGCCCTTCCTGAAATACCATGTGAGCTGGACTACTCTTTCTGGGGTTGGCAGGGCAGGGACTGAGGGAAGAGAGGGGAAGTGGTAGGAGGGAGCACTAACTCAAGCACTGGGGGCAGAAGTTAGGAATGAACATCACAGACATTATCTGTGTCTTTGAGAAGTAGTTACACAGAGGAGTGCTCCTAAACATAGGTGGGTCAGAAGTGATATCGTGTCAGGAATATCTGCCTTCAGACAGCAGAAAGGTTACTAGCTCGTGATCTGGAGTCAGGTACGCATTGGTTTGCATGCTGGTGCTGCCACTTAATAACTCTGGACAAGTTATTTGATCAAAACAGAGGTAGAAGTCTCCTTTCCTCTGATGCAAAATGGCAAAAATAATATTTTCCAACTCTTACTGCTGATAAATGGGTTTGAAGTGTTCCTCACTTCCTCATGTGTTCCTCAGAAATCTCGTAGCACAATGCCTAAGTATTCAGTAAGGGCTCGGTAGATGATAGTGGATTGATGCATGCTGTAATCGTTGACTTGTGTAGTTATACCTTAGTTGAGACTGGGAACCTAAACATTATTTACTGGGAGAGAAAATGATTGATCCTTCAAGTTCAGTGGTTTGTGCATTAGACAAAAAAGAGGCTTCCACATGTGACCCTTATGTGGCCCTGAAAAGAGATAAAGAATGGTTATGTGTAGGGCAGGGGGATTCCTACCACTGTTGTCCATTGCTATATCTGTTCTAAAATTTCTGGATTCTAATATAGTTTTATTGGTATCAGAGAAAATAGTTAATTCTCAAACAAAAAAAAATTGGGTCAATTGATCGTCCTCAAGAACCATTCAGTGGATTAGAAGATTGTCTCTTGTAGTCATTTGGTTTGTTTTCAAAATTGTAGGACTGTTCACTAGACTCACGTATAAAATCTGCCACATCTGTTCCCTACACTTGCCAAAACATACAGTCAAAAGTACACACTGTCCTAGGAAATATAGCCAGAGATTCAGCTCACATAAAACTCCAGGGCCATCACTCCAGATGGGAGATTAACCACAAACGAGGCTACTCCATCACTGAGACGTGTGATGCTTTTCTGCGATTCCAAGTCAGCCGTCTCTTGGTTTTCATTGACAGTTTGTGCATTCAGGGTTACAGGGACCCCTCCTACCAACTGGTCCAGAGAATCCTTAACCTGCACCTGTTTGTCAGAACAATTCCATCCATGTCAACAGCTCATCACGTCCTTTAAACCCCAACAAGTCTGAATCATTTTCCTTCCTCTCCACCAACACATGAATTCGTTATGGTTAACTCAGTAAGAAATGTTATAGAAATGTAAGACATATAGAAATGTTAAATTCTATTTTGTTTAATCATTCTGAATGGATTCCCCCACATATCAACCAGACTCAGAACATAAATATCCTTCCATTATGCCAACTCAGAAGATGTGACAAGATCTATTGTAGCCAGGTGCGGTGGCGCACGCTTGTAATCCCAGCACTTAGGGAGGCTGAGACAGGAGAATCACGAGTTCAAAGCCAGCCTCAGCAACGGAGAGGTACTAAGCAACTCAGTGAGACTCTGTCTCTATGTAAAACACAAAATAGGGCTGAGGATGTGGCTCAGTGGCCGAGTGCCCCTGATTTCAATCCCCAGTACCAAAAAATAAAAATAAAAAATAAAGATCTATTGTGATCTAGCTTCTATATTTCTTTAATTATATGAGGACTGGATAAAGGAGAAAATGAAGCAATGGCTTCTAGGCACAATTCTTTTGTGTATGAGAAACAATAAATGGGTACATCTCTTTCTTATCTTCCAATTCTCACACACATATCTATGATTGCATATGATTGCTATACATATGTATAATATCTTAAATCCCATGTAATATTTTATATGTTTTACATATTATGTTACATCACTGTATATTATGTTATGTATGTACACATATTATATTTTGTTTGTACATAAGAAGCTATAAGCACATCAAATGCTTTCTTTGAATTTGGAAAATCTTGCTCTTTTAAAATTTGGTGGCCCACTCTAAGTAAGTAGTAAGGAATGCATTTTAAATATAGTTGTTCCTCTGTACCCAAGGGGCACTGGTTCTAGGAGGATGCTCAAGGATCCTATAAAATTCTAGCATAGTAGACTTATACTTTAAGTTATCTCTAGATTCCTTATAATACCTAATATGATTGAAACCTCATGTAAATAGTTGTCATGCTGAACTGTGTAGGGAATTATGATAAGTACAGTTCAATCTGCAGGTGGTTGAATCCATACATACAGACACCATGGACATAGAGGGCTGACTGAATGCCTAAGAATTTTATTAAAAGTAATATATTTTCAAAGAAAGAATTAAAACATCATGCTCTAGGCTTTCTAAATTAAAGAAAGAATAAAAATTTCCATTTAATATAATACATAACATTATTTTAATAAGATATTTAACCTAATAATAAATATAATAAAAATTAAGAGGATGCTTTGACTCCATATTATCAGCACTTAATAAAGGAAAAGTAGAGGAAAAAGAGAACAATTAAAGACAAAGAAGGGGGCTGGGGCAGTGGCTCAGTGGTAGAACGCTTACCTCGCACGCGTGAGGCACTGAGTTCGATCCTCAGCACCACATACAAAATACATAAGTAAATAAAATAAAGGTATTAAAAAAAAAAGACAAAGAAGGGAGCAAAAAAGACAAAAGAGAGTTGGAGACAGAAAGTTCAAAATGGGAAGGACAGAGAGCAATACAGAGAGAGGAGAGACCAGTCAGGGTTGTGCACAGAGATGGCAGAGAGAGTGTGAAACCCACAGAAAGGCAATCAGACACAACAGAAGCAAAATGATGAGAGAAAGGCGTCTGTTTTCAAAGAATGACTTCTTCAGCTTAAAGCTTTTTAAGAACTTGCCACCAAATAATTTTAAATGTTAGCATTTTTTTTTACATTTTTTCATTGGTGCATTGTAGTTGCATAAATGTTAGTGTTTTTGAATTTTGCATTTACAGGGTTTTATTTACACTAACAATGCAGTGTGTGTTGAGGAGATGCATAATGCAAGGCTGGCTTACTAAATAATGGCACTGGCCCTAAAGGTGTCAATCACCCACAAGGCCGCAGCTGGCCTGCGGTGTGCCACACCTGTGCCCACGGGAGGGGTTGACCTCACCCAAGGAGTCCCTCTGAGATTTGCCTCCCCAGTGCTCTCCTGTTTCCCACCTCCATACACAGAAAAAGACAAGTATATTCAGCAGGTTCTCCCCCGCCCCACCTACCTTGATAGAATATGGAATCCCAGGCTTCAAGAAAAGAGGAGTATTAACCAAATTCAGTTTGTAGGGAGAAAGAACATATTTGATGCCAGGTACTTCTGCCTCTTCAGAAAATCCACCTAAGGAAATGGCAAGCATGGGGTCACCATATTTGAAGTCTAATGATCTGCACAGGTCTCTACATTGTCTCTAGGACTCGACAGACTTACTCTTTCTCTCACTCCCTTCCTGCGCAGGTGATATCTAAAAGGGAGTTAGGAAGCAATAGGTTCAACCCCCTCACTGTACACGTAAGGAGACCAGAACTGTGGTAACAGGAATAACTTGCATTTGTAGGCATTGCATCAAACAGTTTTACATACATAATCTCACATTAATTTTGATTCTCACCAGGAGAAAATACTAGGGTACCAGATATTCAAGCTAGATGGCCCACAGAGCCACTTTGGATATTAGCTGGGCAGTGTTATCCTATTTCTGCTGCTGAGATCATACAGACCCCGTGGCTTGCCAATGACTACAGAGTGGCAGAGCTCTTCTCTAATCCCAGTCTTTGGTGAAATAAAAAGTGATAAGCAAAATTAAACTATGAATTAAAATAAAATATAAAGCAGCTTTAGAAATCATTTGCACCTCTTTTATGGTCTCTAAATACTTCCTGAAAGAAAATTACACACACACACACACACACACACACTTACCTGTGGACTCTTTGACTGCTACAGCAATGTAAAGGTATTTGTTGTCTAAATCTTTTAGACTGTGATATGACAGCTCTTTTACTGCTGTTTCAGAATCAAACGTGACATGAGCAGTTCCATTTATCAACTTTTTAAGAAGGGAAAACAGAAGTTATTTTACAGAACTTATAAAGAAAGTTTAACAATCTGTATTAACTAGCCTTAAACTGAAGGCAAATGTTGGATGACTGTTTCGGCATTGTCAGTAAAGTGGATGACTGAGGCCACAGTTAGACCCAGCATGTTGCTCCCTGCTTCATCTGCGTGGAGCTAGATATGGAGGAGGCTGCAACATGACAGGGAACAACAGGCCTTTTTGGTACTAGAGACACAGATGCCTCTTCCAACTCCTGAGTCCTCATCTACTGCTTCTGCCATTAGCTGAGAGTTTGTTGGATTTTATATTTAATTTGTAGTTGGCTGTTTATAATTTAAAACACTAACTTTAAAACATATCACAAAGTAAAGGGGTATCGTGAAGCCATATCATATTTATTACTTTGCCTTATTTTTTATTCTAAAATTTTTTGACTTGAAGCTGGGCATTTTTTGTATGGTTCAGTTTTATTTACTTTATCTTTTTTTTTTCTCTTGGTGCTAAGGATTGGACCCAGGGCCTCACACATACTAAGAACTTATGACTTAGTTCTTACACCTCTGCCCCGATTTAGCTTTAAATCTCAATATCAAGGGTAGAATTTTTCATTTTAAATGCATTAAACTTATATTCTGAATACATAAGGCTTTTAATAAAGCAGAGGATAAATAATTGATGATGCCAAATATGTGAATATGCAAAAGTAAGGTAAAATGACACAAAACTTATCACCCATGGTATAATGTAAACAACACTGAAGAGAAGACAGCGGGCCAGGCTCTAATCTCGATTCCAGCAATCACTGGCCCTCAACCATGAACAAACAGCCTTCCAAGTATTTATAGAGCATCTACTCTTTGCAAGGAGATATGCTCTAAGACCATATGGTGGGAATGATTTAGGCTTGCAAGGGGTTTAATGTTGAAAATGATAGATAAATAAATAAACCATTACAAAAGGAAGGAATATTTCCTTTGACATTATTGACATTTTGGAAAGGATAATCTTCGTTGTGTGGGGAAGAAAGGGAGAAATGGCCTGAGATCCACTGGCAAGAGGCTGATGCCCCGGCCTTCATCCCAAGGGCAACAGGAAGACAATGGAGGATGTTAAGCTTCAGCTTCCACACCTATGCAGAACGAGGGATTGGACCAGAGGGTTCAGAAATGACCTCACAGCTCTCACATGATCCTTAGGTATGAATGAACGTGTCTTAGCATCTCACCTTGGGGCTTTGCATTGCTTTTGGCATCATTTCTTTTCGATCATCTTTTATATCTTCTCTTATTCCAAAAGTGACATAAACTTCAGCCTCATTGACTACTTTATTGTAGAAATATCTGTCAAAAAATACCATAAAGTTGTGTTGCCAGCGTGGTTACAATAACAACCAGATAAACTGTCATGATTTGAAATCGCATGAAGCACTGGATACACTTCGATCCACTATTACACTCCATAAAGCCACAATAAGAAGCTAGAGTATGGATTTGTATTACTATGAGGGAAATGAAAGAGCTGATCTTGGGGAGATGAAGACACAGCTCCAGGGCCCTTCCTCCAGCCCACATTACTTTCTGGATGATCCTGATATCAGTGGGGAGTGACTCCTTGTTTTGTGTGTGTGTCTTTAAAAGTAGCATGCCTAATATTACTGTTAGTGAAAACTTCTTTCGAAAAACATCAGCATATTTTCTTTTTAGTTTAGAACTAAAAAAGTGAATTTTCTGCATATCAAATAATATTATAGCAAGAGCTAATTTTCCTTATTCATAGTCTGAACAGTCTCCATTACAAGAAGTTAGTTTCTATAATTTTCTCTCAAGTGTTCCATTTACATAGGTGTAGACAATATCACTATTATATATAAGAGTAAATGCTTACAAAAGAGGCAGTATAGGGTAGTGTTTTAGGGCAAGGACTCCAGAACCAACAAGCTGTGCAGCTTACTAGCTGTGTGATCTTGAGTAACTTATCTAGCGTTTATCTACCTCAATTTTTCCACTTGTGCTATGGAGAGTTACCAGAAGATAAAATGTACAAAGTTCTCAGAAAAGCACCTAGCCCAGCTATAAATTGGTTATTAACAACTATATTATATTGACATTTCTAAATGACCTCAGCTCTTGTGATAGCTTGCTACAACACTAACCCCAATTCTCTCCCTCCTTCTGGATCCAAACATTGGCAGTCCTTGCCTGCAGAAGGTGTGGGAGGAGCCTCCTTGCTCTGGGCTGGCCTTGTAACTTGCTTTGGACAAAAGAATATGGTGGAAGTAAAGTGTGCCAGTACCAAGAGTAGGCCTCCAGAGAATTTTATTGCTTGCATTTCTGTCAGAGCACTGCTGCTGCTAAAGGCTGGTCTGCTGGGTGGAATAATGCATGGTCCAGGCGCTGTTAGCCCCCACCCCTGCCAGGCATTGACAGACACATGAATAAGACCTTCCTGGACCAGCTACCCCCAGATGACCTGTATACTGAGTGTAGACTTGTGGGTGAGTCCAGCTAATATCAGCCTGGCCCAGATCAACAGAACTGCACAAGTGACTCATATAGTGGTGGTTTTGAGGCATTGGGTTTTGAAATAGTTATGAAGCTTTTGCCACTAAAAATGACAAGAAGTGAAGGATTCATATTTCAGCCCAGATATGCTAAGCCATCCTGGTTCTAAATATATACATAGAGTTTAAATATTTAGGAACTTTTTCTTTTTTCTTTTCTCCCCACTCCACTAATGAATAACTAAGAAAACTAAAATCAGTATCAGCTAAAATCAGAATAAGCAAATAAACTACGAGCATAATATTTCCTACTTTAGCTAGGTAATTCAGAAAAAAAAAAAAAAACCAAAACTTTCTTACCTTGCTTTTATAGTAATTCCAAAACTCTTGAAGTTCTTGTAATCAATGAAATTGCCTTCTGGTTCTATTAATACAGAAAAATGTGGCAAGACTGAAAATAGAAAGGAGGAGGAAATTACCATGTGAATTAGAGAGACATCAAACACCCAGCAAAGGGCTCTCCTTGCTGGCACAGATGGGCAGGCTGCACCAGCAGCACCACATCTGCCTGGGCATCACCACTGCCATCAGCAACAACGCCCCTGGGGAGCCTTCCCACTGGGAGCACCTGGCTCCTTCCACTTTGGTTACAGCATTCACTATGGGCCACAGGTTATTCCCCCCACTAGGTACAGGCTCCTTCAAAACAAATGAAAGACCACTCTCTATTTTCCTTTATCTCCCTTCACCCTTCTCCTAAGTCTTTAACATAGTATGTGTTCAAATGAGTGTTTATTAAATTGAAAATAGAAATGGAAAATTCTGGTTTATTTAGCATCTCCCATTTTCATCTAGTAGAAAAACGCATCTGGTCTGCAAGTGCCAGCATACAACTCTGATGTTGGGAAAGGGAGAGAGCACTCACAATTAGAGATAAGAATGAACATCAATGCCAAATTTAAAAATAGGGCCAAAAGGAGGCAGGGGTCTGATTTTTTTTTTAATGTCTTTGGTATCTTGATTGCCCAAGAGAAAATGATTCAGTCTGTTCAAACGGCACTATTTTCTCTTTATGCTCACTCAGACCACGCCAGAGAGTCATAGATTCTGATTCTGATGACCTGCACTACAGTTAGTAGAAAACTGGGTGATTGAGTGAAACGGAGATTGTGCACAGAGAGCGACAGAGAGAGGGGTGAGTCAGCTACAGCTGTAGCTCACAGGTCTTCCAGACATGGAAGGTAGAAGAAACAGAACAAAGCAGTCTGTTGCTCTGGGCTGTGTTCCTGTTCATCAGAGACCAAGGCAGGCGTGCCCTCTCCAGGATGGGAGGGGTGGGACACTACTTCAGCCTTCCAGCTGACACCTGCTTGCCACAGCAGCACACACCTATCAACAGGGATGCACAGTGCCCCAGACAGATGCGAACAAGCAGGAAAGATAGGACAGGTGACTAATTACACAGAGATATATCCGGGCTACAGTGACGAGCACTGATGTGAAGTCCATGCAAATCACCCAGGGAAGGGAGTTCAAGGAAAGCTTCTTATGTACATGGCTTTTCAACTTGGACATGAGCCATGAGCAGGAGCTGGCTGGGCAAGGAGGAAGGGGAGAGTGTTGGAGGCAGGAGAACATCATGTGTAAAGTCCCCCACGCTGCAGGTCAGCAAGGGCAGAGGAACTGAAGTGAGGATGGGGAGGAGCCAGGGAGGCCAGTCCAAATAGGATTTTGATTTTCATCATAAGGAATAAGAAGTTTGTTTTTGTTTTGGTGCTTTTGTTTTCTTTTTGGCTAATACCAAGCAAGGTCACTTTGAAGCAGACACCAGATGGGGACGCTTTTGCAGTCATCCAGGAGAGAGGGAGGCTACAGAAAGTGGGTGAATTCTACATATATATAGAAAGTAGCAGAAGCACATGTTTGAACACCATGCCTCTGGGAGCCTGTAATCTTTCAGGTTGCGTTTCAGTATAAAATTTTTGTCACTGTTTTCCGTGTGTTAAACTTTGTGTAAGTATCTGTCCTATCATTATGAATCTACTGAGAGAATGAAAAGGACTTGAAGCAGAAGAAAGTTAAATCTGAGAGCAGAGCCTATGGACATTCGAGTAAACTACTACAAGAACTGCAAAGATTAAGATATTTATGTGTTACCGCGAGGCGCTAAGCAACTCAGTGAGACCCTGTCTCTACATAAAACACAAAATGGGGCTGGGGATGTGGCTCAGTGGTTGAGTGCCCCTGAGTTCAATCCCTGGTACCCAAAAAAAAAAAAAAAAAAAGATATTTATGTGTTAATTATTAGTCCATTAATATGACTGATTTCAAATAAGAGTACCTTAAATTTCCAAGTTCATTTTAAGGATTTGTAAGCTGGAAGGAAAATAGCACTGGACCAGCTGTAAGGATACTCCATCATCTTTGTTCTGTCACTAAGTGACTGAGACTTGAGTGATTTATTTGTCTTCCGGGGTTCTACTCTCTTCATCTGTTTATTTCTCCTAAAATTATAATTCTCCAAAGCACTTAACAAGCCAAGCTTTTTCGGGAACTAGGCTCTTCCAACTCTATGAAGAGGAACCCAAGTGCAGAGAAGCTGGCGACTTGCTCAAGGTTAAGAAGGGCAACAATGGAATCAGAACTTGGGCATTCAATAAGTCCTCAGCCACACCAGCAGGAGGCCCTGTCTTCATCTGTGATGATTTTGCTTTAGGCACACTAATGAAAAAAATTACTGCAAAAACTCTAACTTTTAGTAGGTAGACTTTCAATTGTCAGAAATTACCAGATTTTTTAATTTCAAAGGATGTGGCTCCAGCTGTTGAGAAGTCCTCTTTATATTTAGCTTTAACTGTCCACACACCAAATCTGTGGAAGCAAAATATTTAATATTATAGATGTGATAAAATATGTTTAATACACTCAGAGGAAACTGAATAAACTCCTATTTTAAAGAAATTACAATGAATACACATGTACATGTTTTATGTCTATCTTCTAAGTAAATGTTTTGTTTACGTGAGATTTTTAAGCAATAAAACAAGTAATTGAGCATTTTCATGATTATAGAAATTTTTAGTAATTAGTTCTTCATATATTGGTGTATTTTTCCAGGGATTTTGTTGTTGTTGTTGTTTGTTTCTTTTTTTGCAAAGGCAGCATTTTCTCTGAGGCCTAAAGATGACAGGAAGCTCACTCTGTTAGAATGAAGTACATTTTAAACAGGGGCAACAGGCTTGGGATACTGCTGGTCATGTCAGATTCCATTGCCAGTACATTATCTCCCGTGAGGATAGTGACACAAGGGAGAGACACAGTAGCAGTAGTGAAGTAACAGGCTCAATCCTGTACTCCAGAGCACGCAGCATTTTCAAGAAAGGACACAATTTGTAAATCATTCAAGTTATCAAAACCCCCTAATTTCAGTCCAAAATTTTAGGAAATGAATTAATAATCCAATGAAGTAAATGTTAACTGCCCTCTAGAGGGCAGAGGGGAAATGACCATAAAACGATTTTTAAAAAAAATTTTTTTTTTTTAGTTGTAGATGGACACAACATCTTTTTTTTTTATGTGGTGCTGAGGATCGAACCCAGTGCCTCACGCATAGAAGGCAAGTGCTCTGCCACTGAGCCACAATCCCAGCCCCCACAAAGCGATTTTGCCTCCTTATACTGTAGCCATCTCTAGGTGCCCTTGTCTTATGCATCCTTCTCTATTTTATTTGTTTTATTTCCTTCAAAGCAGGGGTTGTAGATTCTTGGTTTCTTCTGGGCACCTCTCCCTCCTATCGTGATTTACATGTGCCAGGAATGTGTTCACTACAGATGGGTTACATCAGATCCTGTGAAGACATGATTTTAAGTCCTTTCCCATGAGGACCAATGAGGAAATGGCTCTAAATGTCCCCACCTTGGACACTGCCTTCTGGTGGTCTATGCATACAGAAACTACAGAGGACCCGATTTCCTAACATCCAGGCAAGGAATGGCACCACGCCAGCCTCTTGGACCCACAGCTTACTGGATTCCTTCGGAGGTGGGAGGTGATGCTTTTGAAGCAAAGAAGCCCAAGGACTCTCTTTGTCTCTTCCCAATTTTTATTTCTGTATGTTAAGAGAATTAATGGGATGTGTTGGGATTTTTCTCCCCCTTTTGAGATAGTATCTCACTATGTAGCCCCCCCTGGCCCCAATCTCCTGAGCTTAACTGATCCTCCTACTTCAATACCTCTTGCAAGGTCTATCAACTCACCTGACCAGGCTCTAGGACTGAGATTTTATATTCCCCCTTCCCAGGAATTGAGCCTAACTTCTCAAAAGACTGAAGACTTTGCATATCCACATTTTCAAATTTGTGACACCCTTTGTCAACACTAGGTGGCTCCATTTGACTGTTTCTCTGCTTCACAGCCAAAAGTTTCTGATGAGATTTGTAGAGAGAATTTTATCAAGTAATATTTTTACATACGCAGGATTAGATGGAATCTTGAAGTCAGGAAAAGACATAATTCCAGAATAATCATTTTCTTCTACTATGTCAACTTCTGATCCTTCAGGATCCTTAAAATAAAAACAAACACCCTTGTCTTAGTTTGTTTCCTCCTACTATAAAAGAATATCTCAAACTGGGCGGTTTGTGAAGAACACAGATTTATTTGGGCTCACTGTTCTGGAGCCTGGGAAGTCCAAGAGGATGGTGCTGGCATATGGAGGACCCTGGTCCTGTTTCCTCTTGTGGTGGAAAAGGGGGAGGGCAAGCAAGCCTATGGAAAAGAATTTGCTCTGATGACAAAGCCTCTCCCAGAGGACTCCCCTGCTCCCCTGACAATGGCCTAATTCTTTCATCAGGTGGAGCCTTCTGACCTAACCCCTCCCCTGACCCCAGCTCCCAACACTGCCTCACCTGAGCTTGGGGCACATACTCAACCCATAGCATCCATTAAAGCCCAGAAACCACATTTTTTAAAAATATTCTTTAAAATATTTTTTTAGTTGTAGATGGACATGATATCTTTATTTTATTTATTTTTATGTGGTGCTGAGGATCGAACCCAGTGCCTCACACATGCAAGGCAGGCGCCCCACCACTGAGCCACAATCCCAGCCCCAGAAACCACATTTTAACAATTTCAACTAATTACATGATTTTGACCTACAGAAACACTTACCAACCAACACTCCTCTTTTCAAATTAAATATAAAAGGCAAAATTCAATTTAATGTTATGGAAGGCAAATACTGTTTGTTTAAACCACTTCCTTCCTGTTTTTGGAAGCTCTTCTTATCTATTCTCATTTGGAAGAGGCTCCACTCTCTATTTTACAATTTTAAAAAAAGTGTAACAAAATGTAACAAGAATAAAGTATTCCTGGGCTGGGGTTATGGCGCAGTGGTAGTGTGCTCGCCTAGCACGCGTGAGGCACTGGGTTCAATCCTCAGCACCACATAAAAATAAAATATATTCTGTCCGCCTACAACTAAAAAAAATAAATATTTAAAAAAAGAATAAAGTATTCTTGATGCTTCTAATAAACCAAATGTGAGCCTAGAATGCTTTATAAATACCAGAATTTATTTTTTATATATATTCATTTGAAATTTTCCAAGGAAATACTCTACAAACTGAATTTTCTTAGTTAGGTAATGGATAAATGTGCAGGATGGACATTTTAAGCCTCTATAATGCTCAAAATGACTAAACAAACTTGAAAGTTCTCATAAAACTTCCCCACTTGCTTCATTTTGCGTTTGGTTTAGCAAATTATTAGGATGAGGTTTTGTGGGTGTTGGAACTACATTTGGAGTTCAGTTTGACCTTAACTAAAAATCTAAGCACTATTTATCCAGACTGAATTTCATGGTTGGAATTTTAAGCTTCTTTTTTTTTTCCTCTTTAATGACAAATTGTAACAATTACAAAAGCCTGTTTTGAGGAAGAAATAACACTTGTAGCTGAGCATCTTCTTTGCTGTTCTTCATCTACTCTTCAGTTATACATCTAATATGATCTTTGAGTACGCTTTTCAGGAAACTTCCTACATTCTGACTCCCTGCAGCTGTTGATCAGTACCCCAGCCGGCTCCTTGGGGAATCTCTTAGTTGAGATCACTGGCGTCCATTTTTTTGTGTGGTGCCAGGGTGATGCTTCACTCAAGTTCAACCATGGAGACCTGGGCTAGAGAGCCTGTGTCCATAGCCCTGGTGTTCTCCAATGGGGCTGAGGTTGCTTCTGCTTCGTTCTCTTCCAGTTTATTTACTCTTCTCACATTTTAAAAAATTCTACCTGCTTCCAGAGCTGAACTCGGGCTGTTTCTTAAATTTATTATTGTAAAAGAACCTATGTCAGTGTTATGGTTTAGATAGTAGATGTCCTCCAAAAGCTCATGTGTGAGAAGAGAAATGATGGGTTGTGAGAGTCTTAATCTAATCAGTGCACTGATCCACTTAAAAGGATTAACTGGTGGTCACTGTAGGCAAGCTGGGCATGGCGGAGGAGGTGGGTTACCGAGGGTGTGCCAAAATAAACTCCTAAAATTGTTCTTGTCAGTTCTATTGGTTGCAGCAGCAAAAAAGCTGACAGTCAGTTCCTCTCAACAAGACCCAGTTCAAGGTTTCCTTTACTTATTCCAGAGAAGGATTACGTATGCCCTCATTCTCACCCTATTTTGCTTTCCTCTAAGCTTCTGTCTCCTATGTTATTTTTCCTACTGCATAATTGGTTCAGTTTATATTCTACTGTAGTTTTTCTCTCTAGTATCTACTCTTTTGTACTTGAATACTGATAAGGTTTTGTTGTTTTTCAGCAGAGGTACCATAGCCTATTTTTTTAAAATTTATTTATTTATTTATTTAAATGCATTTCAAGTCAAGTCGTAGTACATATATAGAGCTCAATTTTTCCATTTCTCTGGTTGCAAACCAGATAGAGTCACACGATTTGTGTCTTCATACATACACCTAGGGTAGTGATGACCATCTCATTCAACCATCTTTACTACACCCATTCCCCTTTCCCTCCCCCTCCTCCCCCCTGCCCCATCCAGAGTTTCTCCATTTCTCCTATGTTCCCCATTCCCATGCCCTTTATGTATCAGCATCCACTAATCAGAGAGAACATTCGGCATTTGTTTTTTGGGGATTGGCTTATTTCACTTAGCATAATGTTCTCCAATTCCATACATTTACCTGCAAATGCCATAATTTTATTTTCTTTTATTGCTGAATAATATTCCATTGTGTATATGTACCACCGTTTCTTTATCCATTCATCTATTTAAGGGCATCTGGGTTGCTTCCACAGTTTAGCAATTGTGAATTGTACCACAGCCTATTGTAAAGGATCATTACTCCTATACCTACTGTTAATAAGTGAGTAGTTATGAGTAATTGCAGTATTTTATTTCCCCATAAAAATGTCTTAGATGTGTGTGGAAACTGGGTAAAATCATCAGTTTATTATAATCTTATAAACTGGGTAAGACCGTGGAAGTTTATTACACATCTTTTGTCATGTATGTCATGTCTGACAAATGGCTGATAACTACTCATGTCATAGTTCAGCAAAAATTTCCACACGTTAGCATATTAGTTATTAAACTAAGTTCCTTAAAAAGTAAGAACTATGGATTATAATTCTTCATCTTAAATTAGGCAAATCAAAAATCTATGTATAAGATATATATTCAATGAATTCTTAGTGATTGATGGGTGTTCTTAAAAATGAAATAATAAAGGATATATTTAAACAGTTTAGTTCAAAATTCTTCAACTTGTTGAGATTTAATTTTTATAAGCTTCCTATGTATTTACATTATAGACATATACATCTATAATGCTATTTTCAGAGTAGATGTTTAGTAATCATTTATGGGATATTGAATGATTGAGTGTAGAGTAAGGACAGAGTTATGGAATGGGACTCGTGTCTTATGTTAGTATTATTTAAATAAATCATATACTTACGATGAAAGTTAAAACAGTTTCTCTTTTGGCTGGCTTCCAATCATCATTTAGAGAATAAACTCTAACCTTTACTGTAAGAAAAATTAAAATAATTAAAAACTGTGCTAAACACAAGGATATTTTGATTTTTTTAAAAAAATCACCCTTAAAAGAAAAATTCATTTAAAAAACTTAATAAATAATCAATACATAACAATCCATATCTAATTGATAAAATAAAGAAAATGTCACTTTGTAGACAATATCTATGTCTAGATATTCCTAAAGATTCTTTAGGTTAAAGGGAATCCTCTGGGATTTCTTTAAAGAATTACTTCCCCAGTAACTTTCTTTTTTTTTGGTACCAGAGATTGATTAAATCCAGGAGTACTCAACCACTGAGCCATATCACCAGCCCTTTTCATATTTTATTTTGAGACAGGGTCTCAGTAAGTTGCTTAGGTCCTCACTAATTGCTGAGGCTGGCCTTCAACTTCTAATCCTCCTGCCACAGCTTCCCAAGGTGCTGGGATTACAGGCATCCACCACTGCATCCGGCTCTCCCAGTGAATTTAAAGTACAGTTCACTTTATCAAACATGTCATGATAAACATAACTATAGTACAAAATTAGTTATATCTGTAATTAGGCTATTATTTGTCACAGATTTCAGAGTAGCAAAATAGTGACATCTACCATATTGTTATATGGACGGATAAAACATTGTTTTATATTAGGGTTAAAGATTTCAATAAAAAATTGGAAGTTTGAATCAGACTTTATATACTTTTCCACTTAAAAAATCCAACAAGGCCCCAAATAGCTCTTATTGCAAAAGGCAGCTTGAATTATATGCTTTTGTTATGTTTATTGAGTCAGATCCGTCCATTATTTTCTCACTGTTAGAAGTGTAATGCCAGGGGCTCGTCCTGTCCATTTTCTTTCTGTCAATTAATACATCCCTCCTTTTAAAACATCCTCTGTTCAGCTTTCAACTCATTGCTGATTGATAAACACTGACCAAGTGCCTTCCAATGACATGTTGTAATTTCTGTAAGGTTTTGCTGATGCTCATTACAGTTCATGGCCAAAGCTCTACCCTCATAATAAAACTGAACTGGTACCATAAGTCCAATATGATTTAGAGGACCAGTAGTTCACAAAACTCTATAAAGAAGCTACATTAAAATCAGTTTTAATGAGACCACAAGATAAAAGCAATATGCTCAGTAAGTCTCGCAGGTTCTTCTTTCTCTTTCCCCTCACACCTGCCTGCCACCTTGAATCCCCCCTGTCCATGGACACACTGGTCTGGGCCTGAGCATCACTGGGAAAATGTCAGAAGCTGCATGTTGCAAAAGCTAGAGCACCAGCCTTGGAGTCCAAAACATTGGGTTCCCTCCTGTCTCATCCACTTTCTAGTGCAAACTTGAGGAGGGTACTTAACCCCTTGAGGCCTGAGTTACCTCCCTGGTAAATGAGGACTACTCCAGGATCTTCTCCTAGTGCTGCTGGGAGAACTGGAAAAGACAGCCTAGCACATAACAAAATGTTTCTTTTTATTTCTATGATTGTTATTAATCTAGTTTCTAACCAAGTTTGTGTTTTAATACAAATATCAATCAATGATATATCAGAGACAAAAACAATCAAATCTTTGTACTAAAGATATGGTTGTTAAATTTTTAAAAATATTTTTTAAGTTGTTGATGGATCTTTATTTTATTCATTTATTATTTATATGTGGTGCTGAGGATTGAACCCAGTGCCTCACGCATGCTAGGCAAGCACTCTATCACTGAGTCAAAACCCCAGCAACCTGGTTGTTAATTTTTTAAAAAAATTATCAAATGTGCCAGGCACAGTGCTAGGCAGTGAAATGTGGTAGTGAAACAAATGACGCGGACATCTTCTATAGGGAGCGGGAGAGGGGTAAATGCAATTATATGTAAAATTCTAGATGCCTGCCTGGCTTCCTGAGCGTGCAGAAGGGGAAGATATAAAGTGCTCAGGGAGGTGAGGGAAGGTTGCCTTTTAGAGGGTCCTGTGATCAGAGGACAAGGTAGAGCAGAAGCCAGCGAGGCACAGGAAGGGCAGGAACATACCATGCAGAGGGAACAGCATGTTACATAGGCCCAGATATGGATGAAAAAATGGAGTGAGGAAGCAACTGAAATGAGGATAGTGTGGCTTGTGTTTCTCCTGTGTCCACAGCTAAGGGGGATGTGGATTGCAGGCTACAGGCTGCATAGACCTGAAGGATTTTAACCAATATTCTACAGTCCCTGAACCTACAACTTAAGGCTTTATCCTAGGATGCTTATACTGAAAGTCCCTTGTGGATCTTCAGATTAAATGTGTCGGTCAGGACATAAGAGCTACAAACATCAAGACTTCATCAATTTTAAGATGAGTGAGGTGCACACCCGTAAATTTCAGCAAATTGGAAGACTGATGTGGGAAGATTATAAGTTCAAGGCCAGCCTGAGCAACTTAATGATATCCTATCTCAGCATAAAATGTTTTCTAAAAAGTTTCAGGATATAACTCAGTGGTATAGCCCTGGACTAGAATGCCTGTGGCCCTGGTTCAATCCCCCACATCCCTGCAAAAAAAAAAAAATCAATTTGTAAAAATTTTTATAAAGTAATTCTTTTTCTTCTGTGCAATAAAGCAGCTTTGGACTGTTTCAAAAATTAGATAATAATGGGAAACACCTCCTAGTGTCTACTGTGCTGGGCACTATCTTAAGTGCTTTACACACATGAATTCACTTAATTCCCACAACTCCACGAAGTATATTACATTATCAACATTATTTTACAGACAAGGAAGGTGGGGATCTGAGAGTCTAATTCACACAGTCATACAGGTAATAACAGCCCAAGCTGATAATTGAACCCAGGAAATCTGGCTCCAGAGGCCGCCTCTAACCACTACACTTCACCATCTCTCACTAATGCAGCAACGTTTAGAGGAAATGCTCTCATTTTCCTCTAGGATTGTAATACATGAGGATACTTCACCTTCTTAAAGTCCTGATAGAGAAGTAAATAAAGAGGCAGTTCTTAAGGAAAGCCCTGCTAGCCATGGAAGGTCCCAGACATTGGGTATTAGACTAGGAACTTACTGGACAGTGACTCGTGACCCTAGGTGGTAGGCAGGGTGAACAGGACCCAGGCAAGGAGCATCATTAATACAGGAAGGAGAAAGGGTGAGGTTGTGCTTGTTTCTAGGTCTGATCAAGCTTAAAAGGACCTGACCTCTGTGGGCAGAGACTGTTGCCTTGTCAACCAAGTCATCTTCAAGGGACAAGAGATGGTACTGTTCCGGCAAGGACATTCTAAGATGATGACAATATCCCCACCCTCTCTGGGCCTTTCCATTGGAACAGGTGTCCCTGCTGAAAAGGTAGTGGCATGGCCGGTTCCACCTCCCTGTTGACGTCAACATCCACCAACATTTCGCAAGTCCTCACTGTGGGCCAAGCTTTTCAACAAAACCTGCTGGTGCTGCCTTCTTTACTCTGTCCTTCCCCAAAACTATCATTAAGTGTCAGAGGCTCCCCTTTCCTACCACACATCTCTCATAACTCTGTCTCTGACGTGCTCCAAAGGCAAAGATGGTAGGAAGGCGAGATGGGGAAGTAAAGGCTTTGCAAACACAACCATATGGGCAGTGTCATGCTTTTCTGGGTTCTCTGGTTTTGGTGCATTGAGAATGCATCCAGGCACTCCTCAGTCAGGGTTTGACTGGCTATTCTGCCTGTCAAAATAAAGAAATGTGTGCATATTAATTTCCAAAGAGCTTCTACCTGAGAAAATGTCTGTTAAAGACACTGTTCTTCTGTGAGTGACAGAAGAATAGCCAGACAGGCAGAAAGGGTGAGGTTGTGCACATATTTCTGTGATCTGGTATATTCCTTCCTAAAATATCTAATCTCCTCAGCTTGAATTTGTTTTCCCAGTTTGGGGATTTGCTCCAGAGTCAATGGAATTTTTCATATATGTGGTTCTTAATAAATTATTTTCCCATTGCCAAAATTATATTTGCAATTAAGACTTATATTTGTTTAATAAATAAGCTCAACATTTTACAAAGTTTAGTAAGTGGAATAACTGTGATAGGCCTGATAATTTATTTATTCCATAATTTATTTAGCAATTTCTCCCTAAATTAAAATGTTATTTGAAATTATAAAAGTCATTAGGACTGAGTCTCTTAAGCAGGTTGAAAATCGGTCTTCATTCAATTTCACATGTTAAGTTCTATAATACAATGTCAATTTTCCCCAGAGAAGGAAGCATCTTGTACTCTACCTGACTGGTGTGGAGTGTAAACAGGTTTGTCTGTATGAACGAAGAGATATCCGTTGTCATAGCTTATTGGCATTTTTTTCGATTTTGAAAAATGCTTTGATAGGACTTCCAAATACACATATGAAACAGAGTCTTGTCCTCTGGGCAACTGCTTGGGTTGTATCTGTAAAAGAAAATGTTGATGGAAAAGAGAAAAGTAAGTCTAGGGTTCTCGGACACGTGCTTTCTCAACATCACTGAAATCTCATTTAAACCAAAGATGAGTGTATGCATCTCACCACTTGTGAAGTGGACTGGTAGCCGGAGGAGTCAATTAAATTTGCCCAAAGCCCTTCAGTGTCAATTATTATCATCAGCTTTCTTTAGAAACGGACAGTCTTCTTGGTTCCATGTTTGCTAAATTTTACACTCTTACTGCAGCCACTGCCATAGAACTCATGAGATCCTCTGCTGGCCAGCTCCCTGGATGAGCCCTGCCCTCTGTGCCTCTGTGGCCACCTGACTCATGCTCTGCACTCTGTGCCCATCACACACTGCTGCTCCCGGGGCCACCGTGCAGGCTTCCCAGTCAGAGCATGTAATTATGCTGATCCCCTTTACATTCAATGATATGCAAATTTCACACAAAAATGTGTAATAAAAGGAAGCACAGTGTTTCTCAGAAAATTAGAGTTTAAAACACGGGTTGAAAATACTAAATCTAACAGCTGTGGAATTACGTATTTGAGATTCTTGTGGAAATTTTGAAAACATTGTACAAATCAGTCAGATTACTTTGCAAGCATCTTAATTTCTTTCTCTACTCTTAAGAAACACTACAGAACACACATGATTCATTAAAGTGTGACTTGTAATAAATAAGATTTGAACTTGGGTCAGCAGACTTGTCTTTAGAAGACAGTGGCACAACAGCCAACAATTGGTGAAGAAAGATACCTTAGAATGTTAAGATAAAATTAAATGCTTCAGATGCATATTGATTTTTATGATTTCTTTGCCTTCATGTCCTTTTTCAATCCACTGTTCAATAGCACAGCTGACTGATTTAAATTTAAAGGTGAGCACCACAGGTGGCTAGTGGCAACCTTGCATCTTTTCAGATAAGAGAGTGTCTACTGAAAATAACACTTGTGGGGAATGAATGTTAATTCTTAATAAACCTGAAAGTATTTGTATTTGCCATTAAAAGTTTCATGAAGAATCTCTAAACTGGCTAGAATTTATTAAGACTGATGTTTCTTAAACATGAGCAATATATGCACCACTGTTTGAACTGAGGATTGAACCCTGCAGCACCTTACACTGAGCAACAATTTAGCCTTGCTAAATTGCTGAGGCTGTCTTTGAACTTTCGATCCTCCTGCCTTAGGCTTCCAAGTCACTGGGATTACAGGTGTGCCCCACTGCACCTTTGCTCTATACATCACTTTTTTTTTTAATATTTTTTTTTAGTTGTAGATGGACACAATGTCTTTATTTTTTTATTGCTTTGTATGTGGTGCTGAGGATCGAACCCAGGGCCTCACGCATGCGAGGCAAGCGCTCTACCGCTGAGCTACAATCCCAGCCCATATACACCACTTTTTAAAGAGTAAAATACATAAAAGATTCTCAGCATTAACATTTGATTATTTATAACACATAAAAATGACTTAAATAAATGTAAGCCTAATATCAGGTGTAGTCTTATGCTTGTGACTTTTACATAATTAAAAAATCAAAACAGATTTACAAAATGAGTTTAAAATATTTAAAAAGCAACATGATTTTAATTTGAAGCTCTTTATAAAATTTTAATTTTTTTTTTTGGTACCAGGGATTGAATTCAGGGGTAATTGACCACTGAGCCACATCTCCAGCCCTATTTTGTGTTTTATTTAGAGACAGGGTTAAAATTTTAATTTTTAATTTCTTTATAAACAACTCTGTAGAGAAAGAATGACATAAATAAGCCTCAGAGCTCCTTCCAACTTTGATATTTTTTAATTTTTCTGATTCTTTTTCATCAGAAATTTAAATAAGAAATGAGTTGTAAACATCCTCTAGTCTGCACTGCAATATCTTTCAGAAGAAGTTATTTGGTCAAGGTTGATATTTCTATTTACTGTAGAATGTTGATGAGAGCTATTCACTTTAGTAGTCAATAGTTTTATTACTTTTGGAAGCTACAGTTTTAGAATATCTGAGTTTAAGCAAATGCACACAATTTTACTTTCCTATAAGAGTCTGAACATTCACTTGTATTCAAGACACAATTCTTCAGTTTAAAATTTTCTGTTTCACTCAGATTATTGTTAGTGGCTGATAATCATCTAATAATTACACAGCGGTAGCATGGTGCAAAAATGGTCAACTCTTATGTTTATCAATATTCAAACTTTGTACATATTTCATCAGAAATATTCTGTATATATAAAGAAAATGAACAATAAATACATACCGTTAAGATTGCAGAGTTTTGAAATTTATTTTCTGGGGATAAAATAACATAGCCCAAAGAGTAACTAATTTTTTTATCAGGATAACTTTTAATAGAGACTGTTGTTTCAAATGCTTCGGTGTATCCATGAACTTGAATCACAATATTTTCAGATGCTCCAACATGAAATACTTTTGGTGCTGAAATAACATAGCTGTTGAAACAGAAAAAGGTTTGGTATCTTTATATGATACGTGTTCTTATACTTGGTACATTTTTTCCTCTCACTTCTGAGATTCAGCTTAAAATATCCATATTTTAACTTAAAATGATATTTTTAAATCAAAACTTATTTTGTGATCTATGATAATTCCAGCATAGTTTCCAAGAAGAAAGAGCTTGGAATTAAGACCTGGGAAATAGAGCTGGGGATTTGGCTTATGTTTAGAAAGGTAATAACAGCAGCTAGGGAAGACTCAATGGTGTTCAATGCAACATATAAGTGGACCTTCTTCCTTCCCACCTACCTTCCTTCCTTTCTTCTTCCCTCCCTCCTTTCTTTTCCTCCCTCCCTCTCTTCCTTCCTTCCTTTCTCTCTCCTTTCTTCTTCCCTCCCTCCTTCCTTCCTTCTCCATCTCTTTCTTTCTTTTCTCCTACTGAAGTAAAAAGAAATACAGATGCCAGAAACTAAATTTCAACCCTGCCATCTGCTGGATGAATGACTGAAATAAAGGCACTAACCCTCCCTGAGGCAAAAATAATACACCTGTTAAAATATCCGGTTTTTTTAATCAGGCTGTTGTCAGCGTTAAGAAAGACCATGTATACGACAGCACCTAGCATGCTTACTACAATAAAGAGTAAGATCCACCAATTTCACTAAGTTAGTTCAAAAGAACTAATCTTAGAACTATGTCTTTCTAGCGAGGGGATAAAGACAGACTACGAGTGAGCTGGAGGAAGGTCTCTGGCAGTAGTGACGGAGGGAGCTCCGTGAGGTAACCGTTGTTAACAACGATCATACGGCAATAGCAGCGCTTGGGTAGTGATGTGTCAGAGCATGTTAGCACTTCCATAGAACTCTTTACAAGTCAGTGATGTAGGTACTATTGTCATTCCCGTTTCACATGAGTTCAGAGGTCAATTTTATCAAGGTCACATGACTTATAAGTAAATGAGGCAAAAGTTTATGTTCGAGTCTCAATTGTATGTATATAATTGAGGTTAAAGTTACAAGCACTGTTCCAACCACTTAGTGTTGCCTTAATTTTATTTTTATGCCTTTATATAGTAATGGAAATGAACCTATACAAGCTTTGAAACATAAATTTTAAGATGTGTGAATTTTTCATTGTCTTATCAAATGTGCTTGTAATAAATCATTTTTATGATGCTTTGCTGAAAGTACCTAATTTGAATAGTGAGAGCTGCATAAGAAGTGTCTATGAACCCCAAAAGGCTTATTGATTGACTAACCAAAGCGTTCCCCCAGGACTGGGGGGCACCCACCACCCCACCGGGTGAATCACTGCCCTGCACTTTCTTTTTTGGTCTCTTTCCTCCTTTCTCTGCCCCCTGGCTGCCACGGGGTAAGCAGCCTTCTCCTCCACCCTCCCATTCTCATGATGCTCTGCTTTGCCTCAGACTCAAAACAATGCAACCAGCTGACAACTGACTGAAACCTCTGAGACCATGAGCCAAAACAAGTTTTTCCTCCTTTAAGTTGCTTTTCTCAGGTATTTTGTCACAACAATGAAAAGCTTATAACAAAGATACCTTTACCAAATCTTTACTATGTTGCTAGGCACCATCCTAAGCACTTATATATTCATATATATGTTTTGTTCAGCTTTTGTTGTCACTGTGACCAAAAGATCTGACAAGAACAATGTAGAGAAGGAAAAGTTCATTTTGGTTCATGGTTCTAGAGGGTCAGTCCATGGTCAACTGACTCTATAGCTCTGAGTCTGAGATGAGGCAGAACATCATGGTGGAAGGATGTGGCAGAGGAAAGCAGCTCAGGAAGCAGAGAGCAACCAGGAAGCAGAGAGCGAGCGCTGTGCTCAACAGAGACAAAATATAAACCCCAAAGTTGTGAACCCAGTGACTTACTTCCTCCAGCCAAACCTTACCTGCCTGCAGCTACCACCTAGTTAACCTACATCAGTGGATTAATCCACTGATTAAGTTACAGGTCTCATAATCTAATCATTTCACCTCTGAACATTCTTGCATTGTCTCATACATTAGCTTTTGAGGGACACATCTAAACCATAACATTCCATCCTTGACCTCTAAATGTTTATGTCATCTCACAATATAAAATACATCCAGTTCATTTTTAAGAGGCCCATAGTCTTAATAGTTTTAGCATTGTTAAAAGTCCAAGTCCAAAATCTCATCTGAGACTCAAACTCTTGGATACTTTCCCTTGTAAATATCAATGGCAAGTTACATATGTCATACAAATATTTTCATTTTGCAAGGAGGAAATAGGAGCATAAATAGAAGGATGAGACCAAAGCAAGACTAAAATTTAGCTGGGAGAACAAGTCCTATAGCTCCACGTCCAGTATCTGGGGCACATGGCATCGTAATGTTTTTTCCAAAGGGCTTATGTAGTTTTGCCCCATGTGCTTGATTATAGTCCATATGGCCCTCTCATGGCTTGCCTCTGCTCAATTCCTGCGGCTTTCCTTATCAGACATTTTGAGGTGCTGTTGTCCTTTAATCTTGGGATCTCCACTGAGGCTTCAGCTTCTTTCTCACATCTTTATGCATCATCCCCTCAGGGGATGCTCATGGGGGCTCTGGCCCTGCTTAACTTTTTCTGGCTTCCCAGGCTTTCCTTTGAAATCTTGGCAGAAGTCTCCATGATCTAACTATAGCATCTTGCATTCCTGAAGAGCCAGTACCACATGATTGACACCAAGATTTCCCACCATCTAGAAAAGTAGCCAAGCCTCCTGGGACCATACCTGCAGCAGCCTCTGAGTGCTTGGATGGCTGATCATTATGAAAAAACTTTCTAGGCTTCCTTGTGTAAGCAGGGTGCGCCACTGTCTCTTTTCAAAGAAATTTGTACTTTTATACCCTTGAGCCTAAGATAGGCATAGTCTGGTCAATTTCTTTCTTTCTTTCTTTTTTGGTACGAGGGATTGAACTCAGGGGTACTCGACCACTGAGCCACATCCCCAGCCCTATTTTGTGTTTTATGTAGAGACAGGGTCTCACTGAGTTGCTTAGCGCCTCGCCATTGCTGAAGCTGGCCTTGAACTCACGATTCTCCTGTCTCAGCCTCCCAAAGTGCTGGGATGACAGGCATGTGCCACCGAGCCCGGTATCTTGTCAATTTCTGAGATGCCCTCAAGCCATTTTCTTTATTGTTTTGGTACAGTATTTAGCATCTTTTTGGTGGGTGTAATCTCTTTGACAACCAAACTTTTCATAGTCCTAGTTTTATTTGCACTTGTTTAGCCAAATTGGAAGTTTTTCAAATCTTTCTGTTCTGGTTTCTATCCTGATTATCACAGTAAACTTGGCTAAAATTCATCAGTAATATCTATGCCACCCCATGAATATTGTGCTGCCTTGAAATTTCCTCTGCCAGATAAATTAGTCCAATACCTTTAAATTTAGTCTCACCATGTTAGGACATGTGCAAAATGTCAACAACTTTTTTGTCAGAATGTAACATTAATGGCCTCTGGTCCAATTTTCAACAGAGTCCTCTTTCTCCTCTGAAACCTCATGAGCCCAGTCTTTACTTTTCTGACATCATTCTGGCATTCTGAACCCCTAATAGAATCACCAATTCAGCTCCACTTACAACATTTTTAAAGTTTTTCCATTTTTATCTCTAGAGTTTTCAAAATCCCCTCTCCTTTAATCTAGCTCTGAAGGCTTTTGAAAAACATGGTCAGGATAGTCAAAGCATCAACCCCACTCCTGGTACCAATTTTTGTTTTGGTTATCTTCTACACCACTGTGACTAAAAGACCTGACAAGAACAATGTAGAAGAGGAAAAGCTTATTTTGATTCATAGTTTTAGAGGTTCAGTCCATGGTTAGCTGACTTCATAACTTTGGGCCTGAGGTGAGGCAGAATATCATGATAAAAGGACACAGCAGATGAAAGCAGCTAAGGACATGGTAACCAAGAAGAAGAGAGAGCATTCTGCTCACAAGAGACAAAGTACAAACCTCAAAGGTATTCCCCAGTGACCTACTTCCTCCAGCCACACCCTATTTAATGCCTACAGCTACAACTCATTTAATCTGTATCAGTGGATTAATCCACTGATTAGGTTACAGCTATCATGCCCTAATATTTTCACCTCTGAACATTCTTGCATTGTCTCATACATGAGCTTTTCGGGGACACCTCCTATGTAAACCATAACAATAGAAAACTATTATTTCACTACAACTATTAGGTGAGGAAGGTTCTAATACTGCTCCCATTTTAAGATGAGCAAACTTCAATTAATATGTTCAAGGTATTAAGAATTGAAGCTGAGTAAACTGTTTCTAGACTTAACACTTTCAATAGCTGTCCTAAATTGAATTTAATAAGAATTTTGCAATTAGAAAAATCTAGGGATGTCCAATCTTAACACTCCTATCCAATGTAGTACTGAAAATTTTAGCCAGTGCAATTACACAAGAGAAGGAAATAAAAGGGATAAAAACAGAAAAGGAAGTCAAGTTATCACTATTTGCAGATATAATCCTAGATGTAGAAGATCTAAAAAGCTCCACCAGAAGACTGCTAGAGCTAAAAAATTCAGCAAAGTAGCAAATTAAAAAATCAATATACAAAAATCAATAGCTTTCCTATGCATGAATAGTGAATTTGTTGATTAAAAACATCAGGAAAATGGGCTGGGCACTGTGGTGCACGCCTGTAATCCCAGCAGCTCAAGAGGCTGAGGCCAGAGGATCGCGAGTTGAAAGCCATCCTCAACAACTTAGTGAGGCCCTAAGCAACTCTCAGCAAGATTCTGCCTGCAAATAAAATACAAAAAAAAAAAAAAAAAAGGCTGGGGGTGTGACTCAGTGGTCAAGTGTCCCTGAGTTTAATCCCTGGTACCAAAAAGAAAAAAGAAAAGAAAAGAAATGAATCAGGAAAATAATCCTATTCACAATAGTCTTAACAAAGAAGCCACCAAAAAACCCTAGGAATAAATCTAACCAAGGAGATGAAAGACCTCTATAATGAAAACAATGGAATATTGATGAAATTGAAGAAGACACTAGAAGATGCAAAGAACTCTCATTTTCATGGATCAGCAGAATTAATATTGTTAAAATGGCCATATTACCAAAAGCAATATACAGATTCAATGCATTCCTTATCAAAATACCAATGACATTTTTACAGAACTAGAAAAAAAATCCTAAAATTCATTTGGAAGAAAAAAATCCTAGAGTAGCCAAAGGAATTCTAATCCAAAAAAGCTATGCTGGAGGCATAACAATATTAACTCCAAATTATAATAAAAATGATAATAAAAACTACAAATGGTAATAAAAACTGCATGGTGCCAGGCATGATGGAGTATGCCTGTGATCTCAGTGGCTTTAGAGGCTGAGGCAGGAGTATCACAAGTTCAAATCCAGCCTCAGCAATTTAGCGAGGCCCTAAGCAACTTAGCAAGACCCTGTCTCTAAAAAAATTATATTAAAAGGGCTAGGGAAGCCGGGCGTGGTGGCGCAAGCCTGTAATCCCAACACTTAGGGAGGCTGAGACAGGAGAATGGCCAAGTTCAAAGCCAGCCTCAGCAATGGAGAGGCGCTAAGTAACTCAGTGAGACCCTGTCTCTTCATAAAACACAAAATAGGGCTGAGGATGTGGCTCAGTGGTCGAATAACCCTGAGTTCAATCTCCAGTACCAAAAAAAAAAAAAAAAGCGCTAGGGATGTGGCTCCACAGTTGAGCATTCCTGGGTTCAATCCCCAGTAACAAACAAAAATCTGCATGGTACTGGCATAAAACAAACAGCTCTTATAACCTAATCTTTTCTTTCTGGTTTTTGTTTGTTTGTTTGTTTGTTTTTTGTACCAGGGATTGAACTCAGGGGCACTTGGACACAACCCCAGCCATTTTTTTAAATGTATTTTATTTAGAGACAGGATCTTGCTGAGTTGCTTAGGGCCTCACTTAGCTGCTGAGGATAGCTTTGAACTCGCGATCCAAACAAGCAAACAAACAAACTGCATGGTACAGGCACACAGACCAATGATACAGGATATGAGACACGGAGACAAACTCACAGAGATACAATTGTGTGATCCTTGATAAAGGTGCTAAAAACACATTGGAGAAACAACCTTTTCAATAGGACTCCTAAAATTCAGGAAATAATAGCAAGAATTAATAAAAGAGATGACTTCGAATGAAAAAGCTTCTGCACAGTAGAGGAAACAATTAAGAATGTGAAAAAAGAATCTACAGAATGGAAAAAAATCTTTGTTAGTTACTCTTCTGACAGAAGATTCATATCTACAATATATAAAGAATTCAACAAACAATACCAGAAAAAAGCAAATATCTCAATTAATATATGGGCAAATAAACTAGACATTCCTCAAAAAAAGAAAAAACAGAAATGGCCAATAAATACATGAATGTTCAAATATCTTTAGCAACCAGGGAAATGTAAATCAAAACTACATTGAGGCTGGGTACTGTGGCACATGCCTATAATACCAGTGCCTCAGGAGGCTGAGGCAGGAGGATCGTGTGAGTTCAAAGGCAGCCTCAGCAAAAGTGAGGTGCTAAGCAACTCGGTGAGACCCTGTCTCTAAATAAAATATAAATAATTAAATAAAACTACAATGAGATGTCATCATACTCCAAGTGGAATGGCAACTATCAAGAATACAAACAATAATAAACACTGGAGAGGATGTGGAGAAAAAGGAGCACACATAAACTGTTAATGGTATTGTAAATTAGTATAACTACTATGGTAATCAGCTTGGAGTTTCCTCAAAAGACTAGGAACGGAACCACTACATGACTCAGCTGTACAACTTCTTTGTGTTTATCCTAAAGAATTAAAATCATCATCATACTATAGTGATACACATGTTTATAACAACACAATTCACAATAGCCAGTCTATGGAATCAGCCTAGGTGTCCATCAATGGATGAACAGAAAAAGAAAATATGATATATGTACACAATGGAGTTTTATTCAGCCATAAAGAAGAACGAAATCATGTCATTTGCAGGAAAATGGACGGAACTTGAGAGCATTATCTTAAGTGAAATAAGGCACACTCAGAGAGTAAAGAGTCAGATGTTTTCTCTGATATGTGGAAGCTAGAGAGGAAAAAGGAAATGAGAGGTGTGCAGCAAGGGAGGACCTCATGAAAAATCAGAGACCAGGAAAGTAGAAGAAAGGGACCAGGAAGAGAGAAGAGAGGAGGGAAAGGGTAAATACTAGGGAAAATACTCACCAAATTATTTTGTCATATTGTGTGCATGTATGAATATGTAACACAAATTATAATGTAGCAACAAAATACGGAAAAAAAGAAAAATCTAGGAATTAAAGGCTGTATTAATTTAAGTATTTTTTAAAAGTTTGTATTTTTTAGTTCAGTATTGTTTTGCCTTGTTTATGTGGTGGTAGAAGTGACACATAACCTATTCAGTGTTTAGAAGTCCTTGAAAATGGCTCTGGAATCCTTATAATATACCAGTATTACAATCTATCCATATGAGGAATTTCAATATTTTCATTTTCTTTCAACAGCTGCAGGGGATCAGGTCACTGAGCTTGCAGAGAGGCAAGAATACTTCTTTGGTCTTCACCTAGAATGTTATCCTCAGATGACTGCGTGGCTTCCTCCCTCACTTCAACATCTGCTCTAGTGTCATCTCCTTAAGAAAACTCTCCTGTCCACACTTCTAAACAGTGCGCCATCGAATTTTTACCTTTGCATTTTTCACTTCCTAATACTAATAACTACCTAGCCTTATTTATTCCTTCTTTCATTGGTTCATTCATTCAGCATTTGCTTCTGTGAAAGACAAGCTCTAGGTATTGTCTTTCCTCATCTGCTATACCCTCAGTGCTATCACATGCTAGGTGCTCAACAAATATTTGTTCAGTCGGTCAACCAATTAAAGTAATTAATTACCATGTGGTGAATGGCACATTCTCACTTCTTCAGAGCAAATGAGGAGAGAAGTGCTAATATGTGCAATGTAGTAGGGAAGAATTCAGAATGTCCTTGGACAAGAATCTTAGGATCCCAGGTTCTGGCCCTAGTTCTGCCACTAATGTGAAGTCAATTAATACAAATTTCTATCATCTTCAGTTGTCTTTCAAAAAGAAATAAAAAGCACTTAAAGTAATGGTGATAAAATCTCAAGACTAGAGATGAGAAAATACTATAAATTTATAATATCCTAAGTATATATTTATAATATATTTAAATGTTTATATGCACATTTTTGACAACGGAAAAAACTGAAGTGATAAACAGAAGGCATAAGTGAAAGTCCTGCTTCCGTCTCTCTCTAGTAGTGTGACCTTTGGCCAAACGTTTGTCCTATCTGGACTTACCCTCATATATGAAATGAGTCAGTTCCATTAGATAATACCCAGTTACATTTCAGTATTCAGATACTATTTCTAGATATGAAATCACCATTTGTAAGACATAGTTTAAAATGCACAGGATTTGAATATCACTAAAAGTTGTGAAGAATTGGCTCAGAAATGTAGACATAATTAATTACAACAATAAATTTTGAAATCAAAGTATTTTGTAACTCTGGCTTAACTGTGCATAGTCCATGAAAAACACAAATTAAACTAAGGACTGAATACAAATAAGCAAGAAATGATAAATAAGTTATTATCTTGAGTTGACTTTATGCCTTTTTTGAAGTGGAATTTGAGTAATCACTTATGTAAATTTTTAAAAATAACAATCTCATAAAAGCTGTCACTTTGTTAGTCACTCATCAAATCAAAACACTTCACTTTCTCATTCAGAAATGAGACTATCCATTTGATGCTTTTTGAGTTATTTTCAAATCAACACAATCTGTTGAATTCGCTTTTTCATTCATCACTACTAAGATACATTATAAATCAAGATGATTTATTTTACTCACATTTGTTCCTGTCCCAAACTTTTCTCCAGGAAAATTAAAAAACAAAGTATTTCCAAAAGGCTCATGGCTGGAGGTGATATAAACCATGGACATAACCTGCTTGAAGCTACTTCAGTTTTAAATAAATTGAGTTTACAGAGTTGGATAAATTAGTTTTCTGGTTAATTATTAATTCTGAAAGAAGGAATCTCTAAATAACAAAACTAAAATTGGAACTAAAATATCCTTTCATGCCTAGGAATAAGGATAGGAGGTATTTTAGAGGAAATTTTACTCGACTTCAGGGGAATTCAGTTTTATCAATACAAATAAAAGAACACTAATACCCAAGTTGGCACTATGAAGAACAGCTCAATGCTAAAAACCAGGAAGCCACATTGCCTTTTCCCTTTCTTCTCCACAGCAGGGAATTTTCATTTCTGGGTTTTATCATTTTTCTGCATGCATCTGGTCAATCTCACTTGTTTCTGATATTGACAAAGACTTACCTGGATTCAGTTTTAAACTGAGATGACTTTAGAAGGAGTCCGAATGAGTCAAGGCTCACAAGGTTGTCTCTTTTAGAAAAAGAATGGTCTAAGGATAACCTACATCTGCAAAGGGGATCCAAGGAATAGTTCCTTGTCTTCCCCAGTCTAGAGAATAAGCCGAACATTAGACAGAGAAAAGACTGTGACTCACAACCAGCGTGTCATGCTCAGGATACTGCCATCATTCTCTAAGTACCAACCAAACACTTCAGTGTTTAGTAAGGAATGAATATCCTCCAATCTCTGTCAATTCATATATACTGCTCATTGAAAAATTAGCATACGTTGAGAAACAGAATAATCTTTATGTTAAAAACTCGTGTTTCAGTAAAGATTCTAATAATTTTAAAATAAGAGCTCAAAAAAACTACCTATAACAGTGGAATATAGTAACTATAATTTTTAAAAATTTCTTTAATATTTGATTATGTTTATTTTTATGATGTTTTGTATTAAGACAGTTCTAAATTTATACCTTTATTTTATTATTACTCATTTCCACTTTAGAAATAAATAAATAAATAAAACATGTCTCTAAACATATTTCTATAAATTGGATATTTATGGTCACACTGGCATTCCTTACATTGAATTAAAAAGTTTCTGTTTACCAACATGAAAGAAAATTTTACAAATTTTCACTAACGGTGTCTCTTACAAATACCATTGAAACGGCAGAAATCTGCCACTATTGTGTGAACATCTAAGGCCACTTTTCTCAAAAGGAAATCTGTAAAATGATTCAGATGTAAAAGATGGGTCAAGTTAAAGCAAACAAAGCACTTTTGCCATCATTTTCAGGAAGGGAAATTTAAGATGTGGGATAATATGTTGTTTTAAGTGCAAACAAATTTATTTGCTTGTGGTATAGGGTAAATACTAATAAACGATATTTACATGTTTTGCTGGTAGAAAATATTTACAGATCAACGGAGTTCAAAGATTCTGAATGAAACTGAAGTTCAACAATTTATAGGTTTTCAATTAAAATTTAACTAAAAGCTTAACTAGAAGGTTTTTATCTGTCTTTTAAATGTGGATTGAAGATGTAATTTTCTTTATACTGTACAATGTGAGCTGTGAGTGAGTCTTTGGTTTTATTTTTGTACAGATACTTCATTTCTAAAACAAGAGAATCTCAAATCTTGCAGCAGCTTTGATAGTCACTTAACCTGTATTCTGGCCCCAAAGTGGAAGCCAAATGATTTAACCTGGTTCACAAGGCTCTTCCTGGTCTGGTCCTGCTTTGTTGTCCAGTCTTCGTTTCCATTCTTCCCTATAGACAAGGGTCTGAAGCACGATGATTTCCTGAGGTCACCATGACATGGAAGTGCTCCTAAAAGGGTAATAATTTTGCATATTTTAATGTTTTTTTTTATTTGACAGTGTTTGAATATTTCACACTTATTTATTTTGAAAAGGTCTAGAAACATTTTCAATTAATTAAAACTACAGACCTCTTTTTATATATAATAAATGATTTTATTTTATGATTTTTTTCCTTTTTACAATTCCAGGATTATTTGAAGCAATTCAGATTATCATTGTCTTAGGGAAGGGCTTATAGACATCTTTAAGTGGATGCAAACATTATTTTTAAACCGTGTCTTATCTCATTATACCAAACAATTCTTGTGCATTGCCCTCTGCTGGGCTATAAATTTTTATGAAATTGTTCAGCTATTTTGTGTCATTCTTAAAACCAAAGGATTCATAGGGAGGCAATATTAATGGGTTTTAAATCCAGAGAACAAAAAAAAGCAGCAATATTTTTTGTGTTATTGCTTGCAGAAATTCAGTCCACCAGACTGCTGGCTTTAGGTGCCTGCTGCCTGGCTGGTGCAGGAGAGGTGATGTGGCCCATAACTGCCCCATGTAATTTGCACAGGCCTGTTCAGTTTCTGGAGGCCACCGGAGAAACAGAGGTGTCTCCCCAGAATTAGATCATTCTCGATTGAGACTTGGGATCATGCCAGGTATGTTTGACAGTGGAAGGGCGGCAGTCCGTGGTTCTGGGTATATTTGCTCCTCAGCCTGCTTTTTGGCTCAAGCCCATAGTCTCATGCCTTCATGCTGTTCTTCTTAATCTTCTTATACCCTCAGTTTGGTGCATCTTTGGAACTCTGGTAATGAATGGATTACTGCTTCCAGCTCTGGAGAACATGGCACACTCAATGCCTTTATTTAAGTGCTTCCCCTTAATATCAGTGTGGAAAGGAATCTCAGAATACAAGCTACATCCAGTTAGGGAAATGCGCAAATAAATACCTCTCATTAGTCTGTTGTTTCCCATTGGGCATGTGTGTGTCTAAATGGGCTGAAGTATACATTGTGCTACCAACACATTTATTGAAAAAAAATCTGAGAAGGAAGTTCAATGTGCAAACAAAGAGGAGCTGCTCTAGATGAAGAAGAGTGGGACAGCTCTACTATGTGCCCATTGTCCCCCATCTATATCCCCAGCTGGTCCTTGAGAACGTTTTCCCACACCTTTCTTCAGAGTGGGAGGGGCCACAGGGAAGATGCACCTTTCCAGGGCAAGCCCCCAGTGACAAACCTCATCCAGCCTCACCCCACATGCCTACAGTTACCATCCAGGTAGTCCATTCAAACTGGGAGGGACTTATTAGGTCACAGTTCTCATAATCTAATCACCTCACCTCTGTCTATTCCTGCATTAACACAGGAAATTTGGGGGGACTCTACTGATCCAAGCTATAACATTGGCATTAACTAAATTCTGCTTTCTAAAAAAATAAAACCAAGATACATTTCAAATGAAAATGGCATTTTTCACTGATATTTGCTCCTGTTCCCGGCTTCTTCCCAAGCAGAGAAAAGCACAATACTATGCTTAAAATGTCTATGCCTGGGGTAGCTTTTAGATCATTGCCAGAAGAACCTTTTTTGAAACTGCACTTTTTGTGAACTCAGCTTGAAGAATTTGGTTAAGTTAGTTCTCAAGTGAATTATTATATCAAACAGTAGAAATATGGAGAAGGAAACCTTTAAACTTAAATGGTAGCTTTTTAATGTCCCCAGGTAATTCTGGAATTCAGAGGAGAAATTTGATTTTGATATGTAAAACAGAAAAGATACTCAAATGCTAGTCTCTAGGAAAATGTTTTGAAGCTGGACACAGACACAAACTATCTGGAGGCTGCTTTGGTCATGCACATTTTCTGGGTGTAGCAGAGGCCACTGACCAGATCTCTTTGAGCTGTTACACCCACCCTTCAGGTGCTAAGTGTTGGCTGTCAAAGTTCCCTTACGCCGCACTTCTCCAGTTAACCCAGCGCACTCATGGAAGACAGTTTGCCCAGCAATATTTTAGAAGTTCCATCCTTTCCCTGGGAATGGCAGTCAACAGCTGGCAGTAGAACAAGCTAGCTCCTTGACCTCAAGGTGGGACAACTTTGTGGTAGCATTTGTGCTCCAGAGCCTCCATGGGATAGGGCTCAGGCCAGACCTCAGTCTTTGCTCTCTTGTGCTTTTCTTTCTGCTGTAGTGAGATCAGGCTCTCCATAAGCCACTTCATGCAAATGTTCCCATTTCAGGTTTTGCTTCTAGGGGAAACACTCTAAATTTAAGGAACTTGGTGAAGGACTCTCATCCTGGACTCCATGGAGAATGTCTCATGGCTGGAGATGTTTGTGAGGCTTCTCTGGAATGGATCTGGATTCAGCTGGGTACCACAAAGCCTGTACTGATCCTCTGTAGAAGAGATATGACATCCCAAAGCAACCTCCCAAAAGCTGAGATGTTGCAGGAATCTGGGACTAGAAATGAGCCACACTGGCCAGGACCCGGACAGGGAATCTATGAAACTATTGCTGTCATAGGTTCCTCCAGCCTGAACTCAATTGCATGCGTAGAACAATACTGAGCTCCAAGTCTCCAGGTACAGCTGGGATGGCTGCTGGTTAGGGTGATGGGTTTTGTAATTGCCACTTCGCTTGTCTGTTTATCCCCACCAGAGGATAATTTCTGTGAGAACAGGCACAAGGTCTAACCTATACAATGGGGACATACCCCCAAATTTATGGCAGTGACATAAAAGATACTTGAGCCCTTTTCAAATTCTTGCCAAATGAATGAACAATAAAACGGGCCAGAGGAGATGATGTTGAAAGTTAGGCTGAGGGTGGACTGGTTCCTGCTCAGATCCTGAAGATGTTACCATCTCTAGGACCTATTTGTGTTCTTTTTTTTTTTTTAAACATTTATTTATTTTTTTAGTTGTAGGTGGACAGAATATCTTTGTTTTTGTGTGGTGCTGAGGATTGAACCCAGTGCCTCACGCGTGCTAGGCAAGCACGCTACCACGGCGCCACAATCCCAGCCCCCCTATTTATATTCTTTGTTCCATCAAAAAGATAGACAACTAGTACATGCTATGCAAAGTAATAATGAAATTGTTTTCTAAGATAAAAACGCAAGCCGATATGGATAAATCCTGGGATGTGAAACATTCATTCACAAAAGTAACTTCTTAAATAATCTACCACAACAGCAGTAGATTTTGATATCGGTTTATCAGGAGTCTCACAAGTGCAAAGCTAGACTAATGGAATTGTATGAGTAGTGAATGAACATCCTCATACAAGTGATGTGTACATTTATACACACTTTTTGAATTGGGTCAGTTGGCTACTATTTAAACCACAGTTTGAATTTCAAGCCAAATTGAACAGGACATTGCAGACACGATGACAGGAAAACAACTAATCAACAATGCACTGAAAACGGTGATATAATATAAAAGGAGGTATAGATCAGCCGATAGAACAGATCAATCTGTCATTAATCCAGTTCAGCACTGGATTAATGAGATACTCTCATCTCTGATGAGAATGATTGCAGCTATTCTTTAAATTTTGGCTAATTGTCTCAATATTTGAAACCATCTACAGGAAAAAAAACTAAAACTTTATTTCAAGGGTACACTCAACATTGGATTAGCCCTTCTTACACAAGTCTCCAAATTGTGGCCCCTAAAAGACAATTTTTATTTCTTGTCTTGTACTCATTCTCATGCATGCACTCAGTTGTCACCATGAAGGAACAAACATAATGACAATATTTCGAGTCCCAACATTGCTCCCCCACCAAAAAAAAAAAAAAAAAAACTGTTCTGGTCAAATTTCACACTATTATCAGTAGTTACATAATGGAGGCCACAAATATTTGACATTCAGAAATACTGAAATTTTTAGTTGTTTTCCCAATCTTGTCACAAATGTGAGGAAAAAAAGTAATATAGGTAAGATTATCTTAATGTTTCTCAATCACAGCATGAATGACATTTTGTATGAAATGAGTCTTTCTTATGGGCAGCTGCCCTGTGCATTGAAGGCTGCCTAAAAACAAGCCTGGCCTCCACCCACTAGAAGTCACTAGAACTTTCTGAGTCATAACAACAAAACGTCCTTGACTTTAGCAAATATTCCCAGCTGGAGGCAGGGCAAACAGGTCCCTGGTTGAAAATCACTGAGTTGCTATATGCTTGGCTTAGAATTTAAAAGCAGATGGGAAAGTACTTACCTGTGTTCCTATGACAGAACTCAGAAGGCTCCTCATCTTGCTATTTGACTATTTTTTAAAGTTACTGTGGAGAAATGTTATTCCCTCCCATTTCCTTCACAAGGAGGAATCATCACTGCAAATACCATTTCTCTACTGATGACGTCCCAATTTATACCTCCAGTAGGAACCTCTCCCCCTCAATGTTGTAGTGCCCCAGGACTCAGGACTCAGCCCTCTGTTCTATCTAAATCACTTATTAAACAATTGTATCCAAGCTGGGTGCGGTGGCACACACCTGTAATCCCAGCACTTTGGGAGGCTGAGACAGGAGAATTGTAAATTCAAAGCCAGCCTCAGCAACGGTGAGATGCTAAGCAACTCAGTGAGACCCTGTCTCTACATAAAAAAAAAAAAAAAATAGGGCTGGGGATGTGGCTCAGTGGTTGAGTACCCTTGAGTTCAATCCTCAGTTCCAAAAACAAAAACAACAACAACAAAACACAAAAACTATTGCATCCAATTGCATGCTTTGGGATACAAGCTATACATGCCAACACACCTTCATTTAATCTCCTGGATCTCCCTCCTGAACAACTCATTATATATCTAACGGCCTTATTGAATAGCACATTTGTATAACTAATTAGCATATTAAACTCAGTCTGTTGAAAATTGAATCTGCCAAGATCTTCCCTCTTCAACATAGCAAGGTATTACCAGGCCTCCAACATGGAAAATCAGGACCAAAATATTAAGGAGAAAATAAAAACTTGAGGAAAGTAGAGGGTGTACAAAGTGAAGAAAATTATTCCAACTCACAACAAAAACAAAACCCTTCATTAATATATTTTTGTTTGTTTTGGTATTGAGGATTAAACCCAGGGGTGCTTAACTACTGAGCCACATACCCCTGGTCCCCACCCCTGGCCTTTTAAAAATTTTATTTAGAGACAGGATCTTGCTGAATTGATTAGGGCCTCACTAAGTTGCTGAGGCTGAGCTTTGAATTTATGATCTTCCTGTCTCAGCCTCCCAAAACACTGGGATTGCCAGCATGTGCCACAGTGCCTGGTCATTAATATACTCTTCAGATAAGGAAAAACATTACATATATGAAGTAAAAACAGGATCGCATAAAAAGGGAACATTCAGAAAACTAAATGAGTCCTTAGACCTTAAAAATCCAACAGTATAAATACAAAAGTGTGGAAAACTAAGTTGAGTAGTTTAAAAAAAAAATAAAGCAAAACCAACTGATGGTACATAGGAGAAAAATGGACAAGGCAATTATAGAAGCAGGCTAGGAACTTCAGCAGCTAGCAAAGGAAACTCGAGAAAGAGAGAACAGAACAAGTGGAAGCCACTGCTAATGAAATAATTAAGAATATTCTCCAGAAGAGGACATGAGTTGTCAAATTGAAAGAATCTGCTAAATGCCAAACGAAATGGTAAAAATGTATTAAGACCAAGGCACATTTTCTTAGTCCATTTTCTGTTTCTCTAACAAAATGCCTGAGTCTGGGTAATTTATAAAGAATAAAAGGACCTCAAAAACCTTTACTGCCACCACCACTGCCACAAATTCCTGTAGGCCACTGAGGCACCCACAATCATACACATTATTTTCTAGTGCATATGGAACATAGTCCAGGGCAGACTATATGTTAGTGCTCAAAGAAGTCTTAACAAATTAAATAAGATTGAAATCATAGCTCATATTGTCTCCAACCACAATATGAAATAGAAACTGATAAGAGAAGAAACCTTGGACACTTCATAAAACATGGAAATTAAACATCATGCTTCTAAATAACCCAATGGATCAAAAAGTAAATCAAAGTGGTATTTTAAAATTATCTTGAGATGAGTCACAATGAAATACCAACATAATGAAATTTACGGAGTGCAGTAAAAGCAATTCTAAGAGGGAAGTTCAAAATAACAAATGCATACATTAATAAAGAAGAAAGATGTCAAATAGTCTAATATTATGCCTCAAGGTCATAGAAAGAGGAACAAACTAAGCCCCAAATTAACAGAAAGCAAGAAATAATAGAGATCAAAAAGAAATAACTTGAGAATAGAAAAACCATACATGGGGGACATCAATAGAACTAATAGTTAAAAATAAATAAAAATGCAAACCCTCAGCTAGAAACTAAGAAAAAAAGGAGACAAATAAAACAAAAATGAAAGTGTGGCTATTACAACAGATGTGATAGGAATAAAAAACTTAAAGGACTATTATGACCAATCATATGCCAACAAATTGGAAAACCTACAGGCAAGGGATAAATCCCTAGAAAAATACAACCTACCACAATTTAATCAGGAAGAAATAGAAAGCCTGAACAGACCAATAACATTTAGAGACAAAAGAAGTAATTAAAAGCCTCTCATGAAAGAACAGTTCAGGACCAGATGGATCCACAGCTGAATTTTACCAAACATTCACAGAAGGATTAATATCAATATTTCTCAAACTTTTCCAAACAAATAGAGCTGGAAGAAATAGTTTTAAATACCTTTTATGAAGCCAGTTTCATCTTGATCTAATCCAGAGCAAACACCACAAGAAAAGAAAACTAGAGGTCAATATCTCTGAAGAACATTGATGCCAAAATACTCAATAAAATATTAACAAGCCAAATTCACCAATACATCAAAAAAATTGTACATCATGATCAAGGATGATGTACACATGTGTTAAGCTTATGTAACTCTGGTTTAACACATGTGAATCATTACAATGGAATTTGGGAAAGAGGTTGCCAATAAAAGTAAATAAATAAAGTAAGTGATCTATTTCTCCTTCTCCTCAGTTCACGTTATAAAAGTCATTTTCCACTGGAAATCCATTTGTAGCAAAATGAAACTAAACCCCTATCTCTCACCATGCACAAAAACTCAACTCAAAGTGGATCAATGACCTAGTAATAGAACAGAGACCTATGCCTAATAGAAGAAAAAGTAGGCCCAAGTCTTCATCATGTCAGATTAAGCTCCGACTTCCTTAACAAGACTCCTAAAGCTCAAGAAATAAAATCAAGTATTAATAAATGAGATGGATTCAAACTAAAAAGCTTCTTCTCAGCAAAAGATACAATCAATGAGGTGACGAGAGAGCATATAGAATGGGAGCAAATTTTTACCACACACACATCAGATAGAGCACTAATCTAGATATATAAAGAACCCAAAAAACTTAACACCAGGGCTGGGATTGTAGCTCAGCAGTAGAGCGCTTGCCTCGCATGTGTGAGGCCCTGGGTTCGATCCTCAGCACCACATACAAAGTAATAAAATAAAGACATTGTGTCCATCTACAACTAAAAAAAGTATTTAAAAAAAAAAACAAAAACTTAACACCAAAAAAACAACCCAATCAATAAATGGGTTAAGGAACTGAACAGACACTTCTCAGAAGAAGATATACAATCAATGAACAACTATATGAAAAAATTTTCAATATCTCTAGCAAGTAGAGAAATGCAAATCAAAACTACTCTAAGATTTCATCTCATGCTAGTCAGAATGGCAGTTATCAAAAATACAAGCAATAATAAGTGCTGGCAAGGATGTGGGGGAAAAGACACACTCAAACATTGCTGGTGGGACTGCAAATTGGTGTAATCTGGAAAGTAGTATGGACATCCCTTAAAGAACTTGGAATGGAACCACCATTTGACCCAGCTATCCCACTCCTTGGTCTATAACCAAAGGACTTAAAAAGAGCATATACTACAGTGACACAGCCACATCAATGTTTATAGCAGCTCAATTCACAATAGACAAACTGTGGAACCAATCTAGATGCACTTCTATAGATGAATGGATAAAGAAACTGTGGTATATATACACAATGGTATATTACTCAGTATTAAAAGGGAATAAAATTATGACATTTGCCGGTAAATGCATGGAGTTGGAGAATATCGTGCTAAGTGAAATAAGCCAATCCCCCAAAACCAAAGGCCGAATGTTTTCTCTGATAAGTGGATGTTAATCCATAATTGCTTTTGGGGGGGGTCATGGGATGAGTGAAGGAACTTTGGATTGGGCAAATGGGAGGGAGAGGAAGAGAGGCAACATGGGGGTAGGAAAGATTGTGAAATGGGACTGACATCATTACCCTAGGTTCATGTATGATTACACAAATGGTGTGACCCTACTCTGTGTATAACCAGAGAAGTGAAAAACTGTGCTCCATTTGTGTACAATGAATCAAAGAGCATTCAGGTGTCATGTACAACTGATTAGAATAAAATTTTTTTTTAAAAAAGTCATTTTCCCTTTGTAACGAATATGTAAACTGAGGAGTGATATTTTGAGATCAAATGACTATTATTTCTCCAACAATATTTCATGCAATGGTATTAATATATATTGATGATTCTTTTTTTTTTTTGGTACTGGAGATTGAACTCAGAGGCACTCGACCGCTGAGCCATATCCCTAGCCCTATTTTGTGTTTTTTGTAGAGACAGGGTCTCACTGAGTTGCTTAGTGCCTCACCATTGCTGAGGCTGGCTTTGAACTCGCGATTCTCCTGTCTCATATATTGATGATTCTTGAATAAAATATATTAAGTTGCAAAATGATGAGTTCCTAATTCTGTCATTTTATTTATTAGTTGGCATTCTTCTGAAAAGAAATGCTTTCCCATTTGTAGAAATTCAAAATGTTAACTTACAAAATCATTAAAATTACAAATGAAGTGATAGGAATTTAGAGCTGAAAACATCTGAAAGATGGACATAAGAAAATTGTACTTGGAAGCTGTTCTGGTCTTACATATTCTCTGGGTGTGCCATTTCAGTCATATGAGAGAGACTCTCTGGTCTTGGTAAAGAGGTTTGGATTCAGGTGGTGGAGCTCAGGGATGGAGGGGGAGCAGAGGGGGGGGCGGGGAAGGGGGAGGAGAGAGAGAGAAAGAGAAAATATGTGTGTGTGTGTGTGTGTGTGTGTTCTGGGTTTGCCTGACACAATCTCAGAACATAAGACCTTGACCTGGTCCTCTTTACAGTAAACCCCAAATCACAGGGAAGGCCTTGTGAATTCCTAGAGTGACAGTGTCCCCTGAAACCTGAACACTGGAAACAGCCCAGGGGTAACCTGGGTAGTTTTATGAAACACTATACATTGTAGTACTTTGTCTTCTAGACCCAAACCCATACATCGATTCATCCAGCACAATATCAAATCTTGAACTGTACTCCATTGTCATAGTGTCTTATTTTTGTATATTTCCCACCTAACTACAAATGTCTTTCAGGGCAGAAATTGTCTATCTCATTCACAATTGCATTCTCACAGAACTGGCCCATAGCAGGGTTTTACTCTACTCTCAAAATGAAGAGAGAGCAGAGAGACATATGAAAGTAACCCAAAAACTGAGGAAGGATTATCAAGGACTTTGCAAGACATCCCATGAAATTTGATATTTTGCAAAGGGTGGGAAGCCAGCCTACTTGCAGAGACTCAGGTCTGATTCATATATCAATATTCACGGGTGTCTAATATAGTATTTACATTTAGTCATAGGACATGATATTTTTTGTTGCAAATTATGCTTTATTCTGTAAAATTTTTTTTAAAAAGACATTTATTTGAAATATATCTGTAATTCTGTTCATTTTCAAAGTCCCACTGGAAAGTCACAGAAAAGAAATGGCAACAGTGGAAGCTGCCAGACAAGCTAGACTGATTCTGTTATCTTTAAAAATATTTTTTTAGTTGTAGATGGACACAATTCTTTTATTTATTTTTATGTGTTGCTGAGGATTGAACCCAACGCTCCATACATGCGAGGTGAGGACTCTACCACTGAGCCACAACCCCAGTCCCTGCTAGTCTAATTCTTAAAGCAAATGTACAAAATGATTTAAGTGGGCTGCAAAAGGTGGTTTAAGTGGGCTGCAACCTCCTTTTAATGTTAAATGGAGCTTTTCAGGAATTCTGGCTTTCTACAACTCCAAGGGCTTCCTTCAGTATTGCATAAATAGTTGCTGAGAGGGAAGCATAATTCACAGAAATGTGAATGGTGTCCCTGTTGGAAGTCACCTAAATTTCCTATTGAGTGAAGCCATCTCTGCCTTAAGGAAATCTAAAGTGCTAATGCTGCTTGTATTAAGGCCCCTCTCCCACTTTAGCCTCTCCACTCTAGATTTTTGCACCAGCCATAGGGAATGACTTAATGTTTCTATACTACTAAAAAGTTTTATTCTAGCAACACTGAATTACTTAATCTCCAGCTCACTGCCAACCTCCCTTGCACACCACACTCCTCCATTTCCTGGGGTTTTCACAAGTTGTTCCCCCACCAAGCAATTTCTTCCCCACCTCCTTACATGACCAAATTCTTCTTTCAGACTTATGATGAGACACTTCTTGGAAATCGTGACTAATAATGTAAGCTAAAACACACTGAGAACTTACTATGGGCCAGGCACTGTTCTAAATTCTTTCAAATGCCATTAAGCTTCATAATTATAAGGACAATTGCAGGAAGTAAGGACGATTACCATGTTTCATGAAGGAGGAAAATGAGACAGAGAAGGAAGGAATTTCCAAAAATAGTGTTATCAAGATGGATCATGAGTGCCGGGCCTGGGGTTGCACACCCCTAATCCTTGCAGCTCTGGAGGCTGAGACAGGAGGATCATGAGTTCAAAGCCAGCCTCAGCAATGGCGAGGCGCTAACCACTCAGTGAGACCCTGTCTCTAAATTAAATACAAAATAGGGCTGAGGATGTGGTTCGGTGGTTAAGTGCCCCTGAGTTCAATCCCCAGTACAAAAAAAAAAAAATCATAAACTCCGTGGTGAACAAGGAAATGAAGATAGGAGAGAATGATTGTGAGAAATGCTAAGCTAAGAACAAGGGAACCAGAGGATACTAAGGAAGCTCACAATTATGCTGGGATGGGGATCTTCTGATCCAAGCACGCAGCTAAAAGTCGAGGATTAAAGGAGAGGTAGAGTTTGCACTAGAGGTGTCTGGAGTTGGTGCAGCCTCTAAGGGTAACAAGGTCCTGGATATACTCTGGAAATGGGAGGCTGGAGTGAAAACAAGTGTTCTTGATGATAATGCCTTTTTTTTTTTTTTTTTTAATTTCACTGTATTTTCTAGCATCCTGAAGAGTATCCGCTACATTCTCTTCTAAGAGCTGCTGAATGTTTGCAGTGGAAGGCAGACCTTTTTAGGCAAGCCTCAACTGAAGTTCCTGCAGATGCTTCTTGCTTTAGCTTCCCGGTACCAGCTGGAGGAACGTTCTCCGCCCGGGAATGCCGCGCTGGTGTGGCCCCCGAAGCCCAGCAGTAGGCACCCGCGCTACGTCCGCTCTAAGATTCCGCCTTTTCTGGCGTGTAGGGTCGCTGAGGAAAAGAATTCGCCCCAGCACTAGCGACGCCGGGAGAAGCGTGCCGCGAGGTGCACCTGCTCCAGGCTAGCCCGCCAGCATCCCAAGACCGGGAGGCGGTGACTGCGCCGCGCCGCTCCCTCAGATGGTCCTCCGAACCAGCCCCGAGGAACAGCTTCACTCAGCGAAGAGAGCGTCCCTGCGGGCTGCTGCCGCAAACCACCGCGCTCCTTGAGCACGCCGGCCCAACGCCGCCCGCGTCGCAACCCGGGGGCTGTGGCGCTGCACAGCGGCCGCCGCGCGGCGGGAGCTAGGCGACCAGGGATCCCCCGCGCACTCCCGCGCCAGCGGGACCCACGGTCAGAACCGCGCGAAGCACCTCGGGCCCCGCCTAACGGCGCCGGGAGGGGCGTGGCCCGAACAGGCCCCGCCCACCGGCGCGCGGGCCCCTCGGCAACCGGCACAACACAACAAAATGGCCTCCGCGCCGCCGGGCGCCTGACGGGAAGGACCCGCGCGTCTCCGCCTGGCCTCGTCCCGCGGAGCTTCTCGGTTCGGTTCTTGGGCGGTGAGTGCGCATCCTGGGCGATGCTGTCCTCCGGCGTCCCGCCGAGCGGTGGGGACCTGCGGCAAAGGCGGGAAGGCCTGGGCCGCGTGCGGTGGGCCGGCTGCGTCTGGGTTGGGGCGGGGGCGTGTGCCTGGCGACTGGGATTGGACGCGAGGGATGGGCGGGCGCAGAACGGGCGTGGGCAGGTGGAGGCAGGGGCGAGGTTCCGGAGGGCGCGGCGAGAAGCCCGCGGTGGGGCGGGGTGGGAGTTGGGCCGCGGGCCGCGGGTCCGGCCGCCGGGAAGGTGTGCCTGGGGTCTGCGCAGTGAGCGCCAAGCGAGGGGCTGCGGGCCACCCGCTGGGTGGAATCGGGCGAAGGCAGTACGGGCTCAAAGACGAGGGACGGTGCTGGGAGGGAAAAGCAGACACTGGTGATTGGTTAAGTGACGAGCGGCTGTTGAAGCCTCAGGTCTTGATGCTCGTGTTACTCAACCTCGGCTCGGTGACTCCGGGCATGTTCCTTAACTTCCTGATCGTGTGTCCTCATCTGTAAGAATGAGCGTTCAGTTTGCTCTGTGTCCCTTACGGCTCTAAGTATTTTACATGTGTTCACTTATTTGGAATTTGAAATACCGTGCGGGAGGTTATCATCTCGGTTTAAAAAGTGATACCACTGGGTACCAGAGGTGAGGTAATTTACCTCCTGTAGCCCAGTAAGTGAAAACTCTGGATTTGAATTCCAGCTGTCTAGTTACACAGTCACTTGATTGCTAATGATGCTCTGCCACTCCTGAATGAGGTTGATAATTCAGATCTTACGCAGCATCTGTCAGGATTTAAATGTGACGATGTCTGTAGAATATTTATCATAGTCATTCAGTCAACATAATTCCCCCCCCCCACAGAACAAAAGACAAATGGAGACCCTGCTCTCTTATAGGTTATAGTCTAGAAGGAGAAATGGAATAATTAAGCACTTTCAGAAATGATTACCTAATTCCAATTGCTCATATGTTTCTAGAGGAGACTTCTTGGTAGGTAGACCATGTATGACAGGGGGACACAATATTCTTGTACATCTTGAGTGTACAAACCCTGCCTTCTCAGCTCTATTCTTAAAGGGTCTAGCACAGTTCTTAGCACATAAAAGTTGCTCAATAAAATTGGATAACTAAATAATTAATGGAAGAGAATGAGAAGCTTGGGTTTTAGGGTATATGAATAGAATGAGAGAAATGAGAAAGGGGAAATCAGGGTGTTAATAGTTTTGAGAAGGACACAGGCCAAGGTGTTAGAAGTGAAAGCCAAGCAGGTAGGCAGTTAGTTTGGGACAAATAGGAATGGGTGGAGTTTGGGTATTTAGTTGGAGTAGGAGAGTAATTATAGGTCAGAGTATTGAGTGGTCAGGATGTCAGGATATATGCTGGAATGAAAAGAAATGAGCAGTGTGGGAAAACAGGATGGATATAGAGGTGTTGAGGCAGGGTATGAAAACCTTAGAGAAATGAGGGAGATTAGTACTGTGTTAGGGAATTGGGACAGAATTTGTGGGAAAACTGGGCAGTCAGAATGGGATGAGAAGCAGAGAGGTTGACAGCACAGAATGGGGAGTTAGCTTTAGGAAGAGTGCCAGAGTTAGGGACTTTGAAGAGGAATGGCAATCAGTATTTGACAGGGCTGGAAAAGATTAAAGAGTATTTTTAGTAGATCCAAGGTTATGAAATGAAGTAGAATTGGAAGAAACTGATTGAAATACAATTAAAGGACTGTGGATGTAGTGTGGTGAGGGACATGGGAGTCAAAAAGGTAGGTGAGTATTTGCATATTTGGGGTGGTCTGTTGGGAGAGATGAAGTTTTGGGGATTGTCAAGTTCTGCCTCATTTGGAGATCCGAGAAAAAGATGGACAGCTAGGAATGATAAGAAGACTGCATGATGGCAGAGCCTGCCATCTGTGAGAGACTGTAATGGTTGAGTTGTTGGGGGCAGGATTCTAGTCTTTTGGAGCCTGGTCATCTGATTCTGATAGCACTCTTGCTCTACAACCATCTTCTGTGCCTGCACAATGTGTCTCCAGCTCTAGACATCTTTTGCTTTTTTGTCTTTGTTTTCCTGATCACTTCTTCTGCCCCTACTTCTCAGTTGTTTTCTCTTTTCCCATGGGTTGATCTTTGTTCGTGCTGCAGACAACATCCTAGGATCAAACTACACCCTCTTTACTAAAAATTGTTATTGAAGGGGGAAGTGAACGGTAGGTGGGAAGAGGGAAGGGGAAGGAGAGATACTGGGGTCTGAATTAGAACAAGGTATATTCCATGCTTGTATAATTATGTCAAAATGGATTCTATGTGTAACTAAAAAGAACCAATAACAAACTTTAAAAAGTTATTGAAGATTTACTATCTTAAGTCAGTAGTCTCGGAAATAATGTCAGCCATTCTCAAATAAATGCCTAAGAACGGTTCACTTGAGTTGGCTATTTGTGGGATAGCTGTTGTTTCAATGAGCTGCCTTTATAGGAGCTGTGCCAACCCAGGGAGGGGGTCTGAGGATGCACTGTAACTTTGGAACCATCATTTAATCTTTCATGTTATAAAAGGAAAGAGTTAATCTAGGTTTCTGGAATCCATTCTAATATTTTAAACTCTGTTAATGAGTAAGACTGAGTTGTAGTAATCAGCAGAGGGAACAAACCTGGGGAGGTGGTCATTAGAATATTAACAGAGGAGTTCTGGATGGTTCAGTATTTTGAGAATTTGGAGAGATAAGGTACAAAATAAAAAAAAATATGAGATGCTTTTTTAAGAACTAACAAAAATTTTAGATATTTATTGTAAGGTCAGATAAGGATGACCAAAAAGAGGCCAATTAAAACCGCTGAGCAAGGCTTTATTAATATACGCTCAGGGTGAGACTCCCCAGTCCAACAGCTTGGTTGGGGAGAATCTCGCTCAGGCTCAGCTGGTTTGAAAGTTTTTCGAGTTTGGGGTAGGAAGGGGAGGGCTTGGGACAGGAAGGGGAAGCTTAGGGCAGGAAGAGGGAGCTTGGGACAGGAAAGGGAGGTTTTGGGGAGTCCCGTGTCTTCCTGGGGTTGGTTGGGGGATGGGCTGATTGATGGTGGTTATGAGTTGCCATCACTGCTTATCTGCTGGCATCTGATTGATTGTTCTTTCGCATATGCAGGCTGCATGGTGTTTTCCTCAGCTGCCTTAAACCACCTAACATGTATCTCTAGCATGTAGCACACATTTATTCCAATTTCATAATCTGTCATTTTAGGTATAAACGTGTTATTTAGGTTTAAGGAAGATATATAAAAGTATGACTGGGCCCTGTTTCTCTCTTCTTTTGTGTTTTAAATTTACACCTTTATGAAAATTACGTAGTTTAATGTATGTCATTCATTAATCCATTTAGTTTAGGAGTAAATAAAATTTTACCTAAGTGCATGCCTCTCAGTTGTTCTCAAGTTTGAGAGTACTCTTATTTAGAAGGAATTCAGCTTAGCAGGGAATTACTGGAATAGTACTAAGAAGCTTTTCCATGGAAGAATGGTATAATATTAGACATAAAAATTGTTTACTACACTTTTGAAATTAGGACCAAAGGCCAATGGCAATGGCATAAATAGCAGTTATGTGAATTGGCGGGGTGGTGGAGTGTGGGGATTCTGACTCATATGAATAGTTACACATGAGGAAATGAAAGAAAAAGGAGTTTAAAGCCACATCCCCACATCCCATATAAGGAGTTCTAAGCAGTATTCTAGGATGTTAGAGTGAGGTGGTTTTCCATATTATAATTTATGTGAGATAATAATTGACTTTTTAAAAGTATTTTTTTAGTTGTTGATGGACCTTTATTTTACTCATTTATTTAATTGTGGTGCTGAGAATCAAACCCAGTGCCTCACACATGTGAGGCAAGTACGCTACCACTGAGCCACAACCCCAGCCCTAATAATTGACTTTTAAAAACAAATATGAAAGCCGGGCCTGGTGGCACAAGCCTGTAATCCTAGCACTTAGGGAGGCTGAGACAGGAGAATCGCGAGTTCAAAGCCAGCCTCAGCAAAGGCGAGGTGCTAAGCAACTTAGTGAGACCCTATCTCTACATAAAACACAAAATAGGACTGGGGATGTGGCTCAGTGGTCGAGTGCCCTTGAGTTCAATCTCCAGTACCAAAAAAAAAACAAAAACAAAAAACAAATGTAACAGGTTTTTGTTTCCTTGAAGCAAGTTTACTACAGTTGGCTAAGTCATGACTTCAGTGATCCTGTCTCAGTATAAAATTTCCTAGTTTTCCTTCAGTTACTGTTTTTACGATGCATGTCATCCATTTATCCAGGTCATTTAATGGCATTTATTTATGGTCTGTTTTGTGTAAGGTGGCCTCATGCTAAGTTCTAGAGAACAAAGCAAACATAATATGGACTCCAGAACTCAAGTTGTATGACATGATAATGAAAAGCATGGGTTCTGGAATCAGATCAGGATTCAAGTCTTGGCTTATGCAGTTAGTTATGGAACTCTGGACAGATTAACCTTTCCATCCTTAAAAATGCCAGCTATCTCATTGAGTTGAGTTGTATACAGTTCTTCCAGTGTGATGATACACATAAAGAGCTCATTTCAATATTGGGTACATGGTAAGCCCTCAGTAAATATTAGCCACTAACATTCTTTAGAATTAATTTCAATGATAGCAAAACAGCATCTTTTCAAAGAAGCTTAGGGTTTTAGAAGTAAACAAAATTTATTTGGAGTCATATTTACTGACTGTATATCTGAAGTGATGAGTCCTGTTTTCTTGTGTGACTTATAAATTGAACCTGAAAGCAGTACCCAAAAAAGAATTCCAAAACTGTTTTGAGCAAGATCAACATTCTTAGAATGACTGTATGGGCATTGAACAGTATAACATCTGCTAAATGCTAGTTAATACATTGAATATATTAATGGATTCTATTAATGGAAGATTTCTTTCTTATATATAGTATACGCCTCAATCATTTAAAAAATAAATTTCTTCATAATCCCAGCCTGTATAGCCTATGAAGGCTTATTACATGTTAATCGAGATATGAAAAACCCAAAGTAATCCTTTTCCAACTCTTATAACACCATGCAATATAATATTTCTGATACCAGATATGTGGATGTTCTTTGCCCACATATCATGCACTTCTCTAGTAGACACCTGCTACATGTCCTTTTATTTAATTTAACTCTGATATTACGTACCTGGAGGTAGTGTCAGATCCCACAGGTTAAGTTCTACAATACTGACAACCACTTCAGATGCCAATTGCAAGTAAAAAAACTTTACCAGTTAGGAATCTTTGTATTGAGGACTAATGTCACTCATGAAGGTATCTCTTTGTTAAGGTGCTAAATAATATTTACCGATTTCATGTTGTGACTGATTTTTTCAATAACTATTAAATATTTACTTTGTGCTAAGCTCTATTCCAGGCATCAGAACATCAGTTAATGGTATTTCTACTTTCATGGAGCATATATTCTACTGGATTAATTATGTGATATGATCTACACATTAGTTTCAGAGAATAATTTATCGTTAGAAGAACTTACTGTTGCTAGCATGGTGACTAATCAAGTCACTATTCTGAACCTTGATTTTCTTACATTAGAAATAAAGGAATTTGACCAAGGTCCCTTTTAACAATAATTGCTTTAGTTCCTTCTGGAAGATCTATGCTTCAATAAAATTTATTTTGTTGATAAGTAAACTACTGAACAAAATGGATTCTCCTCTTGGAGAGAACAAAGCAAGTGAGCACAACCTAAAAGTCGAATACAGAGAGGTTTACTTCTTGCAGCAAGTAAGAACATTGGAGTAATTTATGAAGCAGTCTCCTTGAAGAAAGCAAGCAAAGGGATTTTACTGAAGAACCTCTGCATATTCAGATAGGAAAACACTTGTAGGAATGGGTACATTCCTGAGCATGTTCAGTTCAAGGTCATAAATCACTTGTTTAAAAGGAAAGATGACAGCACATTCATGAGCATGTTTAGTTGAGAGTCATAAATCACATGTTCAAAAAGGAAGACGGCAGACACAAATGCTTCTAAGCAGAGAATTCAGTATTATAATGAATAAAATTTACTCCAGGTCTTATAGAATAATTGGAGTGACTGGGTGACCTTGATTGATTCCTTGTAAGCTTCTTCAAAGTGTCTTAGTTGAAACAAAAGGAAAAAAACAACTTCAAAGTGGCATTAATAGTCTTTTAAAGGGGCATTGGTTCTCTCCCTGATGAATATAGGAGTTTACCCCTGAAGTGCCTCTGTTTTGCTTAGCAACTAGCCATAGTAATAAACACTACAGTTTGAAGTGATCATAGGTCTTCATACAGCATGAGACAAACATGAATGAATTTTAGGAACGTAATATTTAACAAAAGACAGATATAAAAGATGCATTTATTTTGTATGATTTCTTAGGTAAAATTCAAAAACAGTTTTAGAATCTGATGTTGGAAGTCAAGATAGTGAGTACCCATGAGTGGGTATCAGTGATTGGAAGGGAATATGAGAGGTCTTCTGGTGATGTTCTGTTTCTGGATCTGGATACTGATTATGCAGCTTGTATTCACCATATAGAAACTCATGGAGGCTGTCTTCTGCTCTCAAGGCGGCCCGCATTCTCTCTTGCTTGTGTCTCTGCTTTCCTAAATCTCTGCCTGTAAAAAAAGGAAGGAAAGAAACTAACTCATGGAACTGTACACTTCAGTGCAGTTTATGTACAATAGACTGCCACAAAGACAAGCACAGACCCATATATACATATGCAGAGACATTGAATGGTTGCAGGAACACACTCTTGAAAGTATGGCTTCTAAGCATATTGAATTCTGTTTGCTAGATAATAGAACATTCATGACCTGTACCAGTGAGCTGCTGGGAGTTCAGATATTATCCCTCTCTTTGTGGATATTGCATTATGGGCAAGCAAAAAACACCTAATAAAATATGTTCTCTGATAGAGGTACATTCAGTGTGATAAGCAGACAAGATTAGTTTTACCTTAAGGATGTGAGTTTCTGGAAAGCCTTCATGAATATTAGTTGATAGAAGCCTTCATGACATTTTAGTTGATAGAAGAGAAGGATGCCATTTTAAAGAGAGGAACTTTCATGAGCAAAAACTTAAGATGGGTTCAGATAATGATAGAAAGCTAGGCTCGAGTGTAGAGAGCATGGGGAGGACGAGTAAGAGAGTAGGCCAGAAAGTTGGGAACAGATTGTGACAGGTCCTGTAAGTCGTTTTGAAATGTTTAGGTATAGGCAGTGTGAATCATCCAACTTCTTTTGTTTTTATGAAGTAAGTGAGTCAGAGGAGGAGAATGGATTAAGGGATAAGGCAAAGGAGGAATGGAAGAAAGCTATTTAGGAAAGTATAGTCTAAGAAAGAGATGATGAATGATGGAGGTAATATAATAGCAATAAAGCAATAAAGATGCATAGAGACGAGTTTAGAAATATTGTAGAGATTGAATCAATATCTTGATGAATGAGGGAGAAGGGCAAATGGAAGATAATAAACACCTTTCATTCATTCACCAAATATTTATTAAATTCCTGCTAGGTGCCAAGCACTGCTAGAATGTGGAAATGGTGGTAAACAAAACAAACTTTCATGAAACTCACAATTTGGTAGGGAGACGGATGTTCATCAAAATCACATACATGAAGCCGAGTGCGGTGGCGCAAGCCTGTAGTCCCAGCACTTAGGGAGGCTGAGACAGGAGAATCGTGAGTTCAAAAACCAGCCTCAGAGCCGGGCGCGGTGGCTCACGCTTGTAATCCCAGCACTTAGGGAGGCTGAGACAGGAGAATCGTGAGTTCAAAAACTAGCCTCAGAGCCGGGCGCAGTGGCTCACGCTTGTAATCCCAGCACTTAGGGAGGCTGAGACAGGAGAATCGTGAGTTCAAAAACTAGCCTCAGAGCCGGGCGCGGTGGCTCATGCTTGTAATCCCAGCACTTAGGGAGGCTGAGACAGGAGAATCGCGAGTTCAAAGCCAGCCTCAGCGACGGCGAGGCACGAAGCAACTCAGTGAGACCCTGTCTCTACATAAAACACAAAATAGGGCTGGGGATGTGGCTCAGTGGTCAAGTGCCCCTGAGTTCAATCCCCAGTACCAAAAAAAAAAAACCAGCCTCAGCAACAGTGAGACGCTAAGCAACTCAGTGAGACCTTGTCTCTACATAAATCACAAAATAGGGCTGGGGATGTGGCTCAGTGGTTGAGTGCCCCTGGGTTCAGTCTCCAGTACCCCCCCCAAAATCACATACATGTATAAATGTGTGATTGAGGAAGAAAACAGTAATAAATTGAAACTTTAGGACTAGAGACTTTACTTGGTGTGTGCTAGAGAGAAGCTTTCCTGAGGAAGCAACAACTTGAGCTGCTCTGTGAAGGAAGACTGAATGAACATGGTTAAAAAGAATGGGGTCAAGAATTTGAGGCAGCAGGCAATATATAGGTCAGTATGACTGAGCCTGTAGTAGGGGGAATGAATGATAGAGGTGAGTCAAGAGAGATGGAGCCAGATCATGGGAGACCTTGAAGGGCTCAACAGTATTCATTTACAGACCGCAAGTTCTGCTTTTTAAGTAGATCTTCTGGCAGTCTGACTATAGTAGTGTGATGAGGGCTTGGAGCAGAGTGGACAAGTGTGAAGATGAACATAAGTAGACTGATTTGAAAGATATTTAGGAGTTTATAGGACTTAGTGATTGAATGGGTGTGGGAAAAGGGAAGAGAGAGGTATCTAGGAAGATTCCCAGGTTTCTGAGCACTGTTCACTGGTGAGGGAACATTAGGAGAGGAATAGAGTGGGAAGAAAGGAAGGGTAAATGAGACTATTTGGACTGAGTTTAGGATGTTAAGTTTAGAGAGTCAATGAGATAACAATTAAATAATTGAAGAATATTGAGAAGATGATTGTGGAGCTTCAGGAAAAGTCAGATAGAAGATATCAAAATCAGTGTAGAAGTAGCACTGGAAATCATGAATGTACATTAGGTTGGCAAGGTGAGATTAAACAGAAACTAGTATTTTGAGGAATACTGACAACTATTTTAGGAGTGAGAGAGAGCTATCAGTATTCAAGACTGTTGTTTGCCTTATCTTTAGCTTCCTACATCCTGGGACTTCTTAAGTATGTGGAAGAGGCCTTGTGACTAGCTTAGTCCAATCAACTGAGAATAGAAATGACAGTAACACTTCTGACTGGAGCATGTGTCAGTACTAGACCCTCTGGAGGTATCTCTTCCCTGTGGCAGCTCATCAGTGATGTTCAGAACAGTGTCTGCTCTGTTAGGTTAGAGTAGCACAGATCCTCCCATCTGTATAGCCTCTGAGTTTATAACATTGTGGTCTTGAAAGCTCTAGAAATAATTTAATGGTTTTGATAATTCTGGAAAAATTAATGTTGTTAAATATTCTGAAAACCTTTGCAGGTTTTGATGGCCACCTGGCTTTATTCTTACAATGAAGAAAGGCTCTCAACAAAAAAAATTCTCCAAAGCAAAGATGCCACCATCATCTCACAATCCCAGCCCATCCCTTACGTCCAATATGAGATCTAGGTCACTTTCACCTTTGACTGTATCCGAGACTCTGCCTTTTCATTCTGAAGGACAGTGGTGTGAGCAAGTCAAGTTTACAGATGAACACAATGTGATTTTAGGCTGCCAAGACCATAAAGGTATTGCTTTTCGTCTAAGAATTTATCTGACCACTTACGAAAATAGAGGTGGAAAATGTTGAACTTACATGTTTGGTCCAAATGTAACACCCATCCCGGTACTCACTTGAACTGTTGTTTTCACTGACAAATTGTGTAAGGACTGTGAGAGGACTGAGGTTTCTGGGTGAGGGTAAAGATTTCTGCTTAGGGGAGGGGAGTTTCCAGAAAGAGGAAGCTTTATTTCCTGTGGAGGAGTGCCTGCACACTCATTCTCTAGTTTTGCCATCCTTGGTAAGGAGGAGGGCATATCTGTGCGTTTCAGAGTGGAGTGCCTTTGGTATAAATATTCAGTATGAAGATGTTTCCACACTTGGGCTGTGCCAGTCTGCTTACTTTCAAACTGCTGGTCTGTGAGTGGATTGATTTCCACATTTGGGAAATACATATGTTCTATCAACATTTTTGGTTTATTCTTAAAAGCATTCTTTTAGTTGGGAGTCTATTTTTAAAAATGTCTTATTCTTTGCTAGGTCATGAAATCACAGTCATCAAACTCTATTGATCTGAATATCTAATCAGTTTTTCATTAAAAAACACTATCAGCATTGAGTTTATACTCTAATACATCTTTGCTGACAGTTGGTTACAATTATTTCTATTTGATTGATATTCTAGGATATTAGTCATTTTTATTCCTAGAACAAATGAAATTAAAGAAAAAATCAATTTTTGAACTAAAACTAATTTGATATTAACATATAAATCATCATAGGGCATCCCTGGCCTGTAGCCTAGATCTGAATGAGGATTATTTTTTTCTGACTCATAAAGAGCAAGCCAAGAAACAATTTTCTTTTTATAGCTACATTCATAAAATGTAATATGATTTTAACAATTTTTGACTATATTGTTAAGGAAGATCATAAAACAAGATGTGCTATCATTTACCAGGTTTGTACTATATATTGTATGCTTTTATGCTGTGCATTTAAAAGAGCAACAGGGGCTGAAGTTATGGCTCAGTGGTAGAGTGCTCGCCTAGCATGTGTGAGGCACTGGGTTTGATCCTCAGCACCACATAAAAATAAAATAAAGATATTATGTCTACCTACAACTAAAAAATAAATATTTAAAAATAAAAATAAAAGAGCAACAAATTTAGAGTTTCTCACTATCGAAAAAGAAGAAAATAGGACTTTTGAGAATTTTTGTTTCTGAACCTTCACCATTTTAAAAAACAAATAGTACCAGTTTATTTTTTAAAACTGACTTCAAAATATTACTTCAAAACAAACTTGGTGCTGCATATGGATAACATTGTAAGTTTTAAATTCATCTGCCTTTGTTCAAGTTCTAGATTTGTGGCTTATGAGTTATAAGATTTTGAGCAAATGAAGTTTCTGTAAATTTGTATTTCAAAGGTTTGTTGTACAGATTAAATTTGTAAAATGTAAGCCTCTAGCTCAAAGCTTGGCACACATCTAATATTTCTAGAATGTAATTGCTATCATTATTATAAAATGCTATAAGCTAAGATACTATTATGGTATTTTTTAACATTTACTTGGCTTAAATTTTATTTTACATAGTTTCAAAATTATTATTATTTCTGGAATATGCTTGTCTCCCTCTACTGTTAATGATCTGTTTTGTAATTTCAGGAGCTAATTCAAGAGTAGGAGTTCGATATATCACAGAGGTCCTCATTAAAAAACTCACTAAAGAAGACAATTTGGCTTTGGTAAAGTCTCTGAACCTTTCACTTTCTAAAGATGGTGGCAAGAAGTTTAGGGTAGGTTACCAATAATTTCTGTATAGACATTGATTTTAATTTTTTTGTTCTTTAAAACTGCCAGTCAAATAAAAAGATTTGAATCCCATCCTCATGTTACCTAATTTGTAGCAGACCTTTTATTGTTTCTGGTGATAGTTCTACATCAGAAGTATAACAGCTTCAAATTCATAAGCATCTATTACTAGTATTGCATATAGTATTTCACCGAGTATATTTTGTAGTTCTAATTTCATCTTTAATTCTGAAGGATAGTTTTGTTTGGTATCATAGTCTTGGTTGGCACCCATTTTCTTTCAGGGTAGTATTTCAGGTAAATATTCCAAGCCCTCCTGTCTTTTAGGATCTAGGATGAGAAATGAATTGAAATCCTAATTGGCTTAACTCTAAATGTGACCTGCTATTTTTCTCTTGTAGCTTTTAAAATTCCATCCTTATTCTGCATATTAGGCATTTTGATTATAATATCTTTTGGAGAAGATCTTTTCTGATCCTGTCTATCTGGAATTCTAAATGTTTCTTGTATTTGGATTTCCATCTTGTTCCTAAGGTTTGGAAAATTTTCTGATATTATTTCATTGAAAAGGTTGTATATTCCTTTAGTTTTATATTTTGGTATCGTCTATGCCAATGATTCTTAGATTTGGTGTCTTTATGTTATCTCAGATTTCTTGAATATTCTGATCATGGTGTCTTAACATCTTTTCTTTATTATTGATTTTATTTCTAAGATTATATAGTTTGTCTTCAAGGCCTGAGAATATGTCTTCTCTGAGATCTAATCTATTGGTAATGCTTTCAACTGAGTTTTTAATTTGATTTATTAAGTCTTTCATTTCTAATATTTCTGTTTGATTCTTTTTCAGAATTTTCATCTTTATTGAAATGATCTTTCAGTTTCTGTATTTTCTTTTTTTTTGGTGCTGGGGATTAAACTCAGGGGTACTCGACCACTGGGCCACATCCCCAGGCCTATTTTGTGTTTTATGTAGAGACAGGGTCTCACTGAGTTGCTTAGTGCCTTGCTGTTGCTGAGGCTGGCTTTGAACTCGCGATTCTCCTGCCTCAGCCTCCCTAAGTGCTGGAATTACAGGTGTGTACCACTGCGCCCAGCTCAGATTCTGTATTTTAAAAATTGATTCCTTGCATCTTCTTTTAGCTCATTGAACATTTTAACTATGAAGTTTGTAGACTCTTGCTCTGACATTTCTTCAATGTGATATCAGAAGTATTGTGGACTGATTGAGGTGGTTTGTTCCCTTGTTTTCTCATGTTGTTTGTATGTCTGCCGATCTGTTGGGATGATTATCACTTATACTTTATGCAAGGATCTATCTAGTGAACTTCTTTCTCTTAAGTGCCTCAGGCTAGATGAATAACCAGGTATTAATACTTGCACTCAGTGTGTATCCTCTGCTGTTCCCAGTATCATCAGGACCACCTTGAGAGAAAATGCTAAACCCTATTAACTGCAATCTATTCAGAGCAGAGCCATGTACTTTGGAATAGACTTTTGGAAACAAAAAACTTGTTGAAAATATTCTACGCAGTTCCCCTAATCTGGATAGAAAATTGTGGTAATGTTCTAGAATAGGTTGAAAAATTAGTTATTATAGTAAAATTATTATTACATTATATAGGAGCTAAAAAGGGAAGGAGAGAAAATTGGGAAAAGGAAAGATAAAAGAAAAGAATAATACAAACCAAGTAAAGAGAAGAAAAAGGTGGTAGAGGAGGGATTTAAGGCAGTAGAGTGGGTAATGCAATAGAGAAAAGAGAGACTTTGAGTAGCAAGTATAAACCTGAGCTAGGAAAAGAGAATGATTCCAGTTAATGCTTTAAAACATTTATAAGATATATAATCAAGTGGGGTGAGGGTGTAATAGCAAATAATAGGGGAACGTTTATTGATACAAAATGAAAAATAATATATATAGAATCAAAACTGACATTAGAGCTGTTTATAATTATCCATACTGAAGTTGAGAAATTTATTATTGAGTCTTCCTCTTTGGATTTCATCAGGATTTGGGGTTTTAGAAGATGCCTAGAACTCTTCAACTTCACCTCTGTGTTTCTCTGAGTATGGAGGTATTGATCACAACAGCTCCCCTCTAATACAATTCTTGGAGGCTCCCTCCAATATCTAGGTATCCACTAACTTTCTCTTGGGTCAGAGGAAATGGTCCTTGATATCTTGTGACCTAGCAAATCAGTTATTCCCTGTTCAGGGATGTAGTCTTGTGTGCCCTTCCGAAGAAAAGCTCCATGTATCCAGTACTGTCAAATCCAGTGGGAGCTACACTATGAATATTTTAGAGTGTGTGAGATATGATTGTTTAAGGTAGAGGTGTTTTAGTCTGTGTGATGTGGTATTGGGTGGCCTTTTGGGCTGGAGGAGCTGCTGCCCTTTCTGGAGTGCATTGGTCACAGGTCAAGTGGGGTTGTATCAGGACTCATAGGTTAGTGTCTGGTGTCTGGGGTGCTCTTCTGTAAAGCCCTTTTGTGGGCTGCTGTTTTGTATGTGTGAGGTTCTCCATTGGCTTTGGCTTATTCTCAGAATTTGCCTTCTGTTGGTCTGAGTATCTGAATGAGAATTGAGTTAACAGGCAACTCTAGAACGTAAAGCTATGAATCCTCCTAGAGGTACTGGGGTATAAGAGATTCTTCCCTGATTGCCCTGGATTTCCTGCCAGCCAGTTCTTGTTTGTCACCTCAAGGACCTGAACCAGCATGCATGGAGGGTGCTATGCTGTGTCTGCTGGCTATTTCTGTTGGGTGAAGGGGCATAGGATGTAGTCACACTGACTGTTGTGGAATAGTGTGCACCTGCACCCCTCCACAGGCCCTTCTTTAAAGAGAGCTTGGTAGCTGTCTGCAAGTGTTGAGCCTATGATCGCTGGCTCTCTGTGGGTGGTTTATGATGCAGAAGCTTCTACCCTGGCTGATGTGTATCACTGGGGCTCTGTCCCTGACTAGAATGGAGCCTCAATTTACCCACCTGATTTTGAGTTTCTTCTGCCCACCATTGTGAATCCTTCTGTGGAGAGGTGCTATCTAAGCAGTTGGTAGCTGTCTGCAACTATGGGGCCTATGGGTGCAGGCTGTCTGCAGAAAGAGTCTAGCATAGAAGCATTTGCACTCACTGGTGCAGCTCACCAGGGTTTTCCCCATTACCATGATGGGAGTAGGATATCAGTTGGCCCATCTTAACCTGAGCTTCTGTGGAGCCTGTGGGTAGTGCTTGGTTGGAGCTAGCATTTCCACAGGCTGAATGTGAGAAGATGGAAAAATTATATACTATGTAAATGGAGACTGAAAGCAAGCAGGGATAGCTACTGTCATATCAGATAGTAAGAGACAAAGTCACTTCAAAATGGTTGGGGGAATCATCCAACAAGAAGATATAATGATCAGAAGTATTTATGCTCCAAATGTTCTTGCACCAACATACATAAAACATCTTTTATATCTTTTTTTTTTTTGTGTGTGGTGCTCAGGATTGAACCCAGGGCCTTGTGCGTGCAAGGCAAGCAGCCCTACCAACTGACCTATTTCCCAGCCCAATATCTTTATATCTTTTGGATATAAAGAATCAAATAGACTACAATACAGTAATACTAGCTGATTTCAAAACACCTTTCTCATCATTAGATAAGTCATCCAGACATAAAGCAAGTAAAGACTCATCAGGACTAAAATGTAGTGTTAATCAAATGGACCTAACAGACATCTAAAGAATATTTCATCCATCAACAACTGAATTTACTTTCTTGTCAGTGGCAAATGGAACTTTCTCTAAAATAGATCATATTTTAGGACACAAAGCAAGTCTTAGCAAGTACAAAAAAAAATAGAGATAATTCCTTGCATCCTATGAGATCGTAATGGAATGAAATTAGAAATCAACAGCAAAAAAAAAATCATTTTAATACCTGAGATTAAATAATATTCTTTTGAATGAGGAAAATCTAGAAGATTTTGACAAATTTCTAGACACAGATAACCCACTCTGAAGCCTTTCAACAAAGACAAAAGCCCGGGACAGATGGATTCTCAGCTGAGTTCTACCAGACCTTTAAAGAAGAACCAAGGCCAATCCTCAAATTATTCCATGAAATAGAATGCAGAGGAACAGTGCCAAATTCATTCTGTGTACCTAATATCACCCCAATGCTGAAACTGGACTAAGACACACAAAGGAAAGAAAACTTCAAACTAATAACCCTGATTAACATAAATGCAAAATTCCTTGGAAAATATTGGCAAACTGCATTCAAAGACATATTAAGAATATAATACACCATGATAAGTGAGTTTCCTCCTAGGAATGCAAGGTTGGTTCAGCATACACAAATCAATGAATATAATTCACCACATAAAAAGGATTAAGGGCAAGAATCACATGAACATCTAAATAGATGCAGGAAAAAAGCATTTGACAAAATCCAGCACCCATTCATGTTAAAAAACACTGGGGAAACTAGAGCTAGAAGGAACTTACCTCAACATTGTAAAGGCTACATATACAACAAACCCAAGACCAACATCATAATGGAGAAGAACAAAGCATGTTCTCTAGAATCAGGAACAAGACAAGGATGTCTTCTCACATCAGTCCTGTTCAAAGTAGTTCTCAAAACTCTAGCCAGAGCTGTCAGGCAAGAGAAGGAAATTAAAGGGACTCAAATAGGAAAAAGAAGTAAAACTATCTCCATTTGCTGATGACAAAAGCCTATAGCTAGAAGTCCCAAAAAACTCCATTAGAAGACTTCTGTGGCTGTTAAACAAATTCAGCAAAGCAGCAGGATACAAGATCAACATATATAAACTAATCCCCTTCCTATACTCCAGTAATATATCTGCCAAGAAATCAGGAAAACTATCCCATTCACAATAACCTAAAAATAAACAAACAAAAAACCCACCTTGGGAACAAATCTAACCAAGGAGGAGATGAAAGACCTCTACAATGAACACTATAGAACACTGAACAAAGAAACTCAGGAAGACCTTAGATGATGGAAGGACCACCCATGTTCTTGGATAGGCAGAATTATTATTGTCAAAATAGCCATACTACCAAAAGTGTTATACAGATTCAATGCAATCTCCATTAAAATACCAATGACATTCTTTACAGAACTAGAAAAACATCCTAAAATTCATTGGAAGGAATAAAAGATCAAGAATAGCCCAAGCAGCCGGGCACAGTGGCTCATGCTTGTAATCCCAGCACTTAGGGAGGCTGAGACAGGAGAATCGTGAGTTCAAAGCCAGCCTCAGCAACAGCGAGGTGCTAAGCAACTCAGTGAGACCCTGTCTCTACATAAAACACAAAATAGGGCTGAGGATGTGGCTCAGTGGTCGAGTGCCCCTGGGTTCAATCCCTGGTACCAAAAAAAAAAAAAAAAAGAATAGCCCAAGCCATACTTGAGGTATCACAATACCTGATCTCAGATTATACTACAGAGCTATAGTAACAAAAACAGTATGTTAGTGGTATCAAAAACAAAAAACAAAAATAAACCAACAGGAAGACCAGAGGAATAGAATAGAAGACAAAGAGACAAATACACATAGATACAGTCATCTGATATTCAACAAAGGTGCCAAAACATACCTTGGAGAAAAGACAACCTTTTTAACAAATGGTTCTAGGAAACCTGGATATCTGTATGTAGAAAAATGAAACTAGATCCGTTTCTTTCACCCCGCACAAAAGTCCACTCAAAGTGCATCGAAGACCTAGGAATTAAACTAGAAACTTTAAAACTGCTGGGAGAAAACATAGGGTCAACATTCCAACATAATTGGTGCAGGCACTGTCTCTTTTTTAAGACACCTAAGTCTCAGGAAGTTAAACCAAGAATCAATAAGTGGACTGCATCAAATTAAAAAGCTTCTGCACAGTAAAGGAAACAAGAGCATGAAGAGAAAACCTACAGAATGGGAGGAGATCTTTGCCAGCTGCTCCTCTGGCAGGGAATTAATGTCTAGAATATATAAAGAACTCAACAAATTTAATACCAAAAAACAAAAAAAGACCAGTCAATAAATGAACTAAACAGACACTTCTCAAAAGAAGAAACAAACAGCCAATAAATATATGAAAAATGTTAAGTATCTCTAGCAATCGGGGAAATGCAATCAAAACAACATTGAGATTTCTTCTCCAGTTAGATTGTAAATCATCAAGAATACAAATAAAAATAAAAGCTGGCGAGGATGTGGGGGAAAAGGTATACTCATACATTGTTGCTGGGACTACCAATTAGTACAGCCACTTGGTATTTATCCAACAAGTAAAATCAGCAAACTATAGTGATAGCAGGCATATATGTTTATAGCAGTGCAACTCACAACAGTCAAGTTATGGCCTAGGTGCCTGTCAACAGATGAATGGATACAGAAAATGTAGTATTGACACACAATGGAGTTTTATTTAGCCATAAAGAAGAATGAAGTTACGGCATTTGCTGGTAAATGTGTGGAACTGGAGAACATTGTGCTAAACAAAATAAGCCAGACTCAGAAAGTCAAGGATTGAGTGTTTTCTTTCATATGTGGAAACTATAGAAAAGTAAGGAGAAAATGGGGGAGAACTCAGTGGAGTAGAGGATAGAGGAGTAGGAAGAAGGATAGGAAAAGGAAGGAAAGGTAGAATGAAATTGACCAAATTATGCTACGTACATATGTGAATATTACCACTATGAATTTCACCTTTATGTATATTTATAAAGCACTAATTTTAATAAGCAGAAGGAAGACCAGTAGAACAGAGGAAGGAGAATAGAGCAAGAAGAACAGGAAGAAGGAGGAAGCACTAGGAACTGAAGTAGAGAAAATTATATTCCAGTATGATTATATCATAACGAACCACCCATTATGCATAATGATAATATACTAATAAAGTATAAAAAGAATGTAATGATTACTTTTAAAAATTTTGCTATCCTAAATAATAACTATAACATTGACATCTTTAAAAAAAATTTGCTATCCTTGCTTTGGGAGTATTTCCTGCTCTATTAATAAGCTATACAATGTGAACACAGTGTAATAGCTTTACTTCTTTAATTAGAATAAATAAAACTGATATTCTACCACATTATTCTCAGAAAATAATCCCAGAAAGTTAAAGAGTGAAATGAAAAAAAGCAGTGTAAAAACTTACAAACAGAATACTGTAAAATCACTAGGAAAGAGCTAGGCATGGTTGCACACACCTGTAATCCCAGTGATTTGGGAAGCTGGATTCCAAGTTTGAGGCTAGCCTCAGCAACCTTAGAGAGACCCCAACTTAGTGAGACCCCCCATCTCAGAATAAGATGTAGCTTATTGTAGGGGATGTAACTCAGTGGTAAAGTTCCCTGGGTTCAATCCCCAGTACAAACAAAAGAACAACACAAAATTTTTAAAAACGTGTATATGTGTGTGTATATGTGTGTGTGTGTGTGTGTATGACACACACACACATATATAATTTTTATAAATATATAAACATTTTTATAAATATATACACATTAGGGAAGAATGAGAGAATCATTTACATACAGATTGAAGAGTTGTGTTTAATGAGGGATATCTTTTTAAAAGTTAAAACAAAAACGAAAATCTGACAATTAGTGTTTGCAAAATCTATAACAATATCTATGTAATATGTAGGTCTCCTACAATTCCATTGAGAAAGGCAACTCAATGACAAATGCAAGCAATGTGAACAGGCAGTTCAAAAAGTACTGTAAATGAACAATATTAACTTGAAAATGTATGCAATTATTAATGTCAAAGAAATAATGAAATAAAGCAAGTTTTACTTACAATATTTTTTTTTTTTTTTGGTACCAGGGATTGAACTCAGGGGCACTCAACCACTGAGCCACATCCCCAGCCCTATTTTGTGTTTTATGTAGAGACAGGGTCTCACTGAGTTGCTTAGCGCCTCACCGTTGCTGAGGCTGGCTTTGAACTCGCGATTCTCCTGTCTCAGCCTCCCTAAGTGCTGGGATTACAAGCGTGAGCCACCACGCCCGGCTTACAATATTTTTATATCATGTATATCTATTGGACAAGACTTGAAAAGACTACTTCATTTATTTAATAGGTATGGGAAATGAGTATTTCATACCTTTTGTGGACATATAGATAAGTACTGCAGTTTAGTAAGGTAGTTGGTAATATCAAAATTTCTAATGTGCTTATTGTTATTATTTATTTTTGAAGATGGGCACAATACCTTTATTTTATTTATTTATTTTTGTGTGGTGCTGAGGATCAAACCCAATGCTTCACACATGCAAGACGAGCACTCAACCACTCAGCCACAAACCCAGCCCCTTATTTTTTGATCTAGTAATTGTGCTTATACTGTCTGACCTAGCATTCTACTTCTTGATGTCTGTTGTACTAGTATTATTTGCACACATGTGCAAAAATATCAATATAGGAATGTTTATTAAACATTATTTAAGTAAAAGTTGGAAATAACTATTGGAAATGTCAATAAGGTATTATTATCTCAATAAAATATGACACAATATACCATGAACTATTATGCCCTTTTTTTTTGGTACCAGGGATTGAACCTAGGGGTGCTCTACCACTGAGCCACATCCCTAGCCGTTTTTAATATTTTATTTAGAGACAGAGTCTTAATCAATTGCTTAGGGCCTCATCAAGTCGCTGAGGCTAGCTTTGAACCTGCAATCATCCTTCCTCAGGCTCCCAAGTTGCTGGGATTACAGGTGTGCCACTGTGTCTGGCTACTATGACTTTTTTTGAAAAGTGATTTAGAGCTATATGTGTTAACATGGAAATAAGTCCACAGTTCTTTCAGTGCAAAAACAATTCTAAAGTGGATTTTTTTGTTTTGGTATTGGGGATGGAACTCAGGTGCACTCAACCACTGAGCCACATCCCCAGTCCTATTTTGTATTTTATTTAGAGACAGGGTCTCACTGAGTTGCTTAGTGCCTTGCCGTTGCTGAGGCTGGCTTTGAACTCATGATCCTCCTGTCTCAGCCTCCTCAGCCACTGGGATTATAGGTATGTGCCACCACGCCCAGCTCTAAAGTATTTTATGATCTCAAAATATTTTTTTAAATTCTAGTTTTCTGTGAGTATAAATGAATGGAAACAAATAGAAATGTCTGGGTACACATAAAAGTAGTTTGAGTATTAGGAGTTTTGGGGGTTTGGGAGTAGGGAAGAGGATATGGGACCTTGATGAAGAGAGCTTTTTGTACTTCATTTGAATTTTTTCTAGAATATATTCAGGTCTTCCCTTATAACTAAAAAGTAAAAAAGGAAACATGTTGGAACTTCAAAACTTGCAAAAATGAAATATGAAATAAATAAATAAATACTGTGTAATTATTATATACCACACATGTTAGACTGTGGGGATAGATACAGAGGTGAATAAGCTTAGTTTCTAATCTGTGAATTTAGGGCTTAGTGTGAAGAATGCCTGGAATTAAGAGAACACAGGGAGACTCATATGAGCATGAGACTCAGAGCATGTATGGTTGAGGCTTACCCAGTGAAAACGCTTGAGGGAGCTATTACAGAAGATCCAAGAATGTGATGAGTGGAGGCTAAAGAGGGAGAACTTTATGCAGAAAGTTATAAACATGTTATAGAATTGTCAAGTAAGAGGAAAACTTAGAAGTCAATGGATTTGGCAATTAAGAAGTCCATTCTTCTGTTTCTGAAACCCACCAAGTTCATATTTTTAGAACCTCTGCATTTTCTTCTGCTCAGTCTAGTATTCTCTGACCCCAGATGTTCACATTCCTGGATTCCTGTTAAGGTCTCGTCTTGGTGTACTTCTGTGAGGCTCTCTCTTACCACACGATCATAGTTAGTCTCTTTATTTAGTCAACAGATGTTTATTTAGCACCCACCATGTGCCAGGCAGAGGTGCCATGGTACTGTACACAACAGACAAGATCTACCCTTTTGGTGCCTTGCATCCTATCACAAGATGTTATTACTTTTTTATTGGTATTGTTTGCTGTCTGAAAATCTTACTTGCCCTTTTATTTATTGTGTATCTCTGCAGATGAATACTAATTCTTGTTTTCCTTATTTGCCATCATATTTCCTGTACCTAGAACATCTTCTGGCACATAATCCATGTTCAATTTGTGGAATGTTGAATGGCAATCTTGGAGAGAACCATGTGAATATGTTGATGTAGTAGAGGATTTATTGCCTTACTAATGTAGTAGGAGTGAGTGGAAGGCAAAGTGAGCAGATGTAGACAATTCTTGTGAGAATGCTGGAATATAAGGGGAATAAGATGATGGCTTCATAGGAGAACAAGGTTAGTGCAGGGTGATTTGTTCCATATAGAAGAATTGTGAGCTTGTTGAAACTAAGCTGTGTGCAGCAGGGAGAGTTTGTCCAGTTCACTGCTAGAGCCCATCGCCTGGTGCCACACTTTGTAGGTAGCAAGTGCACAGTGCATGTGTATTATAAAATGACTGCCTTTAAACTTGAGGGGACCCAGTGGGAGAGAGAAGAAGATTGAACACGCATGGGCACTGGGAGAAGAAGAGGGGGAAGAGGTTACACACCAACACAGTACCTAAAGAAGAAAGGAAGGAAAGCAGAAAGCATAGAAAAATTGAGGCAGAGGGAATGGTAGTGGAGAAATCTTGTTGGATAGTTGGAGCTTCTTATGTGAGTAGTGCTGTCATTTGCAGACAGGCAAGGATAGTTTGGCAACTTGAGGAGAGTTGCCGCTCCAGGGATTGATTGTCCAGTAGGGTTTTAAATTTTCCGATGAGTAGTCAAAACAGCCCCTGATGCACATACTTAAATATTTTGCTTTATGTTATGCCATATGTCATGTAAAGAATTATTTATTTCCATTTAGTATATCGAGAACTTGGAAAAATGTGTTAAACTTGAAGTACTGAATCTCAGCTATAATTTAATAGAGAAGATTGAGAAGGTGGACAAGCTCCTAAAATTACGTGAACTCAACTTATCATATAATAAAATCAGGTGAGTGAATATTTCTTCAAGAAGCATTGCAGGGTCTTCTTTTTTAAAAAGGTAAACTTAGGCCACTTGTGTTGCTGGAATATTCCTTTGAAACAACAGATATTTTGATAAATTCTTATTCATTTGTAGGCTAGAGTTCACATATAACTTTATGTTTTGGCATTACTTAAGTACAGAATAACATGTAGAATTTTGAAAGCAGCAGATACATTTTTTGAATACCAAATTTTGTCTTAATTCTGCTCTTGGCAGGTGCTGTCTATGGTTCACTGTTTTATGAAGAATATTGATATGAAGCAGAATGTTTTAGCCCTGCCATTTAGAGCCCAAAGATATTCTAATCCATTTCATCTTAAGTATTTTTTCTTCATTTTCTTAACTCATTGTTACAGGAAATATACTCTCAATCTTGTTTCCAATTCATAATATTGTGAGAAATAATAAAACTGACAATAGGTAAAACTACATTTTGAAAATTTGCTATAGACAAAATGATGCAAGAATCAAATAATGAAAATCTTTTTTTCTTGGTTTGTTTTGTCTTTTTGGTGTTGGGGATTAAACCCAGTGCCTCACATCTGCTAACATGGACTCTATGACTAAATTACACTCTTAACCAAAGCTGAAAACCTTACATCAATATGTTTTTCTCCCACATTAGATTTGTTAAATATGATAGCCAACAAATCAAAATGAAACAATTAATAGCTGCTGAAGTTCCTACAGGACAAAAATGAAATGAGGAAATACTAATTAAAGTCTTAATATATTAAAATTTGTGTAAAAAAGAATTGATCCCAATGATAATAATTTTGGCAAAATGGAAATGAAAATAGACAAGCTTAGGAACATTTTCCTGGTATAGAAAATTGACCAGATTATCAAATAACATATTACGAGTAAATTGGGAAAATTTTTCATCAGTGAAATTTTATCAATATGTGTGGTAAATATTTTGTTAATTTAAATATTCTATAAAAATGCTTATGTTCTTAAGCAAAGTGTCATTTTAGGGGCTGTGATACTGTTGTGCACAGTTAACCTTTTGGCAGTGCCCTAATGTAATAACAATGGTCATCTCTTGGGCAGGACTGCAGCACGTAGCACAGTGTGTGCTGTGGAGTTTTCAAGCTCTCCCCTGGCTGGCTGCTGGTTCTCACAGTAGTCAGTGGGACTGGCATAGACACACTCTGTCCTCTGTTCCAGGTCTTGAGATCTGATAGTCAGATGAGTATAATGCCTAGGCATAGTAGAAAAGAATTGGCAGTTTAGCTGCTCTGGTAAATTTCTTTGTAGCCACTTTGTTCTCATTAATCAGAAAGGTTGATAAGCCATAATTATGAAAAGTAACTTCACATGGAGCCAAGGGTATATTTTTGTCCTATTGGAACTTTGGCAACTGTTAGTTGTCTTGTTTTGATCTTTTAGTCATCATATTTACCAAGTCTAACTTGGGTGTAAAGCATATGGATATAAAAATTTCAAACTTTGGTTGGATATGTAGCTCAGATTTAATTCCCAGCACCTAAAAGACATGAAAGTTACAGTAGAAGGACTTCATCACTGTATTTAAATTGACTTTGTCCTTTGGTTTCAGCAAAATTGAAGGCATAGAAAATATGTGCAATCTGCAGAAGCTAAACCTAGCAGGAAATGAGATTGAGCATATTCCAGTATGGCTAGGGAAGAAGTTGAAATCTTTGCGAGTCCTCAATTTGAAAGGCAACAAGATATCATCAGTAAGTTGTTCAAACTTGTAAGGATTCTTTTTCAAATTTTTTGATTGAGAAAAATGATTAAAAACCTAAGTTTTAAAAATGGATTTCTTTATTGTTCATTGATCAGACATCAACTTAAGATATAACCTAGAATTCTCTATAGTAATTAAATGCAATAAGTTCACATTTTGTATAGATTCCATAGAAACTAAGAGTTTATCTCTTAGCATTTATCATTTCATTTGAACTCTTATTCCCATTTTACAAGTAAAGCCTCTGAGATGTTAAGTCCCTGTCCGAAGTCACAGCTTGAGCTAGAATCCAGACTATTGAATGCCTAGAAGAGTTTTTTTTTTTTTCCTGGCAATATTACCTTACTTCAATGTGGACATTTGTACATATCCTTGTGTCTTTTATGTGTAAATTATAATTCATTTATCTTAAATTTTACTGAAATCTTCTTTACTACCATTTTTTTTTTGATCTGTTCAATTAATATAATGAAGACTCAAACTGCTTTTGAGCCCTGGGTTCCATGAATAGGATTCTTGCCATGTTAAGAACAATTTCCTGGATTTATTATCTCCTTTAAGTAGTTGATGATTTTTAAAGTAAAATGTACTAATAGTACTGTTATGTCATTTCAGCTCCAGGATGTCAGCAAGTTGAAACCACTTCAAGATTTGACTTCTCTGATATTAGCTGAAAATCCAGTTGTGACCCTTCCTCACTACCTCCAGTTTACCATTTTCCATCTGCGTTCACTGGAAAGCTTGGAAGGTCAGCCAGTAACCACTCAGGACAGAGAGGAGGCTTTTGAGAGATTCAGTTTAGGTAAGGTGACAGAAAAAACTGAGTTTGAATGAGAAAGAATTTGTTTTCAGAAGTTATCTAGAAAAAAATGTATTATAAACTTTCTGGCGACATTACATTTGCAGAAATGCCACCATAAATCAATTAATTTAATAACTATTGAGCATATTCAGCACTCCAGGCACTGCACTTGGCACTACGGATACAATCATGAGTAAGAAACTTGGTGCTGGCCTTCGTGCAGCCTATGGTTTTGTGGGGCAGACAGAAAGCAATTGAGCCCAGGTCAAGAACAGAGGGGAGCCCTGTTGTGGTGCAGAGTGGTGTAAAGGAGCAGCTCTTAGGACAGTGACATGGAAACTGAAGGCAAGGGGAGGAAAGGCCAACCATGTGAGGAATGGCACTCAGGGAGAGGGTGGAGCTGGTTCTCTGAGGTTATAAAGAGCCTAGTGGGGTCAAGCGACTGAAAGATCAGTATGACTGGTGGACAGCACATTTGAGATGGCACAGGGCCTTGGGGTTTGGATTTTATCCCAGCTGCAGTGAAAAGCCATGGGCAAGTTTTAAGCAGGGATGGGCCATGAACAGGTTCCATATTAGGAAATCATTTTTGATGTGGGTTGGAGAATGATTTGGAGCAGAGCAAAGTGGAGATGGAGGGGCATGTCAGGAGGCTATGACAGTAATGCAGGCTAGAAGTGTGGGTGTCCTGTGCTTAGGCAATAGATGTGGAAATGAAAGATAGATGGATCAGTTTTGAAGGTAGAATCAGCAGCACTTTCTAATGGAGTGGGTAATTCCCAGGCTTCTGGCTTAATTGGCTAGGTGGTGATATCATTTATAAAACTGGGAGAATTCAGTTTTCTTTAGGACTTGTTGAGTTTGAATTATCTATGAGACAACCAGAAAATAAAAAATATGTGTCTTTTGTTCAGAGAGATCTGTCTTAGAGGTTCAGTTCAGGTTGAGCATCACTAATTTATATATGTAAAATCCAAAATGCTCCTAAATCTGAAACTTTTGAGTGCTGACCTAATGCTAAAAGTGGAAAATTCCATACCAAACCTTATGTGATATTGATCCCAGTTAAAACACAGGCACATTAAAATTTTGTATAAAATTACTTTTAGGTCATATGTGTGTATATAACATGTATCTGAAATAAAAATGAATTTTGTGTTTAGACTTGGGTCCAATGCCCAATATTTCTCTTCATGTAACTGCAAATATTCCAAAGTCTGAAAAATATCTGAAATCAGACCCGAGAATTTTGGATAAGGGAGACTTCAGCCGGAACAAATTTGGTTGTCATCAGCATAAAAATGGTACTTAATTCCATAGGAGTCAATTTGCTCATTGTCAGGGGTGAGTGAGAAGAGGAGGAAGGGCAGCCAACTAAGGAAACTGAAAAAGTGGGGACAACATGGTAGGAGAAAACCAGGACGCAGTGGGTTACGGAGGCCCAGAGAAGACGACTTTAGGAGAGGATGTGGTAGGCTTTGTTGAATGTTGCTAAGGCACAAAGTAAGATAAGAACAGGGAAGTGCTTTAGCCTGACTGTGACAGGACCAGCTAAGGAGAGATGGCGGAAAGGCTGGATTATAAAGTATTCAAGAGTGGGAGGGAGACATTTGCTTGAAAATTTGAAATTTCCTCCTCTAATACTTAATAAATGAGGATGGTTTTTTTCTTTTCATTTTTTACTGTTTAAAAAAAAACACTAAAAATTTACCAGTAGCTTCCAGACTAGGAAATGGGCAAAAATAAAATGTAGTTAACCTTAAAACCTGTAGTCAGAAATAAACAGAATACCTAAGAGCAGACTGCAGATACAAATCATGCCTCAGTGGGATTAGGGAATGAAAGAAGAGAGGTCATCCCTGACGAAGGATCACTGTCTCCATCAGCAAGGAGAGAAGATGTGCAGGTCATAGGTAGTTTTGTTCCTTTGGCAGTGGGAAAATAAGGGAGTTTCCACTGATGGGGTCTGTTTTCTCAATGAAATGTGAGGTCATCAGCTAAGAAAGAGACTCAAAAGAAATACAGGAGGTTTGAGGAAAAAGAGGAAGATATAAGATCCCCATTTTAGAGTATTGGGTAGCAAGCTATATGTTCAACCACTTGGAATTGATGTTAGTCCACTTTCAACCTCCAAGAACAGCAATTTCATATGGCTTGATCCAGTACTTCAGAAACTTAGTAAATTTTTATTAGTTTAGGACCCCCCAACTCTTTGTTTTTCTGAAGTTTGTCTTGGAATCATTAAAATTTAAATAATGTAAAGTCAAGTCATCATATAAATGTACTGTTGGAGGAAATGTTTCAACTACTAATGGCTCATTCATGACTTCCGACTGTAATTAGGAGCCTTTAATGTTCTGGGCTCTTAGAACCCAGTGGAGACCAGGTGGATGGAGTTTCTGCTCTCCTGAAGCTTTAGTGGGGAAGGCAGGCAGACAGGATAGTGATCACGTGTTACAACTCCCTGTGTGACAAAGGCCAGAGCATAAGTTCAGGGTGACATGGGAGCCTCCCTGGGAAGCATCTAACCTGAGGAGAGGAGAGGGTCAGAGTAGGCTTCTCTGAATGGTTTGTAAAGCTCAAGACCTAGAGGATGCAGAACAGACCCATAGGAAATGGAGGAGGACAGGTCCAGGCAGAGGGTGTGAGTAAGCCTGCAGGGGCAAAGAGGAGTTGGCAATGTAAAGAAGAGTTGATTCAGGAAAGCTGCAGAGGTATGCTTGAAGATATGAGACTCAAGAGGGAAATTGGGACCAAATCATGAAGAGCCTTGTTGACTCTTTATGAAAACTTTATGAATCTTATCTTAAGAGTAATAGGAAGTATTTGAAGGATTTCAATATGTCATATTTTGCATACATATTTATAGTATCCTTGAAAATGTAATTATTCATATAAAATAAAATATTGCATATTTTTAAAGGAACTGGGGAAAAAATCTCATTTATCAACATACTAACTAAAATACTTGGAAGTTAATTCTTATGTTTTAAAAATGTCATCAAAATAATAATTCCTTCTTGCCTTTTTTCTTTTTTTTTTTTATTGGAAAGTCATCATGCTTGGATTAGGCTGTATATTAGCAGTTGATTCCAGACTACCGATTACAGTCAGCTTCAACAGAGCAGGAATATCTATAGCCTGCCTCCACCCACCCTATGGTTGAAACACAAAAAGGATACTAAAACCAAACCCTATCAAAGTATCAGCTGCAAATTTCCACAATCTAATAGTGATTAAGCAAGTCCAATAATGATTTAACAATGCACACTTTACTCCACAGCACCTCTGAAAGGATACACTCCTCAAAACATAGTTCTGTCAAATACACTGTAACAGTCTTATGAATTGCTGTCTCTTGACTATTATATTCATATGAGAATTTGCCTTCTTGCCTTTTGATATATATCAGTTTCAAGCTCAAGATGGTTTTCTCCCAAAGCCATGATATATAGTTTTAAAAGTAAAATTGCATTTACACCATTCTTAACTTCTTTTCCTATTCTTTTGAGAAATAGTCTTACCTTTTTTCAAGTAAGAAACATAATGAGAAATAAACCGTTCCATTTTTATTGACAGATGAGGTAGAAAGACTGGAAAGAGACCTAGAAAAGAAAATGATGGAAACTGAAGAGCTTAAGAGCAAACAAATAAGATTCCTTGAGGAAATTAAAAATCAAGATAAATTAAACAAATCATTAAAAGAAGAAGCAATATTACAGAAACAGAGCTGTGAGGAGCTAGAAATTGACCTAAACATGAAAAATGAATTGGTAAGTCTGATTTTACATCACATTGATTATATTCTCTTCAGGTAGAAAATTCATTGCCCTTGTGTCTAAAATACAAGTTCCTGACCATAGAAAGGGAAAGATGTAGTTTAACCGAATATGTGCAAAAGGCTTTACAGACTATAGTTGACTGTGTGCCATGTAATATGTCTTCCAAAAAGACTAGTACTCTGTGAGGCAGTACAAACAGGGAAGGTGGAGTCTCTCACTGTGAAGAGTCGGTGAGATTATCCCTGATGTTCATATTTTTTTTAAGCAACAACATTGTTGGTGAGAGTATACATTGGTAAAAACTTTTAGAAGACAATTTGGGAAAAATATCCAAATTTTAAATAAACCCTCTGTCTCAGAGATTCCATTTCCAATAATATATTCTGTAGAAATAGTAGCTAGAAGGTACAAAGATTATATACCTGTATGTATATGTATATATTTGTGTGTACATAATATATAACACATATATATACAAGGATATTCACTGCAATATTCATATGATTAAAAACTATAAATAGCCAAAATGTCCCTCAGTGATAAAATAATATGTTGTTAATAAAATGAGGTAGATTTTTTTATGTCCTGACATGGAAGATATCTGACACATTTTAGTATGCATAAAAAAGTAAGTTGCAAAACAATATCAAAATCAAGTATGATCTTATATCTCAAAGTGTGTGATAGTTTCTTTGAGGGGAAATGGCAAAATATGCACCAAACTCTTTTTTTTTAATTATTAGCCTTTCATTTTGAAATCTGGTATGTAGTTTACACGTAGTCGATGTTGATTTGAACTAGCCGCGTTTTTTTTTGTTGTTGTTGTTGTTTGGTTTTTTTGGTACCAGGGATTGAATGCAGGGATAATCAACCACTGAGCCATATCCTCAGCCCTATTTTGTGTTTTATGTAGAGACAGGGTCTCACTGAGTTGTTTAGTGCCTTGCCATTGCTGAGGCTGGTTTTGAACTCGCGATTCTCCTGTCTCAGCCTCCCAAAGTGCTGGGATTACAGACATGTGCCACCACGCCCAGCCTGCACCAAACTCTTGAATGTAGATATTTCTGAGGAGTGGAATTACAGAACACTTTCAATTTATTCATATCTGTAATGGCTTAATTTTATATAGTTGAGCTTTATGGTTGAAACAGAAAAAGGATACTAAAACCAAAAGATTTAGACAACCCAAATGGCATAATTTGAGAAAGTAACTGACCAAGATACTTCAAAGATCTTGGGACCATGTTACATGAAGAATGATCAAAGGGACAGAGTTGTCCAGGCTAGAAAAGAGGAGACTTATCAAGCTATGATAATTTTCTCTCAGACATTCAAAGAACTGTTTCATGGAAGAGGAATTAGAGTTATAGACCAACTGGAAAATAGGTTTTCATTTAGTAATAAAGAAATTCCTAATAGTTGATCTGAAACAGGGTAACTGGAATGTTTGCCATCATTGAAACAGGCAGATGCTGGCCATATGCTCAGGGTTTTAGGGAAAGATCAAGAGAGGAAGATGGGTTAAATGACCTTAAAAGTCCTTTCCAACCCAAAGAATCTAATTTTGTAAACTTATTAGGCTATTTAGGAAAAAATAACTATTTTTACCCTTCTCTCCCTCCCCCCCTTTTAAAATAATTCCTTATTTTGACTATGTATAACTTATCCTATAAATAATAAAGTCTCATACATATATATCCTTTTTGCATCTCCCTTTCAAGTTTGGCATTCTCATTCAATTACTTGTTTTGTTAAAAAGAAGAATTCTGCCTAATCGCTTACTTTTTAAAACAAAGACAAAAGAGTGTTCTCCCCTCTGTGTGCAGAAGGAAGTTGTTCTTGAAATATGAATTCTAACTACCTCCTACTTGAAGTCCTCTTTGCCTGAGAATGAAAAGGGGACATGATGGAAATCCAGGACAGCTTCCCCAGCTCTGTGCTTTCAATGTTCAGAGCATTTGTGGGTTCCTTCATGTGCCTCTTATTTGAATGTAGTTTTCAGATATTTCAGCTGTATCCTGAAGGCATATATTAATATTGTTAATAGATGATTATTAGTGATTTTAGATTTTTCAGACTGTTGCTTTTCAGTTCGTAATAGAATGGATTGATGAGTAATGAAACCAGTGGAGAATGACATGGCAATCAATGTTACTTAAACAATGACCTCTTCTTGTCATCATATATAAAAATAAAACACAATACTTACTTGGTATCATGTGACAATTGTGAACATTTGATAAATTTTTCTGAGTTGTTCTGTTTTAGAACATAGAATCCATTTTATTTCTAATATCAAAGAATTTGATAATTTATATATGCTGACTCCCTGGTGCATGTTAATCAACCCATTAAACACCTTAGTTAATAGTATGTCTTAAGGCTTTGCATTGTCCCCAAAGTATGGTTTGTTATAGTTTTCTCTTTTGCTTATTTGTTGTGAATGTGTTTGTGCTGTGAATAAATGTTTTGTAAATTGTCAACAGTTTTGCTCTTTTTTCTGTAACTATTTTTGTTAGATTGTGCTTTTTTGTCATTACTTTCATAATTAACAATTTAAAACATTTAAACAGGTAATGAACGTGTATTTTTGTAACAAATTCAGACAACACAAATGTATACAGTAGAAATGAAGATCCACTCATCCCCTACTTCTTCCTCCAGACTTTGATATATATCCTTTTTGTTTTCTGTACATATACAATATATGTAATTAAATAGTTGTACCCTTGAATATTTTGTGATTTTTTTAAACATTTTTTTAGTTGTAGATGGACACAATATCTTTATTTTATTTATTTATTTTTATGTGGTGCTGAGGATCAAACCCAGTGCATCACGCGTGTGAGGCAAGCGCTCTACCGCTGAGCCACTACCCCAGTCCGAATATTTTGTGATTTTTTTAAAAAGGAATTTTATGATTGTATGATTATCCTGCATCTTCTTTCACAAACACAGTATTCATAGACAGCTCTCCAAGTTAAAAATATATGTATATATGTACATACGTCTACATATATGTGTCTGTATATATTTGTGTATGTGTAGGTGTGTATATATATGCATATATGTGTGTGTGTGTCTGTAAATCTTTTTCATTCTTTTTTTTGTTTTTGGTACTGGGGATTGAACTCAGGGGCACTTGACCACCGAGCCACATCCCCAGCCCTATTTTGTGTTTTATGTAGAGACAGGGTCTCACTGAGTTGCTTAGCGCCTCGCCATTGCTGAGGCTGGCTTTGAACTCGCGATTCTCCTGTCTCAGCCTCCCTAAGTGCTGGGATTACAGGCTTGAGCCACCGTGCCCGGCTTCATTCTTTTTAAATTCTAAATTGTGTTCCATTAAGTGGATCCTCTATAATTCAGTTAGTGTTTATTTTTTTGGTACTAAAGATAAGCACTACAGAGAAAATGTGTGTGTGTGTGTGTGTGTGTTTGCATACCTTTTGCATTCACACTAGTATCTCTTTAGTATATATCATTTTGAATGGAATTACTGTGTAATTTTCTTTTAAATTTTTGATAAATGTAAATGCCTACTTCAGAAAGCTTATGACCAATTTCTACTTCCATAGCAGTAAGTAAAAGGATCCAATTTCCAACTGGATATTGTTATTTTGAATTTATAATAGAAAAAATGGAATCTAATTATTGTTTTAATTTCTCATTTCCATAATTGTTGGAGAGCTGACTATGACATATGTATTTATTGGCTATTGTGTATTTCTTTTTTAAATTGCCATTCATATTGTTTTGCCTATATTTCTCTTACTACAAAGGCTATTATATGTTTAAAAACAATCTGAGCGTTAGTCTAAGAATATGCATTTGTAAAACATTTTCTGTTATCTTTTGAAAAATATTTGATGGTAATATCCACAATTGTATAATGTTTTCCTTTTTTTTTTTATTTTTTTTTTGTAGTATTAGGGATTAAACCCAGAGCCCCTGTGTATTAGATGTTAGGCTCTATGCCACTGAGCTATATCCCTTGCCTCTTTTTGCCCCAAAGGTGGGGTGGGGGCATGATCTTGCTAAGTTGTCTAGACTGGCTTCAAACTTGAGATCCTCCTGCTTCACCTTCCATATTAACTGAGTACAGGCATGTGTCATTGCACTCTGCTTTTTTTTTTTTTTTTCAGCTTTACAAAATAATTGCTCATGCATTAGAGCAGTTCCTTTATAAAAGAAACATAGCACTGAAGTTAGTCTTCTGGTGGCCTCTTAAACTGTAGTAGTCCTCTATCCCAACACCAACAAATGTTAGTTGAATTTACTCTGTCCTTTTGCAAGTTATTTCATTCATATTCTTCTGTTTACTTACTTTTAAAATGAGGATGATTTGCTTGCCCTGCCAGCTTTATAGACTTGTGAGGATTTAATGAGGTTATGAATGTGAAAATAATTTGAAATGAATCAAGCTAAGTAATGGAAGGTGATAAATTTATTATTTATGGTTGGAGTGAGGATAAGATATGTCCATATAAGAACAATGCAAGTACTAAAGCCATTAACTTCCTGTGGTAAACTGTCAATGAAGAGCACTTGTAGTATCACAGCTTAGAGTTCTCTAGATGACAGTATCTGTTTGCTTCTTTCTTCTTGTAGCCCTTGTTTTGGTTTCTTGCAGGCCCTTTTCTGCTGGTTCTTTATTCTTCCTTAAAGGTAGTTCTTTCAGGGCTGAACTGCATACTATGTTTTTCACAGTTTGCATGATAATTTGTATTGATATGTTTATGTTTTAAGTTTTGAAACTGGCTTGCCTCATTGAAAAATGTGCTTGTGTGTGTATGTATTGTTTTGAATGGATGTGTACATAGGGGAGCAAATTTGAATGTTGGGGAAAGAATTTGTATTATTTTTCCTATTGGTAAGTATGTTAACTACAGTCATCTCTTGATTTTCCATAGCCAGTGCTGCAGCTAGCTTACTTTCCAGTTTCTTTGTCTTTTAGTTAGCTGACATTGATGCATTTCTTCAACAGACATTTATTGAGTACTTAACTATATACTAAGCCTAGGGCTATAAAAGACACAAAAGGACTTTGAAACATATAGACTGTTTATTATAGAGATCAGTCCATGCATACTCCATGATTCCACTCACATTTACCTTTGGTTTGGCCCTATTGTCAATGAGCTATGGAGAGAGAAGCCCAAAATTGTTGTTTGAGACTCGAGACCTTATGAGCATTCACTGAAAAGATAAGTATGGCTGATATGCTAGGCGCCCTGCAGCAGGACATTGAAGGCAGCTTGGGACAATAGTTAGAGTGTTAGATTTGAAACCAGGCTCTTGGAATTGAACACTGCCTCTTCTGCTGTCAGCTGTGCAATAAGGCAAGTCCTTTAATTCCTCTATGCAGCTTTTATCATCTCATAATGTAGTTTTAAATATTCCAGTGAGATAGCAGATTAGTGTGTCACACAGCATCTAGCTCAGAATTAGTACTCAGATCAGTGTTACTTCTATTTTGACAGATTATCAGGAGGTGACTGTAAGTTAAATTGTGCACGACTGATTTCCTGGCCTTGTAAAATGCTTGTGTTGTGTTTCTGTTTTATTCTTTTTGGCTTGCATTTTTATGTTTATGAAATATTTCTGCATGTTTTTGTCAGATCTCTATCAGATGCTGGCAAAAGTAAAGAAAAGATAGTAATCACTTAGTGGACCTTTGAAATGAACTCGAAGAGTAGGTTTTATAGAAAGAGAGCATGTGTTGATAGTAGTAACATACTTAGCTTTTATCACTAATCTTTTGACAAGTCACTTCACCAATCTGAGTTTCAGTTTATTTATATGTTCAGACAATTAGATTGAATGATTCATATATCCTTCTTCTCCCAGCTCCACAAGTTTCTGAGTAACTAAAAAGTTGAAGTAAAATTACTTTATTAAAAATTTAATATTACATATTTGGATCTGATGGAGCTTATTTAAATGCCTTATCCTCTGTTACAAATAATGATGTTCTGAACACTTAAAACTTAAGATGCCATTAGCCACAAATTACTACCACAACAGCAGTATAGTTAAAAGCAGTCTATATTTTCATCCTTTTTACTGCTCTATAGTTACTATCAAATATTATTTCCCCATGATTTGAAGATATCATTAAAACCAAAGAGTAAGTTAAATAAATTAGTACTAATTCTTGGGAAATCATGAAGCAGGCACTTAGAAGGCCAGTTTAAAGATAATTGATACAGGACTATTTTTACATTTAGATAAAACAAATTTAAATGACTTTTTAAATTTTTTTTGTATCCTGAAATAGCGTGTAAACTTCAAAGGTCTTTTATGTGATCTCTTCTGGAACAATAATTTTGTATTTCATTTTTCATAATAGATAATTAAGATAAAATTCTGAGTGTTGTTCTATTTGCTATAGAGTTTTTATAGTATAGTTATTCGTAATGATTAGTAATTTGCCATAAAATTTGTACTTTGGTACTAACTTACTGAAACTATATTTTGTCTCATCAAATTGGGCTGATAGCTGAAACAGAAGACCATGGAACTAACACGAGCGTGTCAGAAGCAGTATGAGCTGGAACAGGAATTGGCTTTTTATAAAATTGATGCTAAATTTGAGCCACTAAATTATTATCCATCAGAGGTGAGCTATTATAATTCTTTAGTAATCCAGAATTAAAGCCAGCATGAAGTGAAGTGGGAGGGGACAAATGGTAGGGAAATTTAAGAGATTAATTTTTTACTAACAATTTTACTCTCTTGTTATGAGGAATCAGCAGAGTAAACTGTGTTTTGGTTGCATCTGTGAATTATTTGGCTCCTGTAGTTAGAACAGTATCCTAAAGAGGTAAAAGCCCCAAAGGATTTTGGCCCACAGCCATACCCCTAAGCAAAAACAGCCTCCTTAACCCTTAATTACCTTACTTAGGAGAATGAGTTGACCAGCTCCTTTAAATTCAAACTTTTGGAAAAAGTGCTTTAGTACCATGGGATAGTTATTTCTCCCCAGGATTTGTTCAGTACTCACTATGTTCAGAATTAGTCAACCATTATTGGCACAGATGCCATACATGCCATGGAAACAGGGAAACTACCTAACTTCTAAAACCTATGATTTCAGTACTATCACATGTTGTTTAAGTTTTAAAGCCTGATTATTAAAATTGATTATATTGAGATTTTGTTGTGTCAGTCAAGAAACCAAAATGAAACATTCAGATTTCTGATTGGGAAATTGAGAGATTCAGCGGTGCTAAAAATCACATGATTTTGGGCAGTTCGTTAATCAACTAACCCAAACTTTCACTGTTTTGGTAGTAGGAAGAAGAATCCTTCTGAGATCATTTTTAGATCTAATTCCTTTTTAGCATATTAAGAATAAAAGAGAAATATTTTCAGCTGCTAAGATGTAGGGTTAGTCAAAATTTTGGTGATTGCATACTATGTTTACCACTAATAAAATGAATAATGTCATTTGATTACTTATTATTAAACCATAAATCTATTGTTTTGTTAACAATAAATGTATTGTTATTAAACCATAAATCTATTGTTTTGCTTTTAGTATGCTGAAGTTGATAAAGTCCCAGATGAAAGCCCTTATATTGGCAAATCCAGATACAAGAGAAATATGTTTGCCACAGAGAGTTTCATTATCAGTAATGCCCAGGCAGTACAGATCAAGAAGATGGGACCAGATGAAGGGGAACAGCTTAGAAATGCACAAGAGAACTTGAGAGCCCATGCACCACTGGACACACAACTAGAAGATAAAGAAAGAAAAATAAGTGCAGGTTAAACAAAGTTACTTTATATTCTTTAGAAATATAAAAAGATTGAATATGTAAGCCAATTTTGTTTTATAACTCTTTTAATTAAACATGCTGATGGTATTTATTATATTTTCATTAACATGAAAAGTCTAAAAGTAGTGACTTATTGAACAGATTTTTTAAAAAATGATTCCTGTTATGGTTGAGAGTGGTATTTTTGACCATAATTTGATGGGAACATGTCCAGGGGATACAAGAATACATAAATCCTATCCTGCCAATAGGCATTGGAAGTAGGCATTAAAAGACATAATTAGTAATAACCATAGCAGGTAAAGAATCACTTTTATTGATGAATATGCATGTAACCAAAACCTGAAGCAGTGCTTTGTTTAGGCTGAAACAGATCACTTTCCTTAGGCTTGGGTCTAAGGCTAGCCTCTGACTTCCTGGTGTATCCCACACACTGCCTCACCACCATCCCTCCATTCCCCTATCTAATTCAAGGAATCTCACCACCTCTGGCAAGTCACATAAGGAAGAAGTCAAGCCAAGAGGCACTTTAGGAGCACCTCCAGTGTCATACATAGCAACCTACTTAGCTGTGCAGATATGGAAGAAAGAAAAAGCCAACCTGAATTTATGTATCCTACTAGTAATCATGGCCCATTGAACTATCAAATTAGCAGTTCATCTTTCCTTGACTGGTAGCTGAAAAATATGGATAACCAGTAATGTTCGACTTTGCAAGGAGAGAGAAGAAGCTGAGTTCTCCTTGTCTGCATTTATTATATGCAAAGCTCTGGAAGGAAAACAAAAAAATACCTCAGATATATGTGTAAACTAGCTTCAGGAGGCTCATAGTTTCATTGGAGAGTAAGAGAGAAGGAGAAAGAAATCTGAAATTCAGGGTAGAAAGTGATTGATTTAAAGTCACCTCCAATATTGGATTTTTTAAAATATTGAATCCCATCATAAAGCATTTGGCTCTAACACAGAGTTTTTGTGTTTTAATAGCCTGATCCTAATTATGACTTAGTGGCATATAAAGTGTATATTTCTCAATAAAATCTTCTTTCTCTCAAAATGGTTCACTAACATTGGTAATCTCAAGTATAGTCCCTTTTATGTTAAGAATTTTACCGATAAAAAGATCAATTATATGATATGCTATAGCATATCACAAAACAATTTTTTCTTAAGAGATTTAATAGATATGGAAGCTATCATAAGTAGTTTTTAAAATGTCTATGATCTATAATGAGAATTTAATTGAGGGAGAAGAGATTATTGCAAAGAAAAAATCTGGTAGAAATTTCAGAATTTGCTTGTGTGTATATGTGAGCATGGATTTTAAATTCACAGCACAAACCCGACTGTCAGAACTGTATGATGAAATAGAAAAGGCAGAACAAAAAATTTTAAGAGCTACTGAAGAATTTAAACAACTGGAAGAAGCTATACAACGGAAAAAAGTATGTAAAAGCAAAGCAGCTAAGAGGAAATGAAAAAGTGAAAATGAAATGTATGTTTGCCTTTATAACCATAGGTTTATTTTAGAGTCAGTACAGTCTAATTAATCACAGAATGAATTTTAGAGTCAAATGTGGTTCTAGCATTTCTCAATTATATTTTCCTTTCATTCATGATGATGTCTTAAATGTTTTATAAAGCATGTAGAAGTAAATGACTGAAAATTCATGTGAAAAGATGTATTTGGTCTACTATACTTTGAAGTGACTACTTTACCCAAGAGAGTCATTTCCTGATATCTCTTCTAACTTAATTAAGCACCTTCCACCTTTAAGATCCTGGAACACAGACTAAGAACTAGAAAGCTATAGCATGAACATTATCAAACAATTAACAAACAAACCAAAAAGATATATGATGTACAAAAATATGAAAGTAGTGTATTCTGAGAAATTACCGAAGTATTTCATGCAGTAGTTCAAATCCATGATGTAATTTCATGATGTGGGGGATTAAAAAGGGAAGTGTTTTGAAATTTTCATTTTTAAATGCATAGTCATTTACAACTTGTTTCAGAATCACTATTTCAAAATTATAATGATAACTATAATCATATCACAATAGGTAGAAAAAATGTGAAGTCCAAAACATAGGTTCTTTTAAAAGGTATACTATAGTGTTACTTCTAAATTATATAGTAACTAGAAATTAGCTGGATTTACTGGAAACTTAATATATATAGGCCAGTCATTGACTAGGCTGGGTCCTGAGTAATGTATAAAACAGACATGTGTCTCTCCTTTGTGGACAGACTTGTAGAGGAAATAGACAATGAACGAGTTTAAAAAGTAAAAAGGGAAAATATAGTTAAACAGCATCAGTATTATAGGAAAAGCACTGAGAAAAATTTAGATTGTAGGGCTCTTGAAGGTTTCTCTGAAGAGGTGGTGGTTAGATTTTTTTTGAGACCAAGGTCTCACCATGTTGCCTAGGCTAGTCTGTCAATTCCTGGATACAAGTGATCCTTTTGCTCTGTTTCCCAAGTAGCTGGGTTATCAGCAGGTTCCACTGTGCTGGGATTGGAGGTGACACAAAGAATGAGAAGGAGCTAGAGAGACAGAGTTGGAAGAAAGAGTATTCTATGCAGAGGTGGCCATGTTTGCAAAAGCCTTCAGACTAAAAATTCCTCAGCTGAGTGAGGGAAAGTGTACTGGAAGATGAATTTAAAGAGTCATGAGGTTAAAGACCATGCCAGGCTTCATTGACCATTTTAAGGAGCTTGGATTTTATTCTGCATGCAGTGGGAAACCTTTGAAGGGCTTAAGTAGAATGGTTGATCTATTTGTCTATATAAAAGGTCACTTTGGCTGCTACTTAATGATGAAATGAGATGAGAGAGAATGAAGATTTGTGGGTCGGTTAAGAGGCTGGTGTTTAGTTCAAGCAAGAAACATTATCAGTCTGCATGAATCAGGAAGGTGGCAGTGGCCAAGGAGAGAAAGCAAACTAAATTGCAGGTCAGATGGGCAAGCGAACTGTCAGGGCTTCCAGATGAATTGAAAGTAGGAACCCAGGTGGATGGAGCATCAAGATGGTTTTAATAGTTAAATTAAGAATGTTTTACAATTTAACTGACCAAAGCTTTATGTAGATATATAGGTAGATATATAGGTAGATGTTAATAATATGCATGATTTAAAAATCAATGGATGTTTATAAAATATGTTTGGAAAAAATAGTTACTTAAAATGAGTAAACATAAGCCTAGATTGTTCTCTACACTGCTTATTTACTTGACCTGCTAACTAAGGTAAGTTTCAGCCTGGTTCTTACCAGTAAAATAAAAACCTCAATTTAAGAGGGACAGACATGTGTCCCTCTTTCGTGGACAGACTTGTAGGGGAAATAGACCATAAACAAGTTTAAAAATTAAAAAGGGAATATATGGTTAAACAACATTAGTATTATAGGAAAAGCACTGAAAAAAATTTAGATTGTGTGTTTGTTTATGGTGCTGGGAATTGAATCCAAGATGCTCTACCACTGAGCTATATTCCCAGCCCTTTATATTTTTTTTATTTTTGAGACAGGGTTTAAGTTGCTGAGGCTGGCCTTGAACTTACTATCCTCCTGCCTTAGGCTCCTGAGTAACTGGGATTACAGGTGTGCATTGCCACTCCTGGCTTTAACAAGAACTTTTTATGTTTTATAATTCTGTAGTTTGAGATAATCTTACCAGGTAACACAGAATTTTAAATTCTTTTCCTGAAAGCATTGTGATTATGAGGAATTATATAATCATCATCAATATTTTGTCTTATTTCCTTCTAGCTTCTATTTGCATGTTTTTTTCACATATCTGTGTAGACTTTGGAGAAACATTTCTAATCTCCTAGTGTGACCTTGGGCAAGATATCTGAATTTTCCATAATTCGGTTTCCCTATCTGTAAAATTACAATAAATATGCTTACTACTTTATATGTTTTGAGAAGTAAGTTGAAGTATATAAAGAGTTCAGAACAGTGCCTGGAATATGGTAAGTGCTATGTAAAATCAGCTATCCTTAATATTGTGTTTATGATTAATATTTTACAAGTTGCTTATACTAGAATGACAAGTGTACCTATTAAATTATTAGTTTTCACAAACTAGTAAAATAAAGTTTTCTATGTAATAAGACATATTTGGGAAGTGCCTAGATAACTCCCATTTTACTTTAATTTATAAAGAAACCTGAAAACTGCATGGTGGTATACAAATACAATCCTAGCCATTTAGGAGGCTGAGGCAGGAGGATTGCAAGTTTGAGGCAACTTAGTGAGACCCTGTCTCTAAATAAATAAATAAGGGCCAGGTATGTAACTCAAGGGTACAGTGCCCCTGGGTTCAATCCCCAGGACAAAAAAAAAAAAGGAAAGAAAGGGGGAAAAAAGGAAAGAAACCTGATAGAACATAAAATACTTTTTACATTGTGGAAGTTGTCTTTATAAATCAGTGTTGCTATCCTTTGTTAATTATTGGGGTGTTGGGGTGTGGGGGAATTAGATTTCAGAAGCAGAGAAAGACCTTCTTTTCAAGCAGTTGAGTGGTAGAATACAACTTCTAAATAAATCACGCCAGGAAACTCTGGATCTAGAAATGCAGATGGAAAAGCAACGGCAAGAAATTGCTGAAAAGCAGAAGGAGATCAAGGACCTGCAAATAGCCATAGATACCCTGGACTCCAAAGACCCAAAACATGTATGTAAATTAAGAAATTTCAGTTCTATGGACATTTGAATATTTTTCAATCTGGATAGTACTTGTCTCACTATTTTTAGCAGCAGAATCCTTTCTGAAAATCTCTTTTTGGTTTGATGTACAATTTAAGTGATGTGCATGTATGTATGTATAATGTATATGTATTGTATGTGCCTGTGTATGTATGTGTCCTATATATTTATACATATATGTAAATACAGGTGTATATATGTAGGAAATGTGTGTGTGTGTCCAAAACAAAACAACTAGTCTTCAAGGAAGTAGCTTTCAGTAACTGACAGCCAAATAGTACACTTAATTTTTTTTTTAATGACATGGAAAAACGCATAACATAAGATTAAGTGGGGGGAAAGCAGGATACAAAACTGAATCACAAATAATCTTGATTTATAAAAGAATAAATTCAGAGCAGAAATAATAGATGGCTATATGTCACAATGATACTGGCTGCCTCTGGTAAGATTATGAGTATTTTTATCCACTTTTTTAAATATATATTTGTTCTGTTTAGGTTTACATGATAGCAGAGCGCAATTTTATTCATGGTACACATGGTTCAGTTTCATTGTATTTCAGAAAAAAAGGAACTTGCTCCAAGATGCTCTCCAAACTTCTTAACTCCTCTTTCCTTGCCTTCTTTTCTTTCATAGGAGTATAACGAGCTGAAGGGGGTTCAGACTTCTTTTTCTACCTCTTTAATCCTTTATGCAAGTATTCTACTAAAGCTGTTTGTTGTTTAATATTGTTTTGTCCTTAAAAATGAAACTGTTCTCAGGAGTATGTCTTCCTAAGCTGTGGTCAGATGTGGTCAGGTAGCTGAATGATAGGGTCAGGCTCAAGTCTTTCTGTCAATACTCTTACTAATGGCTTATATGTCAACTAGTATTCCTAAAGTAAGTAAAAGTATTTCCTAAACATTTTCCTGATATATTTTGAATAGTAAGTTTATCTTTTTAAAAAAACTTTAAGATCTCTCAATTAACTAACATCACAGAATCTAACATGCACTATAATTGCTTTAAGTATTTGACAGGTTATGTAATTATTCTTTGAAACGTTTTAGTAAACTATTATTCTATATTTGTACATGCATATAATGTAATTTGATCAATCTCATTCCCCAGTACCTTCCCTTTCCTTCCCCTATCCACTTGTTCTACTGATCTCCCTTCTATCATTATTATTTTAATTTAGTGCATTACAATTATACATACAGTCAAGTGGGATTCATTGTAATATATTTGTAGATGGACAGCATAATTTGGTACATTTTGTTCCCCAGTACTTCCTCATGCCCTTTCCTCCTCCTCCCTATCTTTCCCTCTCTTTCCTCTACTCTGTTCTCTCTCTTCTATTCCTTGAGATTCCTTTATTTCATTCCTTTTCTCTCTCTAGCTTCCACATTTATGAATTCTTTTCTAACAAAAGCCTGAAAGTTGATATTAAAATTGAAACCAAAATTAATCTTAAAGAATTTTTATTAGATGAAGAATTGCAGATTTTAAGTCCTCATTGTAATGAGGTTGATAATATTTTATTGCATTTATTTATCTAGTCTGCCATCCAGGTAAGGCTATCTGTGTCTCCAGGGGCCAGCCCTTTGTTTATGAATACTTGCATTCTGGGGGACAGAAAGGAATAGCCCACAGGCTCATGTGCTGCCCCTTCCAGTTCTGTGATCTGAGTCTAATTAAAGTCCAGGTTGTGTGTTTGCTTTCAACAAATAACTATGACATTCTTGGCAGATGAAAAGTTTATTTTCACTGAATCTCTGTGAAGAATTACATACAGAAAGGGGCGCAATGAGACATAGGAATGTTGTCCAAGTTTTAAAGGTAGCCAGAATCAATGTGTGCTAGTAGTGATGGAACATACAAACCAGACTTGAGTTTCCTTTTTTTTTTGTTTAAAACTACTAAAAGTTAGTTACTAAGGTTACATACAGCCTTGGTCCCCACACCAGAGAGCATCTCTTTAATTTGTTCACCTAAAAGGAGCATCTTTTTCTAATTTACTTGAAGTTGCTACACATTTTGGCCAGTGGTAGGCACCCCTTTTAGGCGACAAATTATGAGCCATTTAGTAAAAGAGAAAGAATCAAGGATGTGATTCATGCATATTTTTCTTTAGACTTAGACAGACTTTTATTTAATTGACTTGTATTATCTAGTTAGATAAAAGAATCTTTCTGAATAGCAAGTAGAATTTAAAAGTAAAAGTTGGATTGTGATAAGATATGATAGTAAACAAACATATTAAGCACCCACTTGTCTTGCATTGTGCCAGTATTTTGCATATGCTGGTGAGGCACTTTTTAAAATCATCCCATACATGTGAGATTTGTGTCAGGTTTTGTTTTGTTTTGTTTTGCTTCAAATTGAAGAGGATGAAAATGTGATTTGGAAAGATTAAGTGACCTGCTTGCCCCCATATCACCCTTTTAGGAAGAGGTAGAGCCCTTAATTATGCCAGCTCCTCACAAAGGATTAGAGGTCTAAACAAATTAATTATTTTAAAATTAGCTCAGAGGGCTCTGGTAGAGCCCTTGCCCAGCATGCTTGAGGCAGGCCCTAGTTCAATCCTCAACACTCCCCTTCCCACCCCCCAAAAAAAGGAGTATTACACACACACACACACACACACACACACACATTTAAGTAGGTTTCAAAGGGAAAAGATACCACTTAAAAATCAAATCTCAATGGTGGAGTACCCCTAAGTTCAGTCTCTGGTTCCAAAAAAAAAAAAATCATACATTTTAGTTAGTTGTAGCTAGAAGCACAAATATCACATTAGCAAATATGATTAAGAACTTGTGTTGCTCTCTCCTGTCGGGAAATGCCCAATGGAAGCAAAAGGTAGCAGTTCTCTAGAGGGAATTCGACTGGCAATCTCTGTGGCTTTGGGGCGTGATTGGCCTCCGGGAGCTTCCTGTGTTATGATTTAAAGCTGGGAGGGTGGGGCCTGCCGGCAGAGGCTCTGGTGATTGGACAGGCAGGGCTGCCACTCTTGGCAAGGACGTGGTTTGAGGCACTGGTTACTGAGGTTCGAGACGCTTGCAAAAATGTGGCTGTCAGAGAGGGAAGTGCACATGAGTTTGAAGACAGCTTTAGAAAGCGTTCCGCCCACAGTTTCTCTGTTCTCAACGGCTCAGTTTTAACAGGACAAATTCTAAGTTAAGGTATGATCATTTTCTCTCTCTGTACAAAGGGCTTAGAGGAGGAGGAGGAGGAGCCAGATGTAAGTTCCTGTTTGCACAATAACTCTTGCGAGTTCCATGGGAGTGAACGTTGCAAGATCTACTGTTATGCCATGTGTTTAATGCACATCATATTTTGAACAAAATTTTTGTCCTACATATGAAGTGGTTTCAGTGGAATTTCAAATGGTGAATTTTAAATATATTTTATTCATTTAGATATAAGTACAATGGTTGTTTTTCATTCTTTCTTGAGCCATGAAAATCCTAAGTTTAATTAGGATGTAAGCTGATATCTGCAGTTACCTTTTTTAAGAATGATTTCAGGTGGGTATTTTGGGACTGTAAGGAAAGACAAGATTTGAAAATTCCAAGTTTTACCAGTAGTGAAATGAAAACCTTCCAATGAAGCTGCCACTTTGTTCTTCAAAAATTAAGAGACATTTCTTTCTAGTATTTGGGAGAAGCAGATACCTAAAATTGAGAAGTGTTCTTTTTTGATCTAATGGATCTTAGACATGAGAACTTTGGCATTTGTTGTTCAGGCTCTAGTACGGGTTTCTCTCCTGATGGCTTTTTCTTTAGGTATTGTGTTCCTCTGATCTGTGGAGTCATGGGGCTGGGGGTGGGGTGAGTGGGAGGGCAAAAGTTCTCTGAGGAATTGTCTCCATATGAACAGTTGCCTAAAGAGACGCGGACAAGTCATTTGATGGATATGAGACTTATTTTTTTTATTTGTGAAATGAAGGGTTAGAAAAGATCAGTGGTTCTCAGTTTTTCCCCCCAGCATAACTGAGAAATAATACAACCCACTCCTTTCAGTTAACAGTGGCTCTCCAATGTCGAGACTATCAGGGTGTGTTTGTGTGTGTGCAGCTGTTTTTTCCACCAGAGGCCTATGTGGTGGTAGAGGCGTGTGTCTCCCCAAGGTCTTTGAGGCCCCTCCCAGCTCCCAGCTTATTGAATCTAAAAGCAAAATGTTTGTTTGCAGAAGAAATTGAAAATAAACTTGAATCCAAAGTAAGTATTTATCTCTTATCTTTATTTTCCCTAGGAAATTTTTCTTAGAGTACATTTGATGTAGGGATTTTGTTTTTTTGTTTGTTTGTTTATTTTGAGGTTAAAAAGGCATTACTTATCTATCAAAATTTTCTAAAACAACTCATTAATAAAGAAAAAATATCTCCTGTCATCTTTCTATCCAAATATAATCCCCTTTAACATTTTGGAATGTACTTTTTTTAGTTTTTTCTATAAACATTATGTCAATATAATAAATTAACTTTCTGGAAATTTTTTTTTTAAAGACACCTTTTAATGCCCAACAGATACCACTGACCTTGGCTATGTTACCTTCTAGCTGTGTGCTTGCAAAAGTCACCTATCCTTCCTGATCCTCAGTTTTCTCATCTGTAGAACAGATATGATTCCCTTATCAAGTTATCCTGAAATTTAAATGAAAACTGTTCACATGAAAGCAATATAGGGCCTGACACAAAATAGATGCAAATCACTATGTTCTAGTCTTCCTTTAAAAATATTTTTAAGGATTATTATTTTTAAAAGTCTAAAGAACTATTTTTTTCTTTTTCAATTCAGTCACATATGAAGGCTCAGAAAAGGGGTAAAGAACAACAGCTTGACATTATGAGCAAGCAGTACAAACAGCTTGAAAGCCGTTTGGATGAAATACTTTCTAGAATTGCTAAGGAGACTGAAGAGATTAAAGACCTTGAAGAGCAACTTACTGAAGGTGAGAATTTAAGGTTGATTTAAGGTCAATCAGTTTTAGTATTAAAAGAAAGATGATACACAGACATATAAATGTAGATATTAGCTTAATTTAGTTCAGCTTTTGGTGCCAGTATTTGACTTGGAAATGTTTGCAGAGTACCCAAAAGTGTTTAGAAAAATTATTAAAAATTTATTTTAAGGAGCTGGGATTGTAGCTCAGTGGTAGAGCGCTTGCCTCGCATACGTGAGGCCCTGGGTTCGATCCTCAGCACCACATACAAAGAAATAAAATAAAGACATTATGTCCATCTACATACGACTAAAAAAAATATATATATTTAAAAAAAAAGAATGTCTTATTTAAAAAAAAATTTATTTTAAGTATTTTATTGCATTGCTGCCTAGTGAGTCACGTCAGTCCACTAAGTGAGCCAGAAGTCAGTAGGTGATGACAATAAACTCTGCCATGTGATTGTCTTCTATGGCATAAAACCCTTTCAGGAGCAAAGAGCCTGCTGGCATCTGGAAAGTCAGCGTCTAATTATAAAAAGAGTGTAGGAAGACCTTTAGGATCTACTTTTGCAACATTAAATTGTGGCATTCCCGTAATAGTTGAAGAAGACAATAGGAGCCTGGGCTTGGTTTAAAAAACAGTACAGTCCCTGTTTTGCCACTATCAACTGTGTCATCTTGGATAAGTTATTTCTCTCTTGATTGTGAGTTGTTGGGAGAATTAAAAGAGTGTTCATAAAGTGGTGACATAGTTGGTATTGAGTGTATGCTGTGATTTTTTGTTTGTTTTTGTTTTTGAGTCTTCAGGTTATGTGTTTATACTGCCAGTCTTGGAATAGGCTAGTCTTGTATGTCGATTGATTTTGTTTTGTGTTTTCAGCAACAAGAACTCACAGTTTTGCTGCATATTTTCATCATTTTATTTAGAAATTATTTAAACATTTTGCAGCATGAATCAGGCATTTTGTCAACATTTCCCACTAAATATACTATTTTTATTCTATACCTGCTTCATATCTCTGTACTGTGAATAATAGGAAGAAAAGTATCATTACATCCTGAAAAAGAAAAATAAGATAGGATAATAATTAGAAGCTTAGAATTTCACTCTTGGTTTACAACAAATTGCTAAGGAGACAAAGCAGTACTTTTAAAATAATACATTATTAACCTTTTTCCGTCTTGCTCAGGCCAGATAGCAGCAAATGAAGCTCTGAAGAAGGATTTAGAAGGTGTCATCAGTGGATTGCAGGAATACCTGGGAACCATCAAAGACCAAGCAACTCAAGCCCAGAATGAGTGCAGGAAGCTACAGGACGAGAAGGAGACATTGCTACAGAGGTTGACTGAAGTCAAGCAGGAGAGGGATGAACTGGAAATAGTTGCTATGGATGCAGAAAGTATGAGGAAGGTATGATTTGTTTCTTCTGCCTGTTTTCCTTAACTTCAGAAGTAGATTATGTTCAAATTAAGTCAGTTGAAGAAATTAGAAATGGTACAGTTATAAATGGCAAAAAGTAATAGTGGTTATTTAATGATTTCTTTTTTCTTTTAAAAAATTGAAAGTTTTTTCTTATTTATCTGTGAATCATTTGGAATAATTTTTCGTTTGCTAAGAAAAGAAAGATTTTTTTAGCTATGTTCCTATCCCTGAAATGTAGTGTTATCAAATGACTCTAAAGAATACAAAATTGTATGTATTAAATTTCCTGTACTAAATCTTCAATAAAGAATGAAAGCAAAAAAAATTGTACTAAATGTTCATATTATTTGTGCAGGAAAATTAAGCACATGGTTTAACTTACTATTATTACTTGATAGTTTTGATATTATTTTATAGCTAACAAGGCAGGCACAGTGCTGTAATTATACGTTTCCATACCTGATCCGTTGCCCATTTATTTAGATATTTTACTTGCTTTATTTTAGTTGTTTGGCAGACAGTCATGCATGAGAACCACACATTCCTAAACCTCAGACTCAGTAGTGCTGGCTCCAGACAGCTGAATTAATATTTTTTAATAATATTAATTTTCTCAGGCATATCAAAAGTATCAAATATATATTTAACCGCATATACTCATAACCCAGTTCAATAAATAAAGCATTGCAGATAAATTTAAAAACCTCTATGTACTCCCTTTTAAAGGTAACAAGATCCTGAATATGGTTATTAGTTCCCTGCATCTCTATTCTTTTATTACACATTTATTTGTGATTTTTAAGATTTAAATGAAAGGTACAGTATACTTATTCTTTGGCACTTCTTTTCATTTATGTTTTTGAAAATTATGCACATTGATACTTGGAGCTCTATTTTTATTGATGTGTGTATCATCCCATTGTGTATACATAGTTATTATTTATTCATTGTCTTTTTGGGGGACAGTTGGATAGTTTCTGGCCTTTTGCTATTATAGACAATGCTGGGCATGACATTCTTAAACACATCTTGATCCTTTTCTCCTTTTAAATAGATTATCTCAGGTATTTTGTCATAGTAAGGGAAGTCTGACTAACGTGGGGACTATGATCAGAAGTAGAACTGTGGGTCAGAGAGTATGTGCGTCTTTAATTAACTTCACTAAATATTGTCAAATTATTGTCTGTAGTGATTCTGTCAATTCTATTACCACCAACAGTGTGAGGCTTTTACTTTTTATGCTTTAATTTTGAATTATTTTATTCTTATTTATTATTTACTCAGTTACCAATTAATGTTTTGCCTCATTTTTATTTCATATGTAATTTTACGTATATTTTTAAATAGATGTTTTTCATAAACCATTTGAGAATTAGTTAACAGACATTATCTGCCTTTGCCCCTTAATATTTAAGCACGTGTTTCCTAAGACATTTTTTTCAGGGTAAAAACAGAATAACACTTTCAGAGTCAGAAAATGTAATATTTTGTCAAACTTTATGTTTGCCATTCTGCTGAGTTTTAAATGACATCTTTCCCCCCATCTTTGTGTTATGAAAATTTTTACGCATACAGGAAAGCTGAAGTGGCTCATCTGTGAGCCATCTTAGATTTAATAAATATTTTGTTGAATTTATTTTCTCTCTCTTATAGATAACATACCTTTTTCTTTCCTGATCATTAGAAAGTTGCAGACGTAACATCACCCTTTCGTCACGCATCTCTTAAAATGTTTCCTACATCACTGTAGTACCATTATTACACCTAGGAAAGCTAGCAGTAATTCCCTAATGTCATCGAAGACCTGAACCATATTCCAGTTTTCCCAATTATCCTAAGAATGTTTTTATAGCGTGTGGGCATGTGGACACATGTATGGAGGATTACGTATGTGTAGAATCAAAGTGAATAGTGCTGTAGATTATTTCTTGTGCTTTGTTTAATTTGTTCCTCTATGCTCCCTATTAAATAGTATCTTATTTTAACCACATTTTCCTCTGATTACTGGAGAAATTGAGCATATATTTGTTCTTTACCATTCCAAGTTTCCTCTTCAGTGAATTCCCTATTCACATTCTTTGCCTTTTATTGTTGTTATTGTTGGATTGTCTTTCCTTAATGATTTATAGGAATCCTTTATTCTGGATATTAGTCCTTTGTTGATTCTATGTGGTATCTGCATTTCACACAAGAAGCTCAAGTGATTGAGATGCCCAGTGGTCTTTGGACCACTGACTGAAAAATTCTTCTGTAAAAGTTTTCATCACGAGATCCTCTTCTTTAATCTGGAATAGTTCAGTCTAATTTTTCAAGATCCCAAATAGGTGAAAACTGTAACATTTAATCTCAAAAAACAGACTAAAATGTATTAGAACTGTATTATGCTAACCAATATGTATTTATATTCTTATTAGCACACATTTAAATTAGTCTCTCATCCTTAGTATTAGAGAGTGCCAGTCCCATTTTCTTCAGTGTAAATACTGTTTGACAGGAAGAGCTGTGGGCTGTAAAGTCAGAGGTCTAGTTTCATATCTTGATTTCATCCTTTTTCTAGATATACCTCATTATGCAATTTATTCAGATGGTCATTTTTCCATTTTCTTCATCTGTAAAACTTCAAGTTACCTTACACAGTTATTATAAAGATACAATAAAATAAATGTGAAAACATTTAGTGCAATTTCTGTTAGAAAACATACCTTAAATTTTATCCTCCTCATTTTTTCTGTCTTGTCTTTTATTGTGTTTTTAGATTCTCTTAAAGTATCACACAACTGGTTACTTTGGAAGCAGCGGGTTGGTAGCTTCCTGAATTTTCTGATTCCATTTAGTCAGGGCACTGTTTTCCAATTAGGCTGTGCACAGCCGGAGGCTTCATCTTGCTGCTATCTGTCAGGCAGCAGCAGCTGGCTAGCTTCAGTTTATAGTGCACATAAAGTGTTTTAAGTGACTTGCATATGCTTAAGCAACACAGTGAGAGTTCCACAGTTAAACACACTGAATCTTTTTAGGAGCTTGCAGAGCTAGAAAGTGCCCTCCAGGAACAGCATGAAGTGAATGCATCCTTGCAGCAGACTCAAGGAGATCTCAGTGCTTATGAAGCTGAGCTAGAGGCTCAGCTAAAACTAAGAGATGCTGAAGCCGACCAGCTCAAGGAAGAGTTGGAAAAACTCACAAGGCTTGCCCAGGTAAGTAAGAGCCATATGCCAATCAGAAACTAAGTTTCAAAACTCTGAGCCTTAAGATATCACCTTAAGATACTACCTTAAGGTGGCACACACCTGTAATCACAGCAGCTCAGGAGGCTGAGGCAGAATGATCACAAGTTGAAAGGCAGCCTCAGCAACTTAGTAAGGCCCTAAGCAACTTAGCAAGACCCTGTCTCAAAATAAAAAGGCATGGGGGTGGTTAAGTGCTCCTGGGTTCATTCCCTAGTACCACACACACACACACAAAAAAAGACATCATACTTCCTTTAAGATTAAACACTTTGCAGTACAGTGTATATAAAGTGATGGGAATATCACACTTTCCAAGTCAGACGTTCTTCGTTCAATTACTAGCCTTGTGGAACCCTGGCAAATTACTTCATGGTTCTGAGCCTCCCAGCCTCTTCATATTCTGTGAAATGGCAAACAGTGAGGATAAATGAGATAATAGGCATGCAAGCACCCGGCAGTTGATGTTCAATAAATTCTGTTTTTTCTTTCTTAGAGTAGCTTTAAGGGACTTCTTTCAAGTTGCTATTAAATTTTACTTTGCTGTTCCTTTTATGGTTGGTTGAAAGAGCCACTAGTTTATTACACTTGAAAATTAGAGTGAACATTATCCATAGAATAAATATCTATTGATTGGCCATTGAGATCCAGGTGCTGTGAATGCTCCAGGGAATAGCACAAACATGGTCACAGTCCAGCAGATGAAGCAGGTATGGGAGAAAGAACAGGACAGCATTCTGTGGCAGAGAAAGGGATAATCAAGGAAGACCACCCTGTAGCAGTGAGGTTTCAGCTGAGGCTTAGAAGAATGAGCAGGATGTGGCCAGGAAGAGAGGCAGGGGTGAGTGTTCTAGACAGAGGAGCAAGGAGACAGAACACTGCATTTGAGGTGCTCAAAGTATCCTTCCAGGATGCCAAATGCAAGGAGAGAAGAGTGGGAAAAGAGAATGAGAAAGAAGGCCAGAAAGAGTGGCAGAGCCCAGCTGTAGCATATTCTTTATCAGATTGAAAATACAATTTTATCTAGGTTGTTAACCAGATGGCTGCATCTTCCTACAGGAAAGACCACTTTTACCTTCTACCTGCTAAAAATCCAGGTTCAGGACTCTACTTTGATTTTCTTAGAACATGTGCTTAGTCGAGGCCTTTTTTCATAAGTATGGATAAGTATGGTGATCACCTGTTTACATTGCCTGTGGCCGCGCACCCCCCCCCCCCCAACTCAGGACTCAGAGAATGCACAAACTGCTTGTTTCTGTTCCTCCAGTGCCTGGCATGTGAAAAAGGTATGTGCACATTGGATGAACATGAAATAAGATAGTTTGAATCTCAAAAATGCATGTAAAAGAGCATTTGTGTGATTAGAAGGGGAGCTAAGAGTCGGTCTAGTTTATTGTATTACGTTATTTTATTTCCTTACTTATCAGATATCAGTCACCTGCCATTTGTCAGGGTTATACATCTCAGAGCACCAAGTTTTGCAGAACTACAGTTGACAGATTAGAGTCACAGGACACAAGAGGTTGGGAAAAACAATGAAAATAACAGTAAATATATATTTTTAATAATAGTAAGTAAAATTTCCAAATGGTATCCTTAAAAATTCACTTCTCATTTTTAAGACAGCCGTTACTAGTTTGATACTTGTATTTCAGGACATGGTTTGCTTTTGAAGGTAGGTGTTTTGGGGCCACCCTGCATAATATTCTGATTTGATGTATTCAGGCCTAGCTGATCCTAATGCTAACTCTTTTAAGTATTAATAGTTTAAAAGACATGCAGAAAAATTGTCTTGGCATTTAATTTTCAGAGTACAAATACAAACTTATTAAAATGTAGCTAGAATATGTCTATATGTGTATTTATGCCTTTTGGATCATAAATTATTGCTATTTTACACTTTTGTTTATTTTAAAATTTATTTATTCTAATTAGGTATACATGATAGCAGAATGCATTTTGATTCATTGTACACAATTACACAACTTTTCATTTCTCTGATTGTACACAATATAGTTACACCATATGTGCAGTCATACATGTACCTAGGGCGTTGTTGTCCATCTCATTCCACCATCTTTCCTGCCTCCATGTCTCATCCCTTCCTTTCCCTCCCCTTTGATTAGAATTTCTCCATTCTTCCCATGCCCCCTCCCCCATTATAGATCAGCATCCACTTATCAGAGACAACATTCAGCCTTTGGTTTTTTGGGGTTGGCTTACTTCACTTAGCATGATATTCTCCAACTCCATCCATTTACCTGCAAATGCCGTAATTTTATTCTCTTTTATTGTAGAGTAATATTCCATTGTGTATATATACCACACTTTATCCATTCATCTATTGAAGGACATCTAGGTTGGTTCCACAGTTTAGCTATTGTGAATTGAGCTGCTATAAACATTGAAGTGGCTGAATTACTATAGTATGCTGTTTTTAAGTCCTTTGGGTATAGACCAAAGAGTGGGATAGCTGGGTCAAATGGTGGTTCCATTCCAAGTTTTCTAAGGAATCTTCATACTGCTTTCCAGATTGGTTGCACCAATTTGCAGTCCCACCAACAATGTATGAGCATGCCTTTTCCCCTACATCCTCGCCAACAGTCATTGTTTGTATTCTCGGTCACTGCCATTCTGACTGGGGTGAGATGAAATCTTAAGAGTAGTTTTGATTTGCATTTCTCTAATTGCTAGAGATGTTGAACATTTTTTCTTATGTGTATTTGTTGATGACATATCTTCTTCTGAGAAGGGTCTGCTCAGCTCCTTATCCCATTTATCGATTGGGTTGTTTGTTTTTTTATTGTTTTTTGAGTTCGTTATATATCCTGGAGATCAGTGCTCTGTCTGATGTGCGTGTGGCAAAAAGTTGCTCCCAGAACGTAGGCTCTCTGTTCACCTCATTGATTGTTTCTTTTGCTGGGAAGAAGCTTTTTAGTTTGATCCATCCCATTTATTGATTCTTGTTTTTATTTCTTGAGCTTTAGGAGTCTTGTTAAGGAAATCAGGGCCTAATCTGACATGATGAAGATTTGGGCCTACTTTTTCCTCAATAAGGCAGAGGGACCAGGCGCAGTGGTGTAAGCCTATAATCCCAGCACTTAGGCTGAGACAGGAGAATCGCGAGTTCAAAGCCAGCCTCAGCAACAGCGGGGCACTAAGCAACTCAGTGAGACCCTGTCTCTATATAAAACACAAAATGGGGCCGGGGATGTGGCTCAGTGGTCAAGTGCCCCTGAGTTCAATCTCCAGTACCAAAAAAAAAAAAAAGGGGGTGGGGCTTGAGAGTCTCTGGTCTAATTCCTAGGTCCTTGATCCACTTTGAGTTGAGTTTTGTGCATGGTAAAAGTTTTGTGCATGGTAAATGAAACTAAACTAGGGGTTTTTCTCTGTGTCTTCTATTCTATACCATTGGTCTACATGTCTATTTTGGTGCCAATACCAGGCCATTTTTGTTACTGTTGCTCTGTAGTACAGTGTAAGGTCTGGTATTGTGATGCCTTCTGCTTCACTCTTTTGCTAAGCATTTCTCCATTGAGAATGATGTTGGCCTTCAGTTTTGCATAGATAGCTTTTACAATGTTGAGGTATGTTCCTACTATTCCTAGTTTTTCTAGTTTTTTGAACGTGAAGAGGTGCTATATTTTGTCAAGTGCTTTCTCAACATGAATGGAGATTAATCATGTGATTCTTGTCTTTAAGTCTATTGATGTGATGAATTACGCTTGTTGATTTCCATATGTTGAACCAACCTTGTATACCTGGGATGAACCCCACTTGATTGTGGTGCACTATCTTTTTAATATGTTTTTGTATTCAATTTGCCAGAATTTTATTGACAATTTTTGCATCAGTGTTCATCAGGGATATTTATCTGAAGTTTTCTTTCTTTGATGTGTGTCTGTCTGGTTTTGGAATCAGGGTGATACTAGCCTCATGGATTGCATTTGGAAGGATTCCCTCCTTTTCTATTTCATGGAATAATTTGAGGAGTATCAGTATTAATTCTTCTTTGAAGGTCTTGTAGAACTCGTCTGAGAATCCATCTGGTCCTGGGCTCTTCTTGGTTAGTAGGCTTTTGATGGTGTCTTCTATTTCCTTGTTTGAAACTGATCTGTTTAAGTTGTGTATGTCCTCCTGATTCAGTTTGGGCAAATCATTTGCCTCTAGAAATTTGTCGGTGTCTTCGGGATTTTCTATTTTACTGGAGTATAGATTTTCAAAATGGTTTCTAATTATCCTCTGTATTGCAATAGTGTCTGTCGTGATGTTTCCTTTTTCATTACAAATTTTAGTAATTTGAGTTTTCTGTCTCCTTCTATTCACTAGGGTGGCTAACAGTTTGCCAATTTTATTTAATTTTCAAAGAACCAGCTTTCTGTTTTGTCAATTTTTTAATTGTTTCCTTTGTTTCAATTTCAGTGATTTCAGCCCTGGTTTTAATTATTTACTGTCTTCTATTTCTTTTGGTGTTGATTTGTTCTTGTTTTTCTAGCGCTTTGAGATGTAATGTCAGGTCATTTATTAGTTGACTTTTTCTTCTTTTAATGAATGAGCTCAATGCAATGAACTTTCCTTTGAATGCAGCTTTCATAGTGTCCCAGAGATTTTTGATAGGTTGTATCAGAGTTCTCATTTACCTCTAAGAATGTTTTTATCTCCTCCCTGATGTCTTCTGTTATCCATGCGTCATTCAGTGGTGTATTATTTAGTCTCCAGGTGAAGGAGTAGCTTGTATTTTTTATTTTATCATTGATTTCTAATTTTATTCATTATGTTCTGATAGAATGCAGGGTAATATCTCTGTTTTTTTTTTTTTTTTGTATTTGCTAAGATTTGCTTTGTGGCATAACATATGGTCTATTTTAGAGAAGGGTCCATGTGCTGCTGAGAAAAAAGTATATTTACTTGTTGGTGGATGAAATATTCTATATATGTCTGTTAGTTCTAAATTATTGATTGTATTATTGAGTTCTGTGGTTACTTTGTTTAGTTTTTGTTTGGAAGATCTGTCCAGTGGTGAGATAGGTGTGTTAAAGTCACCCCGTATTGTTGTGTTGTGGTCTCTTTGATTCTTGAAGTTGAGAAGGGTTTGTTTGATATATGTGGATGCTCTATTGTTTGGGGCATAGATATTTATGATTGTTCTTTCTTGTTCATGTATGATTCCCTTAAGCAGTATGAAATGACCTTCTTTATCCCTTCTGACTATCTTTGGTTTGAAGTCTACTTTATCTGATATGAGGATGGAAACGAAACCTCTGCTTGTTTACATGGTCCATGAGAGTAGTATGTTTTTTCCCATCCTTTCACCTTCAGTCTATGGATGTCTTTTTCTGTGAGATGAGTCTCTTGAAGGTAGCACATTGTTGGGTCTATTTTTTTAATACATTCTTCCAGTCTATGTCTTTTAATTGATGAGTTAAGGCCATTAATGTTCGCAGTCATTATTGAAATATGGTTTGTATTCCAAGTCATTTTGGCTTATTTTTTATTTTTAACTTGACTTGGTTTCTTCTTTGATTGGCTTTTCCTTTAGTGTAGTTCCTCTGCCGATTTTTATTGTTTTTCATTTCCTCCTCATGGAATATTTTACTGAGAATGTTCTGTAGTACAGGCTTTCTCATTGCAAATTCTTTTAACTTTTGTTTATCATGGAAGGTTTTTATTTCATCATCAGATCTGAAGCTTAATTTTGCTGGATATAAGATTCTTGGTGGGCATCCATTTTCTTCCAGAGCTTGATATATGTTGTTCCAGGATCTCCTAGCTTTGAGTGTCTGGGTTGATAAATCTGCTGAAATCTGAATTGATTTCCCCCTGTATGTAATCTGATTCCTCTCTCTTGCTGCTTTTAAAATTCTATCCTTATTCTGTGTGCTAGGCATTTTCATTATCATGTGCCTTAATGTGGATCTGTCGTAGTTTTGTACATTTGTTGTCCTGTAAGCCTCTTGTATTTGATTTTCCAATTCATTCTTTATGTTTGGGAAATTTTCTGATATTATTTAATTGAAGAGATTGTGCATTCCTTTGGTTTGTATCTCTGTGCCTTCCTCTATCCCAATACTTCTTAGATTTGGTCTTTTGATGTTATCCCATAATTCTTGGATGTTCTCTTTGTGGTTTCTTACCATCTTCATTGTGTGGTCAACTTTATTTTCAAGATTATATATTTTGTCTTCATTGTCTGAGGTTCTGTCTTCCAAGTTATCTAGTCTGTTGATGCTTTGTATTGAATTTTTTATTTGGTTTATTGTTTCCTTCATTTCAAGGATTTCTGGTTGCTTTATTTTCAGAGTATCTCTTTCTTGAAATAATCTTTTGCTCCCTGTATTTGCTCTCTTATATCTTTGTTGGAGTGGTCCATTGTTGTCTGTATTTGCTCTCTGATCTCTTTGTTGGATTGATCAATTGTTGCCTGTAATTACTCTCTTATATTATTCTGTACTTCACAGATTATTTTAATTATGTACCTTCTGAACTACTTCTCTTGACATTTCATTTACTGTGCTGTCAATGAATTCTATTATTGTAGCATCTTGGTTTGATTGGGGCATTTTTCCCCCTTTATTTTTCATGTTGTTCATGTGTCTTTCCCTCTAGCAGTGCCAATCTGAGTTATTACAGTTTCTACCCTTTAATCTTATAGTGTCCCTTCAAGTTACCAATACCTCACCTCTGGTGTAACCGGGCCTGCAGGGACCTCTGGGAGATGGAAGCAGGCTGGGACAGCTGTGCTGGTAAATGGGGGGAGTGCAGTGCCGTTGGTCTCCTCCTCCACACCTATTTTATACTTTATATCGTTGCTTCCTGTGACAACAGTTAGAACAATCAACACTTCAAGCAGAACTTGAGAAGGAAAGACAATCCCTTAAGAATGCCCTTGGAAAAGCCCGTTTCTCAGAAGAAAAGGAACGAGAGAACAGTGAACTGCGCATACAACTTAAGCAACTGCAGGTATAGATTTGTTGCTTTGGAATCTGTCTGTACATAGAGCACCCAAAGGTGATATCTTTAGTCAGGTGTTTAACAACCTGTTATAACATGTAATAAGCAACTCAAATTATTTTTTTAAAAAATTCTGGGCAGGTAGTACCATAGCCTCTATTCCTTTGTGACCATGGCCAACTGAGAAGGTAGCTGTTACCACCAGGAATAAAGGGGCAGAGTTTATTTGGTTTGGGGGAAGACTTCCAAAACACAGTACAAGGAGAATTCTATAAATAAGACTATGCTCATGCAAATTGTCTCTTCTCAACACCTCAAATACATTTTTCCTCAAAGTTTAAGGAAATCTGGTAATGTAGAATTTTTAATTTTTACTGCTATCAGTTCAGCTTCTGAAGCAAATACCATAAAAGATGTACATGTTTTCCATTCTTGTGTGAGAGGTGTGTGTAGTGAGTTTGTGTGTGTGTTGGTTTTCACTGGATTATTAGTTTTTATTTTTACTGTGGGAATTTTTAAATAATTAGCAAAACAAAGAGAACAGTCTTATGATCCTTTATTTGTCCATGACCCAGTTTAAACAGTTGTCTGTTCATTGTTCATTTAGTCCACCTCTCTTTGGCCAGAATATTTTACGGAAAATCTTATATATCTTTGTTTCAGCTATAAATACTGCAGTATACATCTCTTACAGAAAAGTACTAAAGTATATTCTACGGGGGCCTTCTCCAAGGTAGAAACTGAAGTCAGCTTTTCAGAAGACTGGCCATGCCATGGGACTCCCTTAATTACAGCCAGGTCCTTCGGTCACTTGGCCTACTAACCTCCCAATATAGAGCACAAGTTCACCCTCTCTTCATTTTTGTTTTTCTCAGAAATCATTTTGTGGCAATGAACTGAAAACTACTCATACAAGCTCAAGAAAGGAGATAGCTTTCTGGGAACCAGAGTCATTCTGTCAGGTTTTCAGGGGATACATGGCTCCCTTGTTTTTTCTTCCCAGTTTCTTTGGGAATTATTTTTGGCCCAGCATGGACCCCAGCCCTGAGCTAACATATCTTTTCAGGTTCAGCACTTATTTGGCCTTGCTGTACTGAATCTTGGTTCAGATTATGGAGAGTGAAAAGCTATTTTCTCACTAGTCAGTAGATTGGCTACCTTGTCACATCATCTGTGGCCAGGATTATACAATACAGATGGTCCTTGATTTACAATGGGGTTTTGTAAGTTGAAAATACCATTAAGGGCTGAGGTTATGGCGCAGTGGTAGTGTGCCCACCTAGCACGCGTGAGGCACTGGGTTCGATCCTCAGCACCACATAAAAATAAAATATATTCTGTCCACCTACAACTAAAAATAAATATTTTTTAAAAAGAAAAAGAAAATACCATTAAGTTGAGTAGGACACACCTGTAATCAGAGTGACTCAGGAGATTGAGGCAGGAGGATTGCAAGTTCTAGATCCTGTCTCAAAAAATAAAAAGGACTAGAGATGTAGTTCAGTGTTGGGCCCTGTTCAATCCTTTGTACTAATAAAAAAGAAAAAGAGAGAAAGAAAGACAATACCATTAAGTTGAAAAATGCTTTTAATATTCCTAATCTGCTAAATAGTATAGCATAGCTTAGCCTACCTTAAACATGCTTAGAGTACTTCCTTAGCCTGAAGCCAGGCAAAGTCATATTAACACAAAGTCAATTTTATGGTAAATGAGCATCTTATGTAATTCATTGGAAACAATGAGATATAAAAAACACAAAACAAAATCTGAAAATTCAACACTGGCCACACAGTGCACTGTAGAGAATGGGTTGTTGCATGGCTGACTGGTAGCTACAGCTTCCTGCCACCACCACCATCAGAGGGAGCATCATAACACATATTACTTGCTTGGAAAAAATCAAAATTCAAAGTACAGTTTCTTCTTAAAGTAGGGAACTGTCTATGGTATAAAAAAGGCTGCACCAGGGTACCAAGCAAGAACAGTTTACAAGTAAACTGGACTCCAGATGGCACAGGCATTTAAAACATGTCAGTTGTGCATTTCTAGATTCTCCACTTTAGTTAACAGTGTTACACTAAGTTTGAGGTAGGTTAGTTATTCTGTTATTAATACAAAAGAATACAATCAAACCAGCCTCAGCAACGGCGAGGGACTAAGCAACTCAGTGAGACCCTGTCTCTACATAAATCACAAAATAGGGCTGGGGATGTGGCTCAGTGGTGGAGTACCCCTGAGTTCAATCCCCAGTACCAAAAAGAAAAAGAAAAAAAAAGAATACAATCAATAACTTGGTATATGGTACTGTTTTGCTTTATAATGTAGGAAAATTTAGCAACTTCTATTTGAAAGAGGCACTGTCTCAATTTAGTTCCGTTATCTAGACATGTTGATTAATTTGTTAGTAATGAAATATGCTGTCATATAACACACATTTCCCCTTGCACTCCACTCCATAGGATGATAATAACCTCTTAAAACAGCAACTTAAAGATTTCCAGAATCACCTTAACCATGTAGTTGATGGTTTGATTCATCCGGAAGAAGTGGCAGCTCGTGTGGATGAACTAAGGAGAAAACTGAAATTAGGAGCTGGGGAAATGAGGTAAGGAGAAATTAAATCTCCAAGCAGAGAGTGTGCCTCACAGCCTCAGAGTTAGAGTGTGTTTCAAAGATGTATTCATCTTCCTAGGTTCTGTTAATGGCCTGATTTCTTTTGCAAGGTTCTCTTTGTGATGTTTCTGAGACTGAGATATGAGATCGTTTAATTCTAATTGTCACTGATTTTTTTTTTTTTACATTTTCGATCTTTTAAAAATTTTTGGTACTTAAAAAACATAAAGGTATTTAAGAATCTTTCATGGAAGTTCATTATATATGGTCAAGAAGTAGAACTGCATTGTGCAGTTTAAATGACAAATTGATGGTAATTTCAAATATATGGACATTTATTCTTAGCCTGATATGAGCCTGTATTTTCAGAGTGGTATCAGTCTTTGGTAAAACAATGACTTGAACTTAGCAAGTACTAAATACATTTCTGTATTGAGCACAGCTCTTTCTGTGTTAACAGCATGTTTGCATCTAGCATCAAAAATGAAATGTCACATTTTTGCCATTTTGGTTTTTTCTTACCAGAATTCATAGTCCTTCGGATGTGTTAGGGAAAAGTCTTGCTGATTTACAGAAAGAATTCAGCGAAATCCTTGCACACTCCCAGTGGGAAAGAGAGGAAGCGCAAGTTAGAGAGAGAAAACTCCAGGAAGAAATGGCTCTGCAGCAGGAAAAACTGGTGAATGGACAAGAGGAATTCAGGCTGGCCTGTGAAAGAGCCCTTGAAGCACGAGTAAGAAGGGGCAGGAGGCAGCTGGGAGGGTAGCATCTGACAAATGTTAATGTTTTTCAGAAAATTACAATGTTCCCTTTATGTAAATTCAGCATAACTGTTGTTATTTTCACTCATAGCAAGTCTAGTTTCATGTGACTAAAATCCAACCTGAATATGGTCTATTTGTGCCAGTTTTCCTTGTTTTGGAAGCAAGTGAGAGATATTTTGTAAGAGGTAGATAAGACCACATTGCTAGAGTACAGTGTGGTGCCAGAATCTGGGTTATAGTTTTTGTTTTTTTTTTAATGATGCTGTAATAATGAAGCAAACATTCAAATGGATCCTAGAGAACATTCAAGATAAAGCTATCCTCAGTGAACTCCTTAGTACAAAATTTTGTTACACTCTTATAGTAAAGAGAAAGATAATTCTGTAACAAGTTTTTATCTTGCTTAGACCTATTTTGTTTAAAAATTATTCTTGAAACTTGATTTCCTTACAGATTAATTTTGATAAGCGACATCACAATGCAAGAATCCAACAGTTGGAAAATGAAATTCGGTATTTGCAAGAAAATCTAAAAAGTATGGAAGAAATCCAAGGCCTTACAGATCTCCAACTTCAGGAAGCTGATGAAGAGAAGGAGAGAATTCTGGCCCAACTCCAAGAATTAGAGAAAAAGGTGGGAAGGCTAGGAAAGTCAGACACATAAGTACCTATTACTCAGGTCCTGCCCACTGGTGATCCAGTTACCTAAATGGTGTGATCCATAGTTAACTCTGGCTGCATTGCTGGCACAGAGCTAAACCTGACCGAATAGAAACCTGGATGCCTGTCATTGAATCAAGGACATAAGAACAAGGCATCAGGATAGATGGAAATAAGAGAATTGGGAATATAAGAAGTAACTTTAGAGTCAGGTGATACTTAAATGATAATAAAATGAGTTTGCCTCCTTAGAAACCTCTTGCCCAATTGGACACATCCATGGGAAATAACTTTTAAATTCCTTATCTTCCTTTCTAATACCCTGGCCTCTCTGATTGCCTTTTTCAAATATATGCTCCCATGGTCTCAACATGGAACTTGTTAAATCCAGAAGTTGAACCCACCATGTTTGAAGTCACAAGCTAAAGTGTCCCACCCTGATTGGAACTTCTTATCTTGCTGGCACATCCACACCAACAATTTTTCAACCTTATTGAGCTTCTAGTTCATTAGCCCCACCTTTTCTATCTGTTAAACTCTTTCTGTTTACTTTCCATTATCCATTATGTGATTTAAATTTCACAGTATACCACTAAGCCCTTTTTTACAAGATACCCTCAAATCCTTTTTCATTTTCCTCCTGTCTCCTGCTTTCTCTGGGCCTGCACCCATGCTAGGTATTCCGGGAAAAAGAAAATCCCCATCCAGCATAGTAGTGGCGTTATAATCTCAGGTTGGCAGCCTCCTGCGGGCAGCATTCAGAAAGCTTCAGTAAGCTTGCTCTCCCACACTCCATGATCTTGTGCCTTTTTACTCACATCTGCTATCTGCCTTCTCCCAGCCTCAGTGAATGATTTACTTTTTACATCACTGAAAACCTATTCGTTCTCAAATCCTATTGAGTCCACCCCCAAAATATATCTGGAGTATATGTGCTTTTTTGTTCTCTGATGCTACCTCCCTTGTCTAGCTATCATCTCCTTTATGGATAATGGCAGTGGCCACCTGACCACAATTCTATTCATAGCCTGTTCCACAGAGCAACTGCTGTGTTCTTTTTAAAATGCGAATTGGCTGTCATCAGTGTCTTAAGCCTGTGAGACCCTGAATAGTTCGCCTCTGCATAATTCCCCCCTCTTCTCACTATGCTTCTCCTTTTGGTTCCTACTGCCAACTTCTTGGAGCTGGGGATGTGGCGTAGAGTGCTTGCCTGGCCTGTGTGCGACCCTGGGTTTGATCCACAGCACCACTAAGCAACAACAACAATAAAAACAGCCAGTTTCTTTCTTCACCAGTAAATGCCCAGAGCCTAATTCAGTGATTTTTGAAGTCTGGTTCATCCATTTCTTGGGGAGGGTGCCAAGAAATGTGTTTCCAATGAATGAATGAGATTTCTGATCACTGAGATTTTTTTTTTAATGTTTTTTTTAGTTGTTGATGGACCTTTATTTTTTTCATTTATTTATATGCGGTGCTAAGAATCGAACCCAGTGCCTCACGCATGCTAGGCAAGTACTCTACCACTGAGCCACAACCCCAGCCCTGTAATCACCGAGATTCTTAACAAAGAAAATTGATTCTTTAAAAAGTTTGTCAGTTTCGAGATTTTTAAAATTTATTTATATGTTCAGTAGATACTTACAGAGTACTAACTGTGTATCAGGATTGTTCTAGACATGGTACACATAGTGGAGAACAGTTTCTGCCCTCTGAAGCTTATATCTTAACTTTATTGCTACCAAGTGGTTCACCTAGTTAATTCATTTTTTTTTTTAGAAGAAACATGAAGATGCCAAATCCCAAGAGCAATTCCTTGGTTTAGATAAAGAGTTGAAGAATCTGAAGAAAGCTGTGGCTGCCTCTGATAAACTAGCTACAGCCGAGCTCACCATTGCCAAAGACCAGCTGAAGTCCCTTCACGGCACTGTTATGAAAATTAACCAGGAGAGAGCAGAGGTTAGTTCACATAATCAGAACTAGCTTACGCTACCGCTGGTGCAAAAAAACCCAGCAATTTGTATTTGGTCTCTTTTTATAGACTTTGGTCTTTGTCAACATGTGTGTGGACAAAGGTTTTGACGTCTTGCCATATAATCTGTCTGAACCTTAAATCTTGTGTGTTTGCATGAAAATGTTACCTCATAGGGCTGTTATGACTCCTGACTGAGGTAATGTTTGTTATGGTGCTTTATAGGATACAGATACTAATGACAGTAAGATCATAGGACCAAAAAGATGTAATGATGGGAGCCCAAAGAGAGACCAGTTGTGGAAGACTATAGAACAGTGAAGAAAAAGCCCTTGTTCCTTCTAATGCAGCACTCTGACCACTTGGCCAGAGTGGAGCAGGCTGCCCAGCAATGGGAACAACATCAGAGAAAGTGGGGTTTGGCACCACATGTTCATGGGACAGCCAGGCAGACAATGTGACCAAAAACAGGAATCACTCTGAGAGAAAGAAAGAATGAAGATGACAACCTGTGATGGCCTCCTCATACTCTGTCCCAGTAGGAGTTGCAGGAAGTGGAGAGATTCAGCAGAAAGGCAATGCAAGCCGCCAGGGACCTGACTCGAGCAGAAGCAGAGATCGAGCTCCTGCAGAATCTTCTCAGGGAGAGAGAGGAGCAGGTCAGTCTTGGTGCCCAAGCCATTTTCTTTACTGGATCTTTCTCAGTTCCTAAAAGATGAAAGTATTGCAAGTGGTATCTCAAATTTGAAGTGCAGTTAATAGTCAATCAATACTTGTGCCTGCACTGTGTACCAGGGACACAACACAGTGTAAATATAAGGAGACAGGTGATTTCCTGACAGGTAGGGACTAAATAAAAATTACAGAATTACTCTGGGTGGGTGGCGTACACCTGTAATCCCAGCGGCTCCAAAGGATAAGTAAGGCAGGAGGATCGGGAGTTCAAAGCCAGCCTCAGCAAAAGCAAAGCGCTAAGCAACACAATGAGACCCTATCTCTAAATAAAATACAAAATAGGGCTAGGGATGTGGCTCAGCAGTCGAGTGACCCTGAGTTGAATCCCTAGTACCTCTCCTCAAAAATTACAGAATTACAGCGCTGGGGTTATGGCGCAGTGGTAGCGTGCTCGCCTAGCATGCGAGAGGCACTGGGTTCGATCCTCAGCACCACATAAAAATAAAATAAAGATATTGTGTCTACCTACAACTAAAAAAAAATATATATTTAAAAAAAAATTACAGAATTACAATCAAGTTGCAGGGATACACACATCTGAGAAAGGATTCATTCATGATACTTTGTATGACTTTTTTAATAGTTTCGAACTGAAATGGAAAAAACAGATGTAGGTACTAAAGGAACAAACTCAAAAGTGCTAGAAATCGAGAAGCTGAATGAAACGATGGAGAGGCAAAGGGCAGAGATCACAAGACTGCGGGATTTACTAAGCCTCACTGGGGCTGGTAAGATATTATTGAGCTTTGCTTTTCTATTTGTAGTCATAAAAACCAAACTGTTTTTTACCTTTAAAAAATGTATTTAACTGTTGTAAATAAATTTCATGCTTGTAGAGAATTGTGAAAATTATTTAATAAGTTGAACTATTCAAAGAACATTTTGTGTTAAGTATAAGTATTGAGGGATTTGATTAGAGATAAGGTGTTTGTATTTGTAATTTTCAAAGAAATAATGCTTATGAGTCTGTTTATTTGCTTTCTCTGAGTTACTTTGGAATCAGAAAGAGAGATGAATGTACCTATCCTCTTAGTGTCAGCAAAAACTAATTACTGAAGGGCAGCTGAAGGATGCCTTAAGTAACTGATGAAATTCACTGGCTATCATGGGATCTGTTTTGCACATTGAGAAAGAAAGGAAGTAGATGATTTCATGCCAACTTCATAAAATAGCTTTCCTTTACAGATAACAAAGGAGGCTTTGAAAATGTTTTAGAAGAAATAGCTGAACTGCGCCGTGAAGTTTCTTCCCAGAATGATTACATCAGCAGCATGGCAGATCCTTTCAGAAGACGAGGCTATTGGTACTTTATGCCGCCACCACCATCATTATCAAAAGTAGGAATTCTGTGATCCTAGAAGTGTATACTAATATATTTTTTTTAAAGTATGACATTATTCTCTTTCTCGAATTTATGTACAGGTGCCAAGAACATGTCTGCACTTAACTTCAATGTTTTTAATATTTGAGATGAAAATAGGGCTTTCCAAAAGAAGGTAGTAGTTGCCTTTTCATGGCCAGGTGCTATTTTGTGGGATTCCCCTGACTGAGGATGTTAGAAAAGGATATGGTGATTTGAGTCAGAGAGCCTGCTGAAAATATGTATAGCATTGTGCAGAGGCCCAGACAGAAAAATAGATACCTGGATTTCATTTCTTTTTAATAAACATTCAGTACTTACTGAAGTCTAGACCAAGTGTCTGGCAGTGTTTGGGTATGATGACAAATGATATGGCCTATTCTTATAGCATGTGCTTATGGGGCATGCTAATGTAATTACAAAGCAATGATATGCATGTTATAACAGACTTGAGGGGTTTTTTTTTTGGGGGGGGGATACTGGGGATTGAACCCAGGGAGGGCTTTACCACTGAGTTACTTTCCCAGCCCTTTTTCTTTTCTTTTTTTTTCCTTTTCTTTTTTGGTTTTGGTACTGGGGATTGAACTCAGGGGTACTTGACCACTGAGCCACATCCCCAGCCCTATTTTGTGTTGTACTTAGAGACAGGTCTCACTGAGTTGTTTAGCGCCTCACCATTGCTGAGGATGGCTTTGAACTCGCGATTCTCTTGTCTCAGCCTCCCAAGTGCTGGTATTACAGGCATGCGCCACCGTGCCCTGCTTCATCCCTTTTCTTTTTTAAGTTACTGAAGTTCTCACTAAGTTGCCAAGATATCTTGAGCTTGAACTTGGAATTCTGCCTTACCCTCCCAGTGGCTGGATTACAGGCATGTGTTACTGCAACTACTGTGACAACAGACTTGTTACAGAGATGTTAGGGAATCATGTCATGAGAAATTCAGGAAGGCAAGGTTCACCTGCAGTGTCATAAAGTCAACATTTAGCAAGCATCAAGGAATGGGCTTTTGGGGAGGGAGGAAACAGCTTGTGTGGAAAATGGAAAGCTGGCTTAGTAACCTTGTATAGGACTGTAGGGTTATGGGAACAATGAAAGAGGAAAAAGTATATTGGTTATGCTTCTTTTAAAAGGGCTATAGAATCCCTTTCACTTAATTATTTAGGTCATGGGAAACTGAGGTTGTATGTTAACATGATCAGGGTTAGGAAGGGTATTCTGGCTGAGTGTGGAGTCTTGACTTGTAGCAAAGGAGCTTTTGGTGGGGCTGTTTGAACTCTTTCAAGTGAAGGATAAAAGAAGCCAGAGCTATATCAGTGAAGCTGAAAAAGAAGAGCTGGATTAAGGAATGGTAAGGAGACAAAATCGTCAGGTGCCTGAGTATGGAAAGTGAGGAATGGACTATAAGCTGTAATCACCCAAAGCAGAGGAGCTAGGTGACATTGCTGACCAGCAGCAGTCAGGAAGAAGCAGCCCTCAACATGCTAGGATCCCAGAGACCTAACTAGGTTTAATCAGAACCTGAAGAGCAGAATCTAAGATCCTACCTCCCAGCAATCTGAAGGAAGCCAATACCCTGGGCACAACCAGAAGCACCACAAAACATTATGTCCTGGAGGCTAGAGCTGCAGGCTGGAAAAGAGGGAGAAAAGCAGAGTGGAGCTTTAAAGACAGCCAGGCTCCAGGACAGCAGAAGACTGGTGTCTTCAGCTCCCACTGAAAATTTGCTGCTGTCTGTCGCTTCAGTTGCTGGTCTATTAAGGACAAGGCAAAATAAGAGAAAGCACAGGAAAGATGAGCACAAGTGGAAGAGAGACTGAAACCCAGGGACTTCCTCACTTATAGAGAGCTTGTTTTCATTTCTCTTATGGGGAATTGTGGCATAAAACTAACTCAGTCCAACAGCCAGGTAACATGCTTTTACCATTCCAAGATTGTCAAGAACTTGTTATTTCTAAAAAACTGTACCAAAAGACAGGATAGGAGAAGGATGTCATTAAATAATTTCTGAAGAGATTAAATTGACATCAGTTTGGTTGCTTTCACCACACTTCAAGCCTTTCCCTTTCACAGACCAGTCTGCCATGACCCCAGCCATTGCTTACACAGCCCTTCTCTCTGCACAGTTTCCCTAACACTGCCATGTTGATCAAGTCCAGATGCAAGTAAATAAACTGAATTATGTGTATGGAACTGTGGTTTATGTGACCTTGTAATCACATCTCACTTCTGTCTGTAAAAAGTAATAATTATGATAATGAAAAGAAACCAAGTGCTTTCTCAACTTTTTTACATCTCAGCATTGCTGTAGACTTTGACATTTCTCGAAGTTAGCCTTTCCATTTGTAATAGATAGTGTGCTGTCCTCTCATTTATTTTAGATTTCCAGCCATAGTTCCCAGGTCACCAAGGACTCTGGTTTGGGCCTCAAGTACACAGCCTCAACACCTTTCAGAAAACCACGGCCAGGACAAGAGGGAAAGGACAGTAGTGGACCTCCACCTGCTTCAGGATGTTGGGTCTATTCACCTATCAGGAGTGGGCTGCATAAATCATTTTCAAATAGAGGTAAATCACATCACATAAGAAAAGTTGTATTTCTCTTGCCTGTTTGATAACCTTTTATTGTTTTCCTGAAATCCAAACTGTCCAAACTGTTTAGTTTACTCTGCGAGGCTTTCTGTGACCTGGTCTTGGCCAACGACTTCTCTTACCTCCCATACCATGCCTGACTGCTTAAGATACTCCATAGCACAGCAGTGTTCTCAAACCTCCACAGTTTAAACACTCTACCATTGAGCCACATTTTCAGCCCCAAAGCTCCATATTTTAAACTTTGTGTCTGGAATGTCTTCATCCTTCCCTTCTCTCCTAAACCAGTTCTTCCTCATTCTTCAGTAAGCCCCAGGTCTTAAAACGGCACTCCTTCTATGGAGTCTTCCTCCACCCTGCCTCCTCCAGGCCAACCAAGTGGCTTCTTTGCCTGTACTTCTGGAGTGTGGGGCCTTGATTCCTTGTATCACGGCAGTAACCTAGCTCTACTAAAACGGAGTTATAGGTCTGTCTTACAAAGCGCTCAGGGGAAGAGTCAGACTTAGGTAAGTCCCAGCTCTTGCACTTAGTAACTGTGATCATAGGCAAATTATTTATCTGCTCTGTGACTGTTAATCTTTTTTTTTTTTTTTTACACAATATCTTTATTTTATTGCTTTGTATGTGGTGCTGAGGATCGAACCCAGGGCCTCACGCATGCGAGGCACGCGCTCTACCACTGGGCTATAATCCCAGCCCCTGTGACTGTTAATCTTTAATACAGGAGTACTGCTTTCTGAGGATATGTTCATTCCGCAACTATTTATTGAGCACCTGCAGTGTGTTAGGTTCTTTGTCAGTGACGAGTAAATGTAGCTCCTCCTTTTAGAGGTAACAAGTAAGTAAGCCATCATATTGGAGGGTGTTAGGTGACATGACAGTGGTAAACGCTGAGTGATGCCATTGCTATCCTATCTGATGGTACATCTCTATTAACCTTTAATGTAGCATCAAACAGGCACCCGAATGATTGCTGGATCAATGAATAAAATAGTGAATGAAAAAACAAACTAAGGTAGGCATAGGAAAAACTCAAGTTTCAGCTGCTGAAAACGCTTTAAATCTGTTTTGATCTCAGAATTGCTTTTGACTTTTCTTCAGAGTTTTTGTTTTGTTTTTGGTTGTTTGTTTTTCCTTCAGTGCCAGGGATTGAACCTATGGCCTTGCTCATGCTAGACAAGCACTCTACCACTGAGCTACATCACCAGACTCTTTTTTGAGAGTTTTATTCTCATATTTCCAGGATCTTGGTCAAAATCTACTATTCCCCCCTAAACTTATTTATCTACTAAACCCTAGGTAACATACTCTTCTGTTTATTTTTTTGAAGATGGAGATAGTGAAGGAGATAGCCAGGAAGAGAATGGAATGAATGAACAAGAGGAGCCCCCATTTGTGCCTCCTTCTGGATACTTAATGTATACTGTGCTTCCTGATGGTTCTCCTGTACCCCAGGGCATGGCCCTGTATGCACCACCTCCTCCCTTGCCCAACAGCAGCCGACCTCTCACCCCTGGCACTGTTGTTTATGGCCCACCTCCTGCTGGAGCCCCCATCGTTTATGGACCGCCACCCCCTGGCTTCTCCGTCCCCCTCATCCCTATGGGTGTGCTACATTGCAACGTGCCAGAACACCATAACTTAGTAAGTGGAAAGACATCTAGCTCCACCCACACTGTTTCCATGCCTGCTTGATAAAGATGTACATTTAATGAGCTGACCTTTTATGAATGGGTTGTATTCCAAAAGTGTGATTGTGAGTCTAATGTTTAGAACTGAGCAAGAATTCTCTTATTAAAGTGCTATTTTGGATAGGATTTAAGGTTCCAGGCCAGTCTAAAACTTGAGTTAGCCATTTTTTACAGAAATGCTTTCAGTTCAAAACTGAACCATTTTCATGTATCTTTCTATTAACAAGTGCTGTGTTAATGTGTATTTGTAGATATAGTCACTTACTAGTGCTTGTATCTGTGCATGTACTTATATGTGTATGCTCATACATACATGTATGCACACACATACAAACAGCATATAGCAGGTTTTAATGGGAATTATCTCTGGATTGTAGGATTTCTTGATTATTATTAATTTACTTTCATAGTTATTTTTGTGCAGTTTTCCCATTTCATATTACAGGCATTTCCGTATGATTTTATTAATGTTTTTAGAAAGTATTTTAATGGCTGTACATTGATTTGTAGGTCCAATAACTGACTGTGTGAGGATTCCAAGAACAGATTACTTCCTAATCACTAGATTAATTTCTAACTTTTGGGTTCTAAAGCAATAAAACTTCATTCCAAGCTCCACTTTCAAACTCAGAGCACCTAGAGACTGTTTTTCTTTTTTCATTCCCTTTTCAGCAGATTGAAGGGAAGGTAAAGGACTAGGACACCTGGTGCCATGTCACAGTCCTGTCTTAATGGTTCACACTGGCTTCAGAGGGCCTTCGTGCATTAACATGGTTTCATTGGTAGTCACTCACATTCTCTTGTAATTTTTCCTTGTACATTGTAATTTGTAGCCATTCTGTCTACTCAGCATTTATTAATAAGCTCTTAAACTGGTTCTTTTATTCTCCAAAAGTACCTACTTATATAGTTTCCCAAGTATGCCTTTTATACCTCCCTACATTTTCACATATTATTTTTTCAGCTGAGGTTTTCCCCTTTTCATATTTTAAATCCAGGCAAAATATTTCTTCCTTTGGGCAGCCTTTTCAGACAACACTCTTCCCATGTGTCCAGAGGAAGGAGAAACCTCCATTTGTCTCTTCTGCTAGATTCTGAATGCTTTGGAAGCAGATGTTTGGAAGAGGCTTGGTGGATGTTTTGCAACCATAGTCACACTGATAGAAAAGTTAAGTTATATTAGTCCATCTATTTCACCTATGGCATGTAAAAAAATTGGCTCAACTTAATTTTGCTTTTCATACTAAAGTCAGAATCTACCACTACCTTTCAGGCGATAGATGTCACTTTAACTACAGTTAATTTCAGCTTCTGGGGGGAAAAAAGGAAATACATTCTCTGGCGTTTCAGTATTGCATTTTTTTCTCATGTTTCAGGAGAATGAAGTTTCTAGATTAGAGGACATAATGCAGCATTTAAAATCAAAGCGACAGGAAGAACGGTGGATGAGAGCATCCAGGCAGCAGCCTGAGAAAGAAATGGAAGAACTGCAACATAGCATTGATGTTCTTTTGCAAGAGAAGAAAGAATTAGAATGTGAAGTAGAAGAATTACATAGAACCATTCAGAGTCATCAGCAGCGAAAGTAATTCTTATTAGCCATTATATTTTCATAATTCAGATAGATATGGTGTTAGTTTATTAAGAACTAAATCAATACTAGTAAAACATTTTTTGTATATGTGGTACTGGGAATTAAATTCAACACTGCCCCAGCCCTTTTTTATTTATTTATTTATTTGTCTATTTATTTATTTATTTTTTAGTTGTAGGTGGACAGAATATCTTTATTTTATTTTTATGTGGTGCTGAGGATCGAACCCAGTGCCTCATGCATGCTAGGCGAGCACGCTACCACTGCGCCATAACCCCAGCCCTTTTTATTTTTATTTTGAGACAGGGTCTTGTACCAAGTTGTCCAAGCTGGCTTGGAAGTTGGGATCCTTATGCCTTAGTCTCCCAAGTCGCTGGGATTATGGGTGTGTACCACCACACTCCACTTTTTATTTTATTAAACAATAAAATCTTTTATGATTTTGAAAATGTTCTATTTCTGAACTGCCTAAAACAGTAATTACTAGTCACATGTGACTATTGTGTACCTGAAATGTGGCTGCTAGAACCTGGGAACAGAACTAAATTTAATTTTAATTAATTAGTAGCCACATAGTACTGCTTTGGACAGTACAAATCTAAGTTCTCTTGGCCAGTAATCCAAATCAGTACTTCTTCTAGTCCCTTTTGGAGAACAGCACAACCATTTCTCTTCCCCTTACTGCCCCAGGCATCTTGTTGTCCTCTGAGTCTTGCTGATTACGTACAGAGTTGTCACACTGGCCCTTTGACCTCTGCTGCTCTTCCTTTCATCATTCTCATCCTCAGCCACTGTAATAGATCCACACTGGCCTTCCATGTCTTCTCTCTCTATCCTGGACACTAAATTTTGGTCCTGTCACAATATACAACACCTGTAACCATCTGAACCCCGCCTGTCCTTTGTATCCCTCCTCCCACACACAGTGTTTGATCTCACCCCCTGACTTCCCTGTGGCCTTCCAGACAGCATGCTTTGCCCTGCTTCCACCTTTGCATGTGCCATCCTCTGCCTGAAACGCCTTCCCTCCCCCTGCCTGATTCTATTCTCTTTCAAACAAAGCTCCAGGATCCCTCCTTCACAAAGCCTTTTTCCTCCCAGGCACCCCTAATTCTGGGTTAGCAACCTTAGGTATAGCACATTCCACACAATGTTCTGAGGAGCTCAGGAGCTCCTTGAGGACAGTGGCTGGGCCTCCATCTCTGGCATAATGAATGTAGCATCTGTTGATCAATCAGTAAGGTAAAACCCATCTTCTGTAATAGTACATGAATTGTGGCATGTGCTAAGTTTTTGTCATTTAGGGCATACTAGCCCAGGTCCCAGGATAGGAGGGAGGCCTGCAGAGGATTCAGAGTAAATGAGATGTGGTCACTGCCATCTAGAAACAGGAGATGTGGCTCAGTGGTCAAGTGCCCCTGAGTTCCAATAAATCCCCAGTACAAATAAATAAATAAATAAATAAATAAATAATTATAGGAAATTTAGGTAGCACAAAATTGATGAAAGAAGTTAAATATCATCTATATGCATTTATTTAGGGAGAAAAAATACGTTGGATTTATTTTCATATTTTTCTGTCATGCAGTCATGAATAGTTCCATTTTCAGATAGTTTCATCATGTTAGGCTTGAGTTGTTTAATCTTATGCCATACCTTTTGACTTGTTGATATTAACAGTTTTACTCTAACAGAATGGAATAAATCACAAAATCAGATTAGCCTTTGGGACAGACTGAACTGGGCCTTCAGGACAGTTTTGAGAGAATAGATGATTATTGTAGTAGTAAATTTTTATACTTCAAACTATTTAGAATATTTCAGTGCATTTTTATACTTCATAAGCATGGATGTATCAGCACTGTCTTAGCCAGATACTAACAATGTGGAAATATTTACTATTATTTTTAAAAGGAGAAACAGTTCCATCGTATGTTCTATGTATTATACATTTATTGCCAGTAGTGTTCCATATTTAACAAAAAGGTGGACATTAACTTTGAACATAATCAAATGTAGCTGCCTCTCTTGTCCTTTCCCATATAAAATTCGAAAATCATTATGTGTATTTTTTTGTAAGCTACTATTCATATTTTCTGCATTTAAAATCTTTTAATGTTTGTGAATGAAATTTTTTAGGGACTTCATTGATGGAAATGTTGAGAGTCTTATGACTGAACTAGAAATAGAAAAATCACTCAAACACCATGAAGACATTGTAGATGAAATCGAGTGCATAGAGAAGACCCTTATGAAACGGCGCTCAGAGCTCAGGGAAGCTGACCGACTCTTGGCAGAGGCTGAGAGTGAGCTTGCATGCACAAAAGAGAAGGTATGTCTTCTTGTAGTTTGGAGCATGAACTCATTGTAGGTAGGGCAGCTTACTGTTGTCTGCCTGGATTACAAAGAAAACACGTGAAAAGAACACAGTTGTCCAAGTCAGATAGCCAGGTTCCAGACTGGAGTCTGCCAGTTAGGGACCTGAGAGAATTTGGGCAAGTCACTAAAAGTCCTTAAGCTTTGCTTCTCTCATCTATAAAATCAGGCTAAGAATATGTAGGCTGTTCAGCATGAATGAAAGAAATAGCATATTTAAGACTTCTGAGTTAATTTAGTTCTCAGCACATCCCACTGTTTTATCCTTTGTGCGTGTGTGTGTGTGTGTCTCTTTGGGCTCTGCTGTGTTTCTTAAATAGGCCATTCCAATTCTTATAAAGTCACAGTGGACCTCACAAGTCTTACTTTTTCTTTAAGTTGGTAATGGAAAATAATAATATAATTTTGGTCCAAGATAGTATTCTTTAAAGACCACAGCACAGGAAAGTTGGAGTGGGGTGGGATGGCTTCCTTATACTGAGCCCCTTCTGTTGTCACACATGGTCCATTGATAAATACTACTTCATTTAACTTTCCTGGCAACTCAGTTTACAGAAGTAGCCCAAAGAGGTTTGTAACTGACCCAGAGTTACACAGCTAAAGTTCTATTATTCAAGAGCTTTTTTAGTTAGATGAGAATTTCATCCTAAATTCCTAAATGTCCTAAAGCCACATGGAACACCACAGGAACTACTATTTTTACATTATTATTTCAACTTGGATCTATTTATATTAATAGAAATCTATTGCCCAGGAACTAAAATGGTTTCAGTTATTAAAGATATTCTGTGAGTGTTGGTTTTAATAAGAATGGAAAAAGTTATCTCTTTTTAGAAGTGCACTCCCTTGTCACATGTTAGATTACTGTGAGAGAAAATCGGTGTTAGTACAACTACGGAAAAAAATTATCACTGGTATTTGAAAAGAAAGTATTGGCACTTGTGTAGGCACAGATGATAAGTGAACCAGGGCTGAGAAACTCTTTCTCCTTCAGCCCCCTACACACGATTCAGGGAGGCAGCTTGCTCAGAAGAGGGCAAGAGAAGAAGTAGCTCCATTTTGTAAGGAGTGTGCCAGACATTGTTAAAACCTGACATGGGAGGGGACAGAAGGCTACTTAGAAACATGGCCTTCTGGAGTGTGTAGTGAGTTTTGTCCAGTGCTTTGCCGATGAACTGACAGAAAGCAGCTCTCTGGAATAGAGAGTGAGTGGTGAATACCTAGCCTCTGAGGGCTTACCGGCCCTTTGGCAGCCACATGGGATATTTAATAGACAGCGCTAATGTACAGACTCCTCTGACTTCAGTACAACTGCAGAGCTTCAGTTTTTTGGCTGATGTTGAGTCGGTGTTCAATGAAGTACAAACCAGACTCTTATTTTTAGACCATTTGATGATGTTATAAGCTTGTTTGAGGCAGAAAAAGAAACCGAGCTGATTAAAAAAGAAAAGAAAGTGGTTTTGGCCAGATCTTTTATAGGAAGACTTTCTTTTTGTGTGTGTGTGTGGGGGGGGGGGAGTACCAGGGATAGAATCCATCGGTGCTTAACCACTCAGCCACATCCCCCATCCTTTTTAATTTTGAGACAGGGTCTCACTAAGTTGTTGATGCTTTGAACTTGGGATCCTCTTGCCTCATGCCTCTTGAACTACTTGGATTATAGGTGTGCACCACCACACCCAGCAGGAAGATTTTTAACTACTTAAAAGGCATTTGATATTTGTATTCTTAACCATGATTGAATCATCACAGAATGGGTTTTCATTTAACTTGATAATATCTATAGTACAGTGGGAGTCTCAATGTGCACAGAGTCTTGGTAAAATCCTTCTGTTGGCATTTAATTGGCAATTAATCAAATGACATAATAGTATTACAGATTGTTTTTGAAATAAAAAGGTCATCTATAGTTCACCATCTTCAAATGACTATTTTGCAGAGGCTTTTTGTCTTTGTTGACATCAATTTAGTTTTATATAGTTCCTCTCACAGTACTTACATGATTTTAAATTTGTTTTTCTTGGCCAGTGTATCTGTCGTTCACATTCTTTCATATCGCTACACAAGGCTACGTAGTATTCTGTTGTGTTTACTGTACTATCACTTAATCTTTTATTTCAAGTTTTATATCGTTTCAGTAAATTTTCATGTAGTAGTTCTTTGCTTCTCAGTTATTTTCTGAGAATTGGAGAGTCAAAGCAAATGGACATCTTTATGCCTTTCTATATTGTCTTGTTTTCCAAGAGTTGTACCAGTTTACACTGCCAATCATTCTAAGTGAATATTGTAGCTGAGTTGCTTTTAATGGCAGTTTCTTTTCTAGACAAAAAATGCTGCTGAAAAGTTCACTGAGGCCAAGAAAAATTTATTGCAAATCGAGTCAGATGCTGAGGAGTTAGAAAGGAGAGCTCAGGAAACTGCTGTTAACCTTGTGAAAGCTGATGAGCAGCTGAGGTAGGTGGAGTCCCTAAGCTACCGGAATGTATGGGGTGATGAATGAAGTTTGGTTCTAAGAGGGTAATAATTGGGTTGTGAATGAGTGATGCATGTTAAGTTTTTGGGCCTGGGGGGAATAACATGATGTGTTTTAGATTGCTCCAAGCTGATACAAAGGATTTGGAGCAGCACAAAATTAAGCAAGAAGAAATCTTAAAAGAAGTAAACAAAGTTGTAGTAGCAAAAGATGCAGACTTCCAGTGTTTAAACAAGAAGAAGGAAAAGCTAACAGAAGAGTAAGTCAGGCCTCTGTTGGGCTGCAGGGGTGTGTGCTGGGGACAAACTCTGTGGCCCCGTCTCCTATAGAGTCTGCTCAAGTACTGCTGGTGTTTTCTAGGCTTCAGAACCTGCAGAAAGACATTGAGGCAGCAGAACACAATGAGCATCACCACCTTCAGGTCCTTAAAGAATCCGAGACCCTCCTTCAAGCCAAGAGAGCCGAGCTGGAAAGGCTAAAAAGCCAGGTATGGCAGTAGATGCCTTGAAAAGAAAATTTTATACTGCTTTAAAACCTACTTATGTTTTATGATTATGAAAGTAATGCATATTTTTTAGGACTTTTAAAATATTTTTTTAGTTGTAGATGGACACAATACCTTTATTTTTTTTATTTATTTTTGTATGGTGCTGAGAATTGAGCCCACTGCCTCATACGTGCCAGGCGAGCACTCTACCACTGAGCCACAATCCCAGCCCCAGTAGTACATATTTGATTGTAGAAAAGATTGGAAAATATGAAATAAAGTATAAAGAATAAATGAGGGGGGCTGGGATTGTAGCTCAGTGGTAGAGCATCTTCCTCGCATACGTGAGGCCCTGGGTTCGATCCTTAGCACCACATACAAAGCAATAAAATAAAGACATTGTGTCCATCTACAACTAAAAAAATATTTAAAAAAAAAAAAAAGAATAAATGAGGCCACATGTCATAGAAAAATGTAGAGTCCAACCTAAATTTGAATCCCAACTCAGTACAGTATATTATTTGACAGCTTTCTGTCATGCTGACAAATACCGAAGGTAAACAACTTATAAATAGAAAGGTTTGTTTGGTTCACAGTTTTAGAGATTTCAGCCAATGGTCACTTAGGCCCATTGCTTTGGGTCTGTGGCAGCACATCATCGTGGGAGTGTTTGGCAGTATCTGGGAAGTGAACGAAAGGAATAGGAAGGGGCCAGGATCCCTTCATTCCCTTCAAGGGCACATCGCCATGACCTGAAGATCTCTCTCTTGGCCCACTTCCCAGTGGCACCCTCTGGGGACTAAGCCTTTAACACTGGACCTCTAGCAGGGACTTAAGAGCCCAACCATAGCGATTATTGTGTAAAAGATGTGAGTGTTAATGCATGGTATACTTTTCTGTTAAAAATGTTTATGAACACTTGTGCATTTAAACCAAGTATAAAAGTGGTCATTTGATAAGGGCACATTTTAAGTATTTTCTGTTTTCTTCTCTTTCATGTTTATGACTGCTTTTTCTGTTGCCCTTAAAATTGTATATAATTTTTAATTTTAAAAAGTGAATAAATTCTAAAAATTTCTGCCTAACTTACATTGCCAAGGTTGTTGTCAAAATGGAATTAAGGGGTGTGTGTGTGTGTGTGTGTGTGTGTGTGTTTGTATATACACATTTTATATAAATATATAATACAGGATATATATGTGTGTGTGTGTGTGTGTGTATATATATATTTGAAAACCATAACCTGAGGGATAATCACTATTATCATGTTCCTGTTCTTGCTGTGATCTGAGTGATTTTAAATATGAGAGCCAAGGTCTTCATTAGGCATTCCATGTTCACACCCCCAAACTTGGCCTTCCTGATTCTTGGGGCTGGGATTAAAGCTTCTGACTTCCCCTGCATTCTTTAGCTGGACTAAATAAACACTTAATCTCCATGCTAGCACTGAAGGCTGTGTGGCCTTTGTCAAACTTTGCATTCTTCCCTTTTCAGGTGACAAGTCAGCAGCAGGAGATGGCTATCTTGGACAAGCAGTTAGGGCATAAAAAGGAGGAGCTGCAGCTACTCCAAGAAAGCATGGTCCAGGCAAAAGCTGACCTGCAGGAAGCCCTGAGTCTGGGAGAAAATGAAGTTGCTGAGAAGTGCGGTCACATTAGGGTATGATATTCAGTAGGTTTTCCTAGAACAATGCCATAGATTTATTTTGAGGTATTTTCATTGGTTTTCTCTGAAGAAGATGTAAATTCCTGAAACCTTGCCACCTCCCTAATGTTTGGTCTGTGTTGTGTGTCCAGGCTGTGGCTGTCAGGGGATGCGTCCTCATATTGTTATCTGGATATGACTAAGGTTCTCCTGTCTCTTGCCTTTCTCATTCCATTTCTTCTCTAGGAATTGCCTTTCTGCCCTGTCACTGGCTAGATCCCACCTGTTTCTCATGGCCCAGCTACATGCCTTCTTCTCTCCAAAGATTTCCTTGACTTTTTGCTCTGGAAGGAGTTTCTTCCTCTCCCGAGTTTGGCAATGTTCTTTGTGTTTCCTTGGCTTTCCAAGATTGTGCTTTGTTTCCTGCCTTAGCTCTGCAATAAGGCTGCTGAGCCCCTTGAGGTCAGGGACTGTGTCTGAATCAGCCTTTTTTTTCTCTATAACACGTTGCCTTGCATCTGGTCAGTGCTGTGTGTATGTGTAAAGATGTTACTTTCTTTTTTTTTTTTTTTTTGGTATCAGAGATTGAACTCAGGGCACTCAACCACTGAGCCACATCCCCAGCCCTGTTTTGTATTTTGTGTAGAGACAGGTCTCACTGAGTTGCTTAGCGCCTCGCCATTGCTGAGGCTGGCTTTGAACTCGTGATTCTCCTGTCTCAGCCTCCCAAAGTGCTGGGATTATAGGCGTGCACCACCACACCCGGCTTACTTTCTACCATTAATCAGAAATATATTAGTGAAATATATAACTGTTCTTGACATCAAAGGCAAAAATGAGCTTGTGTCTAAGTTAGAAATTCTGTGAAATGAGACAAGAACAGAATTGATTTTAGAGGAATTTCCATTCATAATTTCACAGGGTAGGGTAACTTTTTGTTTTAAACACAGGAAGTAAAATTGCTTCTGGAAGAACTGAGTGTTCAGAAAGGAGAACTGAATGTCCACATTAGTGAAAAAAAAACTCAACTTGCACTTATAAAGCAGGAAATTGAAAAAGAGGAAGAAAATCTTCAGGTAGTTTTAAGGCAAATGTCAAAATACAAAACTGGTAAGTTTAAAGAAAATCATATAAAGTTTGGTGTTAGAAATGCCTGTATTACAGGTTATAGAAAAATACAAGTAAAAAATAATAAATAAATAAATAAATAAATAAATAAATAAATAAATAAATAAATAAAAAAGAAAAATACAAGTGACCAAAGAAACATCATTTAAAACTTAACCTTACTACTAATAAGCAAAGAAAGGAATATATTATATTATTATAATATATTATAAGATTATAAAAGGAATATATTATATTCTGGCATTTGATTTAATATGGTTTATGTAAAAGTGAAATAATTATATTCATGGTTGAATAGCATATGCTGACCAAAGGGCAAGTATGTGCCTGTGATCCATTAAGTGTATACTAGAATACTCTTTCAGGGTTCAAGACTCTTGAAAAGTTCACATCTGTTGGACCAGCGAATCCATTTTTGTTCATATACAAATGACATCCCTTTACGTGCTTCACAGTAATATTTATGATGATAAAAATTTGGAAACATGACCAATTTAAAAATCATATTTTTGATATTTAATGACATTCAAAAGTGCTCAAAAGAACAATGAAAAACAAATAAAAACTGAATATGGAGGATAGCCTAGTTTATTTTAAAATTTGTGTGCACACATGCGCACGTGTTTGTGTTTTCCTGAAAGGAAATACCTCAAAATGCCTTTGTAATGGTTATCATGTTTGGATGTTGGGATAATGATACATTGTCAGTTTTTTCTCTTATACTTTTTTGTATTTTCCAAATAATCTACAGTGAGAAAATATTTTTATAATCAGAAAAAAGTTAATATTTAAATATCTATATTTCAAAGGGCAAAACTATAATCAAAGTTTTTTCTATTTTGATTAATTTTTGTATAAAATGTTCTTAGTTCATTCTTTTGTGTGGAGGTAAATGCTTTTCAAAGTAGTTCTTTGTTAAATGTTTTTGGTGAAATGGTTTTAACAAATAATTACCAATACTTTTAAAAAAGTTTTTTCTGTTAAAAATATAATTAGCACCATTTATTCAGCCGAACAAAAATTTTTTGATTATCTGTTATTTCTTCCATCAGTCAGTAGCTTTGTTTTTTGTTTCATATTATAAATGTTTTCAAGTTTATTTAATAGCCTGGACTATGCTTTGTTTCTGTCTGTTAGAACTGAAGAACATTTTGGACATACTGCAGCTTGAAAACAAGGAGCTACAAGGTGTGAAGCTGCAGCACCACGAGAAGGTGTCTGAGCTGGAGGAGGCGCAGGTCCAAGTGCTGGAGGTGATGGACAGAGCTGTCGTCCCCTTAGAAAACTGAAGTCCTTCTCTTTTAGGATGTTGAGTCCTCTTTTATCTTGTTTAGGAGAAAATGGAGTTAGAGAATTTGCAGCAGACAGCCGAGCAACAGAAAGGGGAGATAGAGTGGCAGAAACAGCTCCTTGAGAGGAACAGTCGGGAAATCGAGCGAATGACTGCTGAGATCCAAGCATTACAGTCATGTGTTGAGTGTTTGAGCAAAGAAAAGCAAGAGCTCCAAGAGGAATGTGACAGTTGGGAAAAGAAGTTGTCACAAACCAAAAAGTGAGAGCAAGAACAAATAAGCTTTTGGGATCACTTTTAAAAATTAAAGTATAGGGACTGAGCATGTGGCTTAGTGCAGAGCACTTGCCTAGCATGTACAAGGCCTTGGGTTCAGTCCTCAGTACTGCAAATAAGTCAAAATAACTGATAAGAAACTTTAAAAAACAAAATTAGAACATAGAGGAAAGGGGGGAAAAAGTATTCAAACGTAGTAGCATATTATAATTCTGCAGTAGCGTTTTTTGGTGAGTTTACTTCTAGCTTTTCTTTCCCCCTCAAAAATACTTTTTAAATAATCTGTTGTGGTCTTCGAAGTGAAATAACACATGCTGGAAATAAATGGAGAGTTGTTCATAATTCGTTGGCTAGGAAGACAATATTGTTAAGATTTAGCTTTTCCTCAAATTGCTCTATAAATTCAAAACACTGCAATAAAAAATCACAGTGGCTTTTTTGTTTTTTGTATAAATTGACAAATTGGTTCTAAAGTTCAAATGGAAATGCAAAGGATCTAGAATAGAATTTATGCAATTTTTTACACATAACACCAAAACAACTTTGAAAAGAAAAAAGTTTAGGGCTAACACTACCTGATTTCAAGACTTTAATGTAAAACTATAGTAAGCAACACTATGGTATTGGAATAAAATAGAGAAATACATCATTGGAACAGAATAGAAAGTCAGAGCTAAATTCTCACATAGAAAGTCAATTAGATATCCAAAATTAAAACAATGAAACCTTGATCCATAGGTCACATTGTATACAAAAATTAACTCAAACCAGACCATAAACATAAGTGTGAAACCTAAATCTAAAACCTCTAGGAGAAAATTTTTGTGATCTTGGGTTAGGCAAAATTTCCTTAGGTTTGGAACCAAAAACATGATTCATAAAAAAGTAAATTGAAAAAATTGAACATCTTCAAAATTTAAAACATCTGCTTTTCAAAAAACACTATTACGGTAATGAAAAGACATGACACAGACTGAGGGGAAAAAAACCTTTGTAACCATGTATCCAATATGGAACTTATATCCAGACTACATATACATAAAGAACTCTCAAAACTCCAGTAGTAAGAAAATAACACTTTTTTTTTGGTTGTTTTGTTTTAATACTGGGGATTGAACCCCAGGGCAATTTACTGTTTAGCTACATCCCCAGCCCTTTTTTTTTTTGGTACTGGGGATTGAACTCAGGGGCACTCGACCACTGAGCCACACCTCCAGCCCCATTTTGTGTTTTATGTAGAGACAGGGTCTCACTGAGTTGCTTACCGCCTCGCCATTGCTGAGGCTGGCTTTGAACTCGCGATTCTCCTGTCTCAGCCTCCCTAAGTGCTGGGATTACAGGCTTGAGCCACCGC
>CM053399.1:172405879-172451896 GCA_028644305.1 Xerus rutilus
GCCCTTTTTATTTTTTAGTTTGAAATAGAGTCTCACTAAGTTACAGAGGATCTTGTGAAGATGCTGAGGCTGGCCTCCACCTGCAAGCCTCCTGCCTTAGCCTCCTGAGTTGCTAGGATTACAGGTGTGCACTGCCTTGCCCAGCTATAACAACACAGTTTTTTAGATGAATACAAGATTTGAACAGATGTTTCACTCTAGAATATGTATGATGGCAAATAAACATGATAAGATGCTCAGCAACATTACTCATTAAGCAAATGCAAATTAAAACCACAGTGTAATATCCACTACACATTTATCAGAACAACCATACCGTATGTTATTAAAGTACTTTCATGCACGACTTATGGGAATGTAAAATGCTACAACTGTTTTGGAAAACAGTTTGGCAGTTACTTAAAAATCAGAAGTATACCTACCCAAAGACTCGGTCATCCTGCCCCTTGGTTTTGTTTTGGTTTTCTTCTTGCAGTGTTGGGGATTGAACCTAGGGCCTTGTGCATGCTACACTCCCAGAGAATGAAAGCTTATTTCTACACATAGCATGAAAAGTGTTCACAGCATCTTTATTAGTAATTGCCTCCATGTCTATAAACTGGTAAATGAGTAAACAAATTGTAGTGTGTCTACCATGGGATACTACGGGGATGAAGGGTTGGCAGGCACAACACGGGCGAATGTCAAAGTTACTGTGCCGAGTGAAGAAACCAAACAAAAGCAGGTTCACACTGTTGGTCTCCCTTGGTATGTAGAGTACTCCTCAGACGTGTCTAGGACAGGGTGCTTACCACAGTGTTCCCTGCTTCTTTACCTATCACAAGTTAGCAATACATTTTGATCCTCAAATGTTTAGAATTTTGAATATTATCCACTTTTTTATCCATGATTTTTATAAAATCTGAATTTAGTCACTTTTGGTGTGGGGGAATCTCCTAATTAGAAAGCTAATAAGATTTCATTTAAAAATGAGTTCAACAATCTTGAGTTTTAAAATTTTGTATTCATTCAGACTTTCCATAACTGTATATTGTGAAAGGGTAACACTAGTCCTCAGTCATATCTTGCATGTGCTTAACTATTCGTATTTGACCATCTGATTTTGTGTGGTAGGGTTTTAGCAACTACAGAAGAAAATAGCAAAATGGAGCAAACAAACTTAGAAAACTTGGAATTGAATGTCAGAAAACTACAGCAGGAGCTGGACCAGCTAAACAGGGACAAGCTGTCACTGCATAAGGACATTTCAGCAATGCAGCCACAGCTTCACGGTAGGAGGCAGCAGAGGGAGAGATGTGATTTTCCCCCTTTGTTAAATTCTTTGTGTGATTTTTCTTATTACAGAAGTATTTCATGCAAATGGGCGAGGGGCTTCTTTCTAAAATTAGATTGTGGTAATGGTTGCTCAACTCCATGAATACACTAAAAGCCTTTGAATTGTACACTTTAAATAGGACGTGAGAAGTAGACATGTTTTTCTAAAAACTTGAATTCATGTTCCTTAGAGAACAATTTTAAAACATACCAAAAGAGATGAAATAAAAATCATTACTGACTTCACCCCTCAAAGGTAACTCTAATTAACAGTTTGGCAAATATTCTTCCATATTTTTCCTAGGAGTGTGTGTGTGTGTGTAATTTAATGCAAATAATAAACATGTCTTTTATTACCAAATCTTTATAATTTATTTAGGAGAAATTGCTATGTCATTCTAGCTAATAACTTGTTGAGCATTTATTATGTATGCCCTAGACCTGATGCATTTTCTTATTTAATCCTCATGATATTTTTAGGAGATAGAAACTATTATTTACTCATTTACAGATCAGAAAACCTAAGCTTAGTTTTCTTGTCATTTGTTCAGTCATATAACTAGTAATTGACAAAGACAGTATTGATATAAATTTAATTCCTAAATTGTCTTCCTGAAAAGTATTAAATTTACATTTCTACCAGCAATGTAGAAGGTACATATTTTACATCATACATCTCACCAACAGTAAATATTATCTGTAAATTTTTATTTTTTCAGTACTGCAGATTGAACCTAGAGGGACTCTACCACTGAGCTACATGCTTAGCCCTTTTTATTTTTTGAGACAGGGTCTAAATTGACCCAGTCTGGCCTCAAATTTGTGATCCCTCTGCCTCTGCTCCCAAGTTGCTGACATTACAAGTGTATGCCACTGTGTGCAGGAATTTTCTGTAAAGTTTTTATTGTAAGATTTTGAATATGAAATTCTTTTTTTAAATATATTTTTTAGTTGTAGATGGACACAATATCTTTATTTATTTATTTTTTATGTGGTGCTGAGGATTGAACCCAGTGCCTCATGCATGCGAGGCAAGCACTCTACCACTGAGCGACAATCCCAGCCCGAATATGAAAGTCCTTAAAAACCTGGGCTCCACGCCAAGATCTAGGTTGTATATTTATCCTTGGCTTTTTAATAAGTGAGTGTGATATTGTCATTCTTTCAACAGAAATAAGTTTGTATTCACTTCTGTACTTTTTGAGGGGAAGGTGGCTGATGAAAATCTGTTTTATATGCATACACATATATTATTTTATTAAAATGTTGTTTCTGTAGAAAAACAAGAAGCAGTGAAGTCACTACAGGAGGAACTAGCTCATGTCCAGAACCTTTTGAACCTAGCAAAACAGGTAAGATTAACAAGTATAATCTTCTGTTAGTGTCACGGAGGCATGCAGACAACGGGGTGACATAACAAAACAGTCAAGTAGGCTGGTTTCTACTCATACCAGCAGGTCATAGGGCCATTTATATAATGCAACCCTCAAATAATATTTTGGTACAGAGTGGTGGTTTTTTAATTTCTCTGGGCCCTAGAACTCTTTCGAATGAAGTTTTACTCAAAACAAGTAAGTATATTGCTGGCTAGACGAGAGCCATGTAGTTCCTCAGCAGCTCCTCTGGGGACCAAAGGGAACAGAGGGACCACTCCTTATCCATGGTATAGGCAAGGCCTCCATATGAGGCTTGGAACTGATTACTTACTGAACCACAGTGCTGGATATTGAATAGGGGAGATTCTTGACTCTGTACTTCTCATCCTTCTAAAGGTATTTCGTGTTGTCCTGTGAGAACAGTGCCATAATCTGATTTTCAAGGACTTTAAGCAAATTCTGGGTCTCATTTTCTACTATGTAAATTAGAAGTTAGATTACACATCTAAGTTATTTTCCTTAGACTTTTAAGATTGTGTTTCTGAGAAGTATAAAACTTAAAATCAAAATAGTCTACTTTTTAAAAATCCTACAAAGGTTCTTATGAATATTTTTTGTGTTAGAAATATGCTTTCATATTAAATGCTTAATATGGGTTCCTTAAAGAGGCATTTACTTTTCTGAACAGTGCTATGAGGTGGCTTTTTGTTTTTGTTTGCCCCTACCCACCTCTGTGACACATCAGCTAAAGCTGAGAGGAACTGAGTATTTCACTGAATTGTTTTGACACTTTATTTTTTAGACACCAAAAATAGGAAAGCCAGCAATTAGGTTGATTCCTAATCCTTTCTTTAAGTTTGTTGGGAGATAAAGGCTATGGAAACTATGCTTCTCATTTCATCAAATTGGTAGAGGGTGGATGGACACTGGCCACCCGCAGTACAGATGGCTTGGTGAGTGGTTTCAGTTTGTTCTACCCGCAGGACCTGCTGCATACCACCAGCCGTCAGGATGTACTGCTTGGTGAGCAGACCCAGCTCCAGAAGGACATCAGTGAGTGGATAGAGAGGTTTGAGAACTGTCAAAAAGAAGCAGAGGCTAAGCAACAACATCTCCAAGTGCTTCAGACTGAGATCGAAGAAAACAAGCTGAAGCTAGACCAGCAAGAAATGGTACTATGCATTCATGATTGTGCATGAAGGGACCTGCCTGTTATTTGTATGAGCTTTTTCCTGTGGCAGAAAACTGCTGGGAAGCACCCCTGTGGCCTTTGTGTCTGAACTGCCCTGTGCAACTAGGTGTGACTTTTACACCAGCTCCGTGACTCTCTTGGGATTAGTATAAATGATGATCTCTTAAAGTCATAGGACATTGGTCCTGTAAAGAATCTTAGTGCCACATGCCCTGTGCTGCTTGGTCTCCTCATGCCGCCCCGGTGGCTTCCCAGTCCCTGCTTCGTCGCTTTTGCAAAAGAGCCCACTCTGTCCTGTGGGCTGTTTTCTCCTTTCTGTTGAAGTGGAATCTGTCTCATGTTCATCTGGGACACTGAGTATTTATTATTTTATGACTAAGGTTTTTCTCCATTAAGATGTTTCAGAGACTCCATAAAGAGAGAGAAAATGAAGAAAATAAATTAGAAGCCAGTAAAGTAACACTGAAGGAGCAGCGGCACCAGCTGGAAAAAGAATTAATGGACCAGAAAAGCAAACTGAACCAGGTGCTCATGCAGATGTCGGTGGCGGAAGAGCGTGTGAGCACTCTGCAAGAAGAGGAGAGATGGAGTGAGACCCTGGAGAAGAAGCTGTCCCAAACCAGTATGTACACTGTAAGGGCTCGGGGGCAGAGATGGAGCCGGGCGTGGAGGGTGAAGGGTGGCTCTGGTGGTTGTCTTGTGAAGTGTGCAAAGGAGACCTGACTCCAGCCAGGGCCCAGGAAGGGGCCAGAGAAGCAAAGCAGGAGCACAACAGCCCCAGCCCCGCGAGAGATGCAGAGATGCAGAGGGAACGTGCCTTGCTGGAGAAGGTTGATCCTGAGACTGACAAGCAGTCTTTACCATACTGCCTCCTTCAAGAATGTTACCTCAACAAAGTGGAACCTTAAGGCCAAGAAGTGTGGAAGATACTCTCAAGTATACTTTGAGCTTTGGGAATCATGATCCGTTTTGCTCCATCAGGCAAACAGTATTAACAATTCTCCCGTCTCCAGTTGACATAGTAAATGGTACTAGAATACAGGTATTTGCCTTTGACTCAATTTGCTCCCTCTTGAACCATATGTAAATGAAGTTGGTTTGAAAATGCAGGGCACATGGTCATCAATAAACAATTTTTCTCTTTCTTAGGCCATAGGATTTGATAATGCTCAGAAAATGTGGAAAGATTGTCATTCCTTTTTCCCTAGCAATTCATGATACACCCAGACACAGCCATTTAATAATGAAAACGAAACTAAACAAATATGCTGAGTTCTGACTGGCAGAGGTGTTGAAAAGTGAAGTCTGGGTAGGGTGCTACTCTCAATAGGGTGATAAAAAAATCTTTTTTTTAAATGTCACTTTTATTTGTAAGCATTTTTATTGAGTGCTTACTCAGTCCCCAGTGTTTACATACATGATTCCAGCAGAACACCAGGAAGTGTGCTCCTCATCTATAACATGGGGCTCAGGCCACTGTAGGAACCAGCTCCAAATCCCGTGCCTTTTCACCACCTTCTGTGAAGGAGGAAGTACCCGTGTGCCTCCCTTTATTAATATCAAAGTCTGTGAGCCAGGGGCAGTTGAGCTATGCCTGTACTCCAAGCTACTTGGAGGCTGAGGTAGAAGAATTGCAAGTTTGAGGCCAGCCTCAACAACTTACACCTTGTCTCAAAAAAAAAATAGACTGGGATGTAGCTCAGGGGTAAAACACCCTTAGGTTCAATCCCCAGTACCAAATTAAGTTTTATTAAAAAAATTTTCAGGAGTCTTGTGCGTGTTTCCTGCACCTCAGGATTGGGACTGTATTTATTCTCGTTTGACTCAGACTTAAAGAAAGATAGTTTTTGTCACTTTGGGATCAGGCCTCCAAGAACCATTTACTTCAGGATATGCCTTACCTGGATCTTTCCTGGTCTTTGGAGTGGTCAGTGCATACTGGTGAGGTATGGTAATGGAGGGAAGCCCCAAGCTGGTAGCCTATCACCCTTATGCACTCTGCCTGTTAGGAAAGTTCTGCCTGTAGCTGCCCCAGGGCCTCCTGCTGAACTTTTTTAAATGCTTGTTTCAGAGCTGCAGCTTTCAGAACGGGAGCAGCAATTAATAGAAAAGTCAAGTGAGCTACTGGCTCTACAGAAAGAGACAGACGCTATGCGGGCAGACTTCAGCCTCCTGCGGAACCAGTTTTTAACAGAGAGAAAGAAAGCAGAGAAGCAGGTGGCCAGCCTGAAGGATGCACTCCAGATCCAGCGGAGCCAGCTGGAGAAAAACCTCCTTGTGAGTACTGGTCGCCCTGGCAGTGTATGAGGTGATGATGCATTTAAATTGTTAACCTGCGGCACCCACGTAGAGAACGTTGATGACCCATCTGCCCCTTCCCTGACCCAGCTGCTGTTACTGATGTGTTTATGGAGAGTTGACTCTTAAAGCTCATGGGAAGTTTGCCTGAGACTGAGCTGTAGCCCCAGAGTAGCTCTGGCTGCTGGCTGGAGAGCATCCCATGAACTAGCATCAGCACAAAGTAGAGAGAACTTCTGCCACAGCCCACTGCAGGGATGAGGATGTTGGAGAGGGCTGGGGAGACATTTTTACACAGCTGCGGTCATTGCTGACAAATTATTCTCATCCTGGCCTTTTCAGTCAGCATTAGCATTAATCATTATCCTAAAACCAGGAAGCTCAATCTATGCTTTTGTCCCTGAAATAAATTCGGGTGGTGATAATCAAATAGTTCAGAGCCATTTGCGATGGGTGGAGGCAGGTGAGCTCAATGACTTCCACAGGAATAATCCTCTGGTGAGATTGAGGGGGCCCTGTTATGCAAAAGGAACTTTTAAACTGTTAAGTGTTCCCAGAAGGTGCCATACTAACAACTAGCGATAGGGTGGCTATAAAGATAGAATATAGATGTTTAAAATTTAATACTCTCAATAACACTATGATAATGGGTAGTGTTCCCATTTTACAGACAATTAATGGAGACTCAGAAAGAAAGTAACTTATCAAAGGTAATGCAGCAGATCTGGGGTTCAGACTTTGGGCTAATAGATTGACATGTGTGTACTCCCAGCTATACTATACCTGCCCCAAAGAAGTAAATAGACTTATCCCCATTTCACAGCTAGAGAAGCTGAGGTCAGGAGGGAGATGAAGTTACAGAGCTAGTGAGTTTATGAGCCAACAGTGGCTACACTGCCATGTTTGGACCACAGAGTCATTTCCCTCCTGTTCTAGGAGCAAAAACAGGAGAAGAGCTGCATGCAGAAGGAAATGGCAACAATGGAGCTGGTAGCCCAGGACAACCATGAGCGGGCCAGGCGCCTGATGAAGGAGCTCACCCAGATGCAGCTGGAGTACCTGGAGCTCAAGAAACAGGTGTGTAGCCAGGCGTGGTGGCCCACGCCCGTAATCCCAGCACTTAGGGGGCTGAGACCAGAGAATGGCAAGTTCAAAGCCAGCCTTAGCCAACAGCGAGGCACTGAGCAACTCAGTGAGACCCTCTCTCAAAATAAAATACAAAATAGGGCTGGGGACGTGACTCAGTGGTTAAGTGCCCCTGAGTTCAGTCCCTGGTAACCACCCCCCCAAATTCTCTTAGAACTGTATATGATGCACACTTGTAACCCTGTAATCCCAGCTACTTGGAAGGCTTAGGCTCTGGAGGATCACAAGTTCAAAGCCAGCCTAAGCAACTGAGGTGTCTCAAAGTCAAAAATAACAAGGGCTGGGGATGTAGCTCAGCAGCAGAGTATCCACGGGTTCCATCCTCAGTACCCCAGTATGGGGGGTGGGGGTGGGGCTAAAATTCTCCAAGCTTTTTATGTTAGTTATTGAAAGACAAAAAAAAAGGTAATTCTTTAGCATAAAACTTTATCATGGCTCAAAGAAGTATGTTAAAATGCTACATTTTTATGCTGGAAACAAGTCTAGTAACAAAATCCCCAGGCAAAAAAAAAATGGTCCAGGGGAACCTTTGATGACATGTAACCAGGTGGAAAGCATAAAACCAGTTCATGCTTGGACTGGTTATCTCCAATGCTAGATGCCTCTGGTGTCCCTTAGCCAATGCCAGCATCTGAGCCAGCCCTGATCTCTAGTGGAACTGCTGTGGTCACTCACTTGGCCTTACTTTGTTCTTTGGGTGATTCCACGTAACCATTACAGTTTCACCTGAGCTGCCAATGCCCCCACCTCCCACCCTACACACACACACCCTTTGACTTAAAGGAAAGTACTTTTTCAAGTGATTTAAAAGCCACATCCATTACTGATTCTAGATGCATCTGCAAGCTTGGTAGGGCAGATAGCAGTACAGCAGGAACAGACCTAATAGCTTCACTAAGCTCCGTATGAGGAAAGCCACACAGACCTCAACACTTTGAGGAACCTCCAGACTGCTCGAACCACTGGACTGTCTCCCTGTGAAGCAAAAGCATTTGACCAGGCCACCCCTCAGGCCCTATGCAGCATGCACAGTTACAATCCAGGTCGCGTATGACTTGTTTCAGTAAATGATCCTTCTCTTATTTGAAGTTTCATAATTAGATGAAGTACCAAGGTACTTCATCTAAATTCTCACTCAGTTCTCTTATTTCTGAGCAGAAGGTATTACCTCCATGTATAAGTGAGGTGACAGAAGATCAGAAATTAGCTCACCTGCCCTGAGGTCATACTGGTAATGTATACTGGCACTGAGATTGGCACCCAGCTCTAACTCCAAAGATACTTCTAGAGAGTGATTTACCTTCAAGGAACATTATGCACATGCTTTTCTAAATGGAAGTTGTGCCTATCAGAATGGTAATAAAAGTGTTTACTTGGTAGCTTGGAGATACTTGAGTATTTGAAAAATCACGTTTTTACAGCTCAAATACTCATCGTTCAGAAACTCAACTTCTGATGGGGTTACATCCCAACAAACCCATCATAAGTTGAAAGTATCATAGGTTGAAAGTGCATTTAATACACCTCCCCTACCAAGCATCGTACTTTAACAGCATAGCGCCCTGTAGATTGTTTGCCCTTGTGATCAGGTCAGGCTGACTGGGAGCAGCAATTGGCTGCTGCTCAGCATCCAAAGAGTATGGATATTGCTAGCCCAGGAAAAGGCCAGGATGCAAAGTGCACTTTCTACTGAGTGTGGATTGCTTTTGTACCATAATAATGCCAGAAAATCATTAAGTTGAACCAGGCATGGTGGCACATACCTATATATAATCACAGCTACTTGGGCAGCTGAGGCAGGAGGATTGCAGATTCAAGGCCAGCCTGGGCAACACAGGGAAAACCTGTGTCAAACAAAACACGTCTTTAAGTTGAAGTATTATAAGACAGGGATTGTCTGCAGTTGATATCTGTTAAAAAAAAAATACTAGACACATGAAATAGTGCACCTCTAAGTAAGTCCCAACTTTGCCCAGTGGTGTTTAACTCTGTGTGTAGATGGCAAGCCAGAAAGATCTGGAGAGAAGACAAATGGAAATCAGTGTGGCAATGAGGACCCTTAAGTCTGAAGTTAAAGATGAAATAAGAACCAGCTTGAAGAATCTGAACCAGTTTCTTCCAGAACTTCCAGAAAATCTAACAGCTATTTTGGAAAGAAATGAAAACCTAGGAGAGTTGGAAAGCTTGAAAGAGAACTTTCCATTCACTGTGAATGAGAGACCATTTGAAGAAAAACCAAATTTTTCCCAGGTTCACATAACGGTAAGGGTGTATGTATCCTGCTATTCCCTGGGCTTCATAGAAGGATAGTTTGGTTTCTGCCTCCTCCAGTTAAGCTAAAAACAGGTTTGGAGGTGTAGGGGTAGGAAAGGCTGGTTGTCTCCCGCCCATGGTTCTTGGTGACTCATTGATGTTTCCCTTTTCCTTTTGCAAAAGGATGAGCACTGGCGTGCAGAAGCGCTCCGAGAGAGACTGCGGCACCGTGAAGATCGACTCAAGGTTACCCTTTAAAAAAAACCAAAAACCAGTCTGGAGGTGTGGCTCAGTGGTAGAGCACTTGCCTAGACCACACAAGGCCTTGGGTTCATCCCCAGCACCACAAAACAAAACAAATGGTGTGAGATACTTGGCACTTTAAGGAAAATGGGAGAAATTTCTCATTCACAAGCTGCTTTCACATCCACTATTTTGCAGCACTTTAAAGTTTACAGATAACATGGTTGAAGTTCAGAGAAGTGGACATCACACAACTAGTGAATGGCAGTTAGTGTTCAAGATTCTAGCACTGGGGTGTAGCTAGTGGTGAAGCCCTTGCCTAGCAAGAGCCAAGAACCTGGGCTTGATCTCTAGCACCCCCAAGAAACATGAATTCTGGTGTTAAGTCCAGGATTCTTTAACCTACATAATGCTGCTTTACTTCATCTAGAACTGACAAACTAGTATTTGGAAGAGGAAATAGAGACACCATAAACCAGTGATTGGGGAACCATTGAGAACACTGGAAAAGTAGGCTTGAGTGTCAGATCCGGAATTGTGTGACTCAGAACACATTGATTTGGAGGCCCTGTGAGACATCCAGGCAAGGTCTATTAGTAGGAGTCTAGGATTTAGTGACCAGTGTTAACCTAAAGATTTGGGAGTTAAGAGCATGGGCAGGAGTTGAAATGAGAGTGAGGCAGAGAAGACAGGACTCGCCTCTGGGGAATGGCTGCTTCTGCACAGCGTGGCCGAGGGAACAGCATCGCAGCATGGAGTGGAGCCCTCTGACTTCAGTGACATTCTTCCGCCACACATGACTGTTTTAATTTTAGTCAGTTACATAATTAAGTTAAAACTTTAGTTCTTCAGTTGCTACATTTCAAGGGCTTAGTAGCCATGTCTGTCTAGTGGCTGCTCCAGGTAGATACACCCAGGTACAGAATGTTCATCACTGTAGAAAGCGCGCGTGAAGGGTGCTGCTTCAGACCGAACCCCTTCAAGATTAGAGCATAGGGAGAGGCCGGAAGGCACCGTGAACTAAATACGGAGTGAGGAGACACTGAAGATTCCAGGTATCAAGTGATATCTGATTCTTGGCAGACGAGATGATGAGGCAGTAATTTAGGGGAGAGGCAGGAGAGGCGGGTATCCTAAGCATTGCTACAGTGGCAAGAATGGGGTAGGTGGGTAAAAGACCCAGTTAATGACAACACAAGCAGTAAAATTTGGTTGTGCCCACAAGGGGCATCTATCCTTCCCTGGCACCTCTTTCAGTTGTTTTTAAGGGCTCAGCATTTCCAGCAGTCACTCCTGCTCTATAATGAGTCAGACTGGCCTGTCAGACATGGAGTGTAAGCAGCTCTGTAACAAGCACCTCTGGCACATGCCTTCTGATAAAACCCTGTGTTGCCTAACACATTTCAGGCCCAGCTTCGACGCTGTATGTCCAAGCAAGCCGAAGTATTAATCAAAGGGAAGAGGCAGACTGAGGGCACTTTACATAGTTTGAGGAGACAAGTGGATGCTTTAGGGGAATTGGTCACCAGCACCTCTGTCGATTCAACATCGTCACCCAGTCTGTCTCACCTGGAGTCTTCCCTTGCAGAGGACTCTCAACCTAGGCAAAGTCAGGTAAGTTTAATATGCTGCACAAGAAGTACTTAAAACTTTGGGGTACATGATGTACAGAGGACTCAGGGTCTAAATGCTGCCTTCAGATCTGGAAAATTTGTCTTAGCAAAGACAGTTTTTTGTGGCCTGTGGGAAAACTGGAATTGCTTGGCTCATAGATATCCAAAGAAGTAAGCTGATGGCTTAGGAAGTGGGTTAGCACTGAGGATGGCACGACCTGACAGGATGCAGTCAATGCTACTCTTCCTGTCCATTTCCAGATTTCCTTATTTTCTTCTTGGTCAATGTAGAGCTTAGACCTATGAGGCCAGTTTGAGTCTGAGTTTAGTTTGTCTGTCGGTCTTCCTATGTCCTGGGGAAAGATGACTATTAATAATAATAGTGCCTATTATTATTTTGCAGTAAAAAATTTGAATGCAGTTCTCTTAAACCCTAGGTCTGTAACAAACTGACTTTCACAAAGGTTTTCTATGTGAGACTTAGATACTTAGATAAGGTTAAGAGGAACATGAAAATATTTTCATTGAACTGTAGTTAAGTGTTACTGTAGGAGACAGAAAATAGCTTCCATGTTTGAGTGCCTACTATGTGTACATCTATATTAACACTTTACATATAACATTGCATTTTATCTTTACATCCTGGGATGTCCTTTTATACTAAAATGATAAATGGCCTGGTCAAGGATGTAGGAAAGGACAAATCCAGGAATTAGGGGCTGATTTGAGCTGTTTATTGTAATGGTTGAACCGCAAGGAACATTCAAGAACAACTTCCTCTCCAATAGGCCCAAGAGGGGCAAGTGACTTACCTAGGTCACAAAGCTAATTAGCAGAAGAGCCAAGATTTGAATATGATTACCTTCACTCCACAGCAGGACCCAAGTGAGGAAAAGGCCAGAACCATCATGGCCTCAGGGCAGGGTTAAGGAAGAGTGTGAGCACAGCCATGGAGGTCTAGGAGCCAGGTTCATTTGTAAGCTCAGGATTGCATCTGGAAGAGTTTAGATGCTCTGAATGCCAGAAAATAAGAGATGTTGGAGCACAAGTAGGGGCAAGGTTGTTAGAGTTGTTTAAAAATCTGGAGCTGAAATTCAGCCTTTTTTTTTTCTTTTTGTGGTGCTGGGTATTGCTCGCCTTGTGCATGAGAGGCAAGCACTCCAGCAACTGAGCCATATCCCCAGCCCCGAAATTCAGCCTTCTGTGGGAGAAAGGCTTGAACTAGGTTGTAGTGGGGGGCTGGCATCTGAGCCTAATGTTTTGTACATTTCCTTTCTTTTCAGGGCTCCTTCCAGGTTCTACAAGGTCCATCAGAACTGCTAGACAGTTACCAACATGGATGCCATTAAGTTTCCTGCTCATGAGGGTACATGTTAAAGAGTTCTTTCCTTCTTTTTTCCCCCTCCTCCTCATGTACTGGGATTGAACCTGGGGCCTTACACATGGTAGGCAAGCACTCCTCCGCCACTGAGCCACATCTCCAGCACACAAGATCTTTTAAAACCAAGCACTTTCAGTTGGAAGATCTTCAATTTCAGTGGTCTTATAAAAAAAAATCTTTAACTTTTTCTCTCATAATCTTGAAGTGGTTCATCTTAGTACACTTTGAAGGCTGGAAATGTAGATCAGCAGTAGTGTACTTGTCTAGCATGCATGAGGCCCTGGGTCCAGTCCCTAGCCCTGGGGGGAAAAGGAAAAAAAGGTCTAGAGGTATTCAAATATGTGATTTTTCAGGTCAGCCATTATGCTCTCACCTCTGTTAATTAAGACAGTTTCCACTGTTAAAAGAATTTGGTTCATCCTTTCCACCTTTTTGTCTTACACTGTAGGAAAAGGATTGCGATGAGGAGCACTGTCTTGTGTAAATGTATCTGAGGACACACCTTTCTCCACTACCTCACCAACTTCCAGATTGCATTGTCATTTGGTTTTATCAAGATCCAGTGAATCAAGACGCTCTAAGTTCGCTCTATTTTGCTTGTACTGTTAATGCCAATGTTTTTGTAAACCACTTGTATATGTGGGAATGGGTGTAAACAATTTAGACCAGTTTCCTAGGTGGCTGAAACCTGTTTTTAATCTTGGAATGTGTTTTTATAAAGACAGTGCTGACCTTAATTGCATTATTTGAATCTATACACTGGTAAATCTAGTTTCAAAGAATGTACTTAACTTAAAGCCCCTCTTCTTTTATATAGTTTCAAGTTATTTTTGGATTCTGCTTAAAATCTATTTTTCATATAAAAATAAAAGATACAATCAACTTGGGTCTGTCATCTAACTTTACATTTCATAGATCTGTGACATCTGAAAGCCATCCAATTTTGCCTTAATTCCAAGACGACGACAGTCTTCCAGATGGTTTTACCATCCTTTACCTGGAAGTTGAAGGTTATATTTACCAATGAATATTTCTTGATTCAAAAATACTATAAAATCATTATGCTTCAGACATGTTTCCTTGGCCAATAATATTCTTTGGGAGGAAATTAGTAAAACTTTATTCTTCATAAACACTAACCCAGTCATAAATTCACACTGTAGTCATACTTTTAAACTTTCAAATTATAATTAACAGCTCAATTCCATGACCTATACAGTTCCCTAAAAACAAGAACAGCAGGTAGGCACACACCTATAATCCCAGCTACTTGGGAGGCAGAGGATCCCCAATTAGAGGCCAGCCTCAGCAACTTAGGGAGACCCTGTCTCAAAAAAAGGGCCAGGAATGTAGCTCAGTGGTAAAGCCCCCCAGTACTGCAGGAGCAAAAAAAAAAAAAAAAAAAAATTCACAGTTGTGTGGCAATAGAATTATCCCCGAAGAATGAATATGTAATAGATGTTTTAAAATATTCCCCAAAACTGTTTTCTAGGCTACCAAATAGCTTTTAAGCCAGGACTAGCATTATATCATGTTACCATACAGAACAGCACAGTGCAATAATCCCTTGCCACCAAGGTTTAGATTCCTGAAGTCTGGCTAGAACTGGATCATTAAGATATTGCATAAATGGAATTCCAGTAAAGATAATGAAAGCGTACACACAATTTATTAACTGTATTCCAGAAAGCATGTTTCTAAAACAAAACTTGGTTTGTGCTTTGTATTTATATTTTCCTTCATTTCACTTTTGGAAGTCTTAGCAAAATGGTTAAAGGCCTGGCCCATTCACAATTTTGACATTAGTCAAGGACACAATTTTCCAGGCCTGTGCTGAATGTGGGTAATTAAACTGCCACATGAACCTTCTCCATATTCCCAAATGGACAGGAATGGAAGATATTCCGTCTTCTTTTTAAGGTGAGTGAACTGGACAATTCTATTTTTAAAAAGGTTACATCTAAAATAATGGATATATGGGCAAAAAAAGGTCTAAGAACTATGACTTTATGAAATTAGAGAAGTGAGGTAATAAATGTACGAAGCCAAATATGTGGTTTCAAAGGACACATTTCCAAAAAAAATTTTTTACTACCACTAATATTTTGTATATGCCACCAACCGATCCCACCCCCCCCAAAAAAATAAAATCAACGTTACTGCATCAAACATTTTATTATCCATGAAAAATAACTTGAACATTGTACTGGAATGTCTAACGCATAAATAGTACTGAGCACCAATAACTAATCCAAGGGCTTCCTCAAGGGTGCAGGGCAATGAGTAATCCAAAGAAACAGGTGACTACACAAGCAGGAAGCACTTGTGGGTTAAAAATTAAAAGAAGTGCATTCTCTCCAAAGTGTACTACCCAGTGTCTGGCACAGATGTTACAGTAGGACAATTTGCTGCTCTACTTTTGAGCACCCAAGTTTATTATAGGGGATTACACGTGCAAATAATAAAATCTGGCCCCACGAACAGTCAAGGGAGAACACTACCAGCCACCAAATGTGCTGACCTCAAACTGAAGGTCACTGAAAATAATCCAAGGGTTTATGTAAATAGGACAAAACTAGCTCAATTACTTATTGATGTGATTTTATATGCTGCAAATGTGGACCTCTTCATACAATGAATAAGTACAGTTATGCAATAAAAACTGAACAATTACATCAGAAAATGTTCACCTGAAAATAAATCCTATCATAATTCAGAAAATAATGCAACCAATTTTAATTTAATCTAGATACAGGTACTTTATTTACAAATATTTAGATTAATAGCATTTTGTTACATCAAATGAAGAGTACAGCAGTCTGAATAAATCCTTCTGTCACAAAAACAATTAAGACCCACTGTAGCTAACTTTGGGAATCAGGGTATTGCACCTAAACAAGCAGTCTTTAGTTTGTGATTGCTACCTTATATCCCAGTAGGCGGTATGTTTGTTTTGTTTTTGTAAATATATACACACGCCAGCAGGTCATGGTCCCTGGGCAAATCCCTTGCGATGCAACTGTGTAAGCAAAGTGGACCGCTGTAAGCCCAACAATATCCCAATCCACTCCAGGAATCTCCTTTAAAAAGTTTAACAGAGACAAAAATAAAAATGAGTCCACAAATAAACCAAATCCTATATTCTGCACATTCCAGTTTTGGCTTTTATTTAACATTGACTATACAATACTCTGGAACTATGACAGGTTTATAGCCCAGAAAGATGTAATTTTACGTTAGTGTCTGTAAATAGGGATTTAAAATGTGTATTTAAAACACAGCAGTTCAGCTGAGTGCATTTATATAATATGCTCAAGGTTTACCTATCCTACACTTCCAGTAACTTCTCAATCCCCAGCCACTGAACCATAAACTCAATTAAAAATCAATCAACAGAAGTGAAGAACTTAGTAAAACAAACTGTTTTTCTAAAGAAGGAAGATTTTTTCTCTTAAAATATGTATTCTTTCAGTGGCTAAACCACCTAGTGCAAAGTAATAACTTACTTTGTATCAGCACAAACACTGAAACACCATTAGAAACACTTTCCCTTTTACAAAACGATTTATGCCAACATGACATAAACTAGCCCCTCCCACTATGAACACAAGGAATAATCTCATTTCACTGTGGTGTTAAAAATGCACAATTTAAAATCCCGTAACAGCAGACCTATGGTTCTGGCTATCTGGTTCACAATCTTGACCATTCCAAGAAGATAAAGATATAAAAGCTTAAAATGTGCAATAATAAACCCAGCCTTTTTTCTTTTTCTATACAGTAAGGCAAGAATGCAGCCCATGATGCAAAATGTTTACAAAAAGAGAAAAGCAGGTTAGCACATTGTTGATTGCACAAGAACAGTTAAGAAAATCAGCAGGTAAGCCACAGTGCAAAGATGGAACAGAATCTGCTAGTGTTAATCCGCTGACGCTAGGAGCTCTTTCCAGCATAATGTCCCCAAACACTGCCAGCACCAAGGGGTGGAGCCAGTATTACTTGTGAACTGCAGTTGTGTCTATTTCCTTGTGTGAAATGGCAGGGAGTAACATGGTCACATATAGGTCATACTGTACAAACTGGTATTTTATACTGTTCCAATGCCAGTAATCAATTTATTTTCTTCATTAAAATAATATACACAGGATGTACTGTTAGTTCGGTTCCTTCAAATTTTATACATATTTACTTTCTGTTAAAGAGAAAAGGATAAATGGTGTAAAAAAAAAAGAGAGGTAAAGCTATTAATTAAGCACAAGAGAAAAGATAAATGGATATTTTTCCCTATGCAAGGCTAAGACCGACACAAACCTCATCAAGAAAAATGCCACCTGACAACAGGGAATTTATCCAACAAAACAAAAGCAGTTGTAGAACCCCTTCTCTACCATCAGAAGTCATTTCACAGCAATGAACTTACTGGTTACAACAGACATAAACAGTTAAAGATAGGGAGAAAGGCTGAAGATATCATCAAATTAAACCATACAGTGAGACAATGCCTTGCCAAAGAGGGAGGGTAAAAATCATCAAGTCCAGCATCAGTGCTCAGTTTAAATCATATATTGGTGACATATCTATCACGAGGACAATCGAGGGGGAAAAAAAATTCTAGATTTACCATGCAGGAGAGATTTATTACTCTACTTGCCTTTGATAACCTGATTACATCTAGTTGTTTAGCAGTTTAGTATTGTGTTAAACTGTTTTTACAACAGAGTTGTTTTTTTCTTTTTCTTTTTTAATTAAACCCAGTAAGATGTACAGAAGACAACGTGGCAGTAAAAAGTACTGCTTCCAACAGACAGAGGTGAAAGGTCAAATGAGGGGCCACAGCAAAGAGGTCACTAGCAGCCACAGCCTTCTCTCTGGGGTTGGGGCTCACTGGTTAGCCGGCCTCCCTGCGGGGCTGAAGGTTTGTGTTGTACACCAGACTCCGCGGCATTCAGATCCAGGCTTCCATCCTGAATGTTCTGATAGATTTTCTTGGCAGCCTCAAGGAAAGCATCTTCTACGTTCTCTCCCCTAAGAGGCAATTAACAATTTTATTCAAGAACCATAGATTCCTACAGGGAACACATTATACACTTTTTTGCTACCCTTCGGTCAACTACCATGATGTCTTCAACTTAGCCAATGTCATCTAGTAAGAGATTACCTGAACAATGGGCTAAGAGAATGTGGAAATATATTTCTGGTGGAAAGTGAATAAACACAACTGTTTCTACAAACTCTATCTGGGCATTACATGTGTTCTAATCATTAAAATGGTACATGTAACATAGAACATGATGGTTGAGATAGGCCATTTTTGTGACAACACAAAGGATACTCCAAATAGAAATGGAAATTTCTCCAAACATGCTGAACAGGATTCTAGGATTTGTACTGTCTGATCAGACAAATATGGACTGTCCTGTTTTTATCATGTGATGGTAACAGTCACGCTCACACCTTGGTTCTCTTGGGACTAACAGCACACAAAAGACTAAACAAAAATAAGTTAGCCCCCACTTGTCACTTGCAAGGACTTTTTGGCCTAATAAATGAAGAACAATGATTGGGAGTACAAGGATTCAAGGAATAACAATTGAAAAATGATCACTGTGGCTCTGATAGACAGTATTCCCAGTCTGGCGCAGTGCAGGCCTATAATCCCAGTGCCTCAGAAGGCTGAGGCAAGAGAATTCCAAGTTCCAAGCAGGCCTAGGCAACTTGGCAAGACCTTTTTTCAAACACGGTGGTGATGCTAGGGCTGAGCTTGGTGTTAGAGCTCCCCAGGTTAAACCCCAGTACCACCCACCCACAATCACACACACACAAAGACACTATTCCCTTAAGTCATGCTTTTAAACATAATCATCAGTATTATATGAACAGATTAGCCAAGCTTGCATTCAATATGCCAAATTCCTGTTGTGAAAGTCAAAAACTTTTGAAATGTAAATAGTTTCATTTTTATTAACCTGGGTTACCAATGGGCACACTCAAGGTACAATCTTTTAAGTAATAAAAATTCACTTTATTTTTAAATGTGAAATGGGAAAGTTTGTTTGCTTACTGTTCTTCCTGCCATAAAAACTACACGTGGGGCTGGTGATGTAGCTTAGTGGTAGGGTACTTGCCTAGCATGTACAAAGCCTGAGGTTCAGCTCTAATCCCCAGCAGCACACACACAAACACACATGGATGTACTAGTTATTTGTGTGTGTGTGTAAAGTATGTGTATTATATACTTTCTGTATACATGGTTCTATTTTGAAAAACTGTATAACTGAAACATAACTGACATTTCAACTATACTTACGTTTTTGCACTTGCTTCAAGGAACAATAAGCCTAAAAATAAAATTGAGACTATAATTAGGACATTTCAAACTAACTCACAAGAGGGTTTCTCTTCAGTAACATCTGAGTAAGTTTCCCCATCAGCTGTCAGTATTCCTCCCATAGTTACTGTGTGAAAGAGGGTGTAGTTTTGATTGGGGTTATCTAAATATTTCTCATTAATTGTACTGCTCCTAAAATGAATTTCATATAAGTAGAAACACATTTTATTCCCTCACTGTTGAGATTTTTGAGCATTTTTAATTTTAAAAAATTTGTCAAATAATCTGCAGTATCAAATCCCACCTTTTCTTTCTTTTTTTTGGTACCAGGTATTGAACTTAGGGGAACTCAACCACTGAGCCACATCCCCAGCCCTATTTTGTGTTTTATGTAGAGACAGGATCTCACTGAGTTGCTTAGCACCTCACCATTGCTGAGGCTGGCTTTGAACTTGAAATCCTCCTGTCTCGGCCTCCCAAAGTGCTGGGATTACAGGCATGTATCACCGCGCCCAGCTAGAATCCTACCTTTTCTTAGAAATTCTCCCAAGTGTGATCATTAAGTGTTAAAAGAAACTCACCGTTTTCTTCAGCAAACTGTTTGGCTTCTTCATACGTAACATCTCTCTGTGCCTCCAAATCTGCTTTATTTCCTATGAGAATTATTACCTAATTTGTAATCAAAAGAAAGACATTTTAAAACAAAAGAAACCATTTAAAGCAACCATGCAAATTCTGAAAACCAAAAAAATCTTCACAGAACAAATACTGGGTCCAAAAAGGCAACTAAGTACTAGCAATTATCTATCAGGCAGGTCTACAGTATCATAAAGACATGAGTAGAAAGAAAGACCTTAGCAGCCACACAGGCAAGAGCTCGACAAGCTTTCTGTAAAGAGGTAGTGTATTTTTCAGGTGTGTAGACCCCATATGGACTCTACGTTTCTTTTTGTTTTTTGCTTTTTTTGGTACCAGGGATTGGACCCAGGGCACTTAATCACTAAGCCACATCCCCAGCCCGTTTTGTTTCTTCTTTTGAGACAGACTCTCACTGAGTTGCTGAGGCTGCCTTTGAACTTTCAATCCTCTTGCCTCAACATCTCAAGTCGCTGGGATTACAGACATGTGCCATGCCACGTGGCCTGCATATTCTTCTTTGCTCTTTTTGTTTTCTAATAACCCCTTAAAAATGTTAAAGCATCATCCTTAGCTTTGCAAACCATTCAAAACTAGGCTGTGGGTTGGATGTAGCCGACTTTAAAATCTCAATAAATACCTTCTCAGTCTGGTTAAGAAACTGCTTTTTTAAAGCATGCTGAATACTTTTTAATTGAAAATTTATTCAGATAACAGCAGATTCACATCCAGTTAAATAACACAGGTCCCTTGTATATTTTGCCCAGTTTTCTTCAATGGCAACATTTTACAAAACAAATGCAGGCATCGCTTTCAAAATTGAAATTTCAGATTTCACATTCTTCACCTGATATGAAATTATCACACCATAACTTTCATTTTTTTAAAACCACAAACATGAACAAAAACCAATTATAATAAAATGGAAAGCCTGGGGCAATTAGAACTGGAAAAAATGTTAAGTTTTCTTCAGTTAATCTAAGAATAAAGATTCTTGGGGCTGGTGATACAGCTCTTTGGCAGCACACTTGCCTAGCATGCATGAGGCTCTAGGCTTGATCTCTAGCACCACCCCCCAAAAAATAAAAATAAATTAAAAAAAGAAATCTCATTTCTAATACCCCAATACAAAAATCTCACCAGTAAAAGGTTTTCCTGTTTGGATTAGCTTAGATCTTAACTTTTCTTTACAGGTAAGATGTCATTTAACTTACAGTATTTGGATTGGTGAGATTCCTTGCATCTGTCAACCAGCTGCTTAAGTGGTTATATGTACTTCTTCTGCAAAAATTAAAGTTTAAATTTGTTGACTTTCACATACAACTACCATTTAAACAGAAAAAAAGAAACTGGCAAATATTTAAAATATATGCTTTAGTCAATAGATCCTAAGAGTATTTTTACTTCAACGAGATAGTTACTCTGAAAAATAGTTGTGAAATACAACCATAAAATTTTTTTAAAATCTAGCTAGATTCATTATTTTTAAATAAATAGCTCAACATCCAACAACTATGTTAATGACATGTCAGAATCAAATTATTTACATTTAAAAATACATCCATAAATAAACCAATAAGCAAGCATGGAACAATCTGAAGTCAAAAGGAAAATTATTTTGAAATTATCCAGATTTTCAATCACAAAATGGACACAATGTAGCACCAATGACTAGTCAATGAAAAACATTGAATAGAAAACATTTTTGCATTTTAATTTTCAATTAGAAACCAAGACAATCACAGTATAAGTTGGCATGTAATTCATCTTTCCTCAGTAATAATTTTAAGAGTAAGCTAATTATAAAGCATAAAAACTGGTTTTAAAAGAGTATTTACACTTGACTAGAAATTCAAGTTCCCAGACATCAGAAAGGAAGTTTAACCTAACCATGCATTCTTTTTTACCTGGCAGTATTTCCGGATTCAAACTGTCCTATTCCTCTACTTTCTCCAAGCAAAAGTTTAAAAATTCATTGGCTAATTTGCACTAGTCAAGTTGGTCCCACAATAGGAAGCAAATCCAAATACAGATGGTCCCAAACTTATTATGCTTCAGCTTGATTTTACTATAGATTTATCAGAATATTACATGCATTTTTGACTGATGACATTTTCAACTTACAAGGAATTATCAATGTAATCCCACTGCTAAAGAACATCTGTAATATGGAATATTGTACAGAGTAAAACTTACAAACGAAGATAAAATTTATGAAGTTAAAAATGTTTCTGGTTTCTAGACTCAGAACATTGATCCATCTTACTCATCTGAGATGTGAGAAAGAGAAGGCCATGAGGATTCAGATCAAGAACTAGCACCCTTTCACATATACCATGTGCCCTGAAAGTGTTCTAGGTTAGCCTTGAAAATATATTCCATGATCTCTAGCTGCTAGTGCTCAGATAATATTCACTACTCCAAATGTTTACTCTTCCCCCAATGGGAACTAAAAAGAATTCCTTACTCAGGTGTTTTTCTCTTTTTTGTACTATGTCGATTATACATAAATCACCACCTGCATGTCAAAAAAGGATGTCATATATCAAGATAGCACCCTTTTCCTAATGGTTTAAAATGTTCTAAGTAAACAATGGCCAAATATCACTTTTTAAAAGTACAAGCCTTACCACTGCTCAATATCTGCAGTACCAGCATATCATGACTTCACTCAACAGGGATGTTTTACTTCTTACACAAATGATAAATAAATCCAAACATACTTATTCTGATTTTGATGAATTTTAAAAGTTCAAAGCTGACAGGAAGAGTGAATTATTATAAACTGCCACCACTCTGGTAAAAAGAAAAGCCTACACGTCCTTTGTTAGTAGCATCAACATCATGTAAATCATACTATTTACATGTACCTTCACTTTTGCCAATGATTCAGGTAATTATTGGGTTATTAATTTAAAATTCACTATAATTTTAAATCTATGAATAAAGAATCATCAAATATCCATTAACTAGTGGCACTAGTACTAAAAAAAGTACTAAAATATTCCTAACTTTGGGGTGAACATTAGATATGTATGAAAACTGATTTGGCAAAACAACTGCCACGATAAACTCTGCTCTCAATTTAGAAAGGCATCCTGTAACAATTACAGTTAATGGCAAGAATTAAAAGTCTCAGTAAAGCAGAGGCTTTAAAGTTTACAAAATATCAAGTATTGATAATAAAAAAAATTGATGTCATGACTCCAACATCAATGTCACTATAAAGTGTCAGTCAAGAAAGCACTGTGTAAAACCTGAAGTACCTTTTATCTGTAACAGTTATAATCAGTCATATTGAAATATAATCATTATAAAGCTTACCCTTTTAAATTACATAATTTAGTTGTTTTTAGTATATTCCAAATTGGGCACTGATTACTACTATCTAATTCTAGAAGATTTATACAATCCCAAAGAGAAACCCTCCCAGTATCTGCCCATGCTCTGGCAATCTTCTGTGCCTGTGGATTTGCCTATTCTGGGTATTTCATAAATGGTATCATATAATATGTGGCCTTCCTGTCTGGTTACTTTCACTTAGCATAATGTTTTTCAAGATTCATCCTCATGTAGCATGTATCAGTACTTCATTTGTTTTTATAGCTGAAAAACAGTCTATTGTATGGATATACCATATTATATTTACCCATTCATCAGCTGATGAACATTTCTGTTGTTTCTGTCTAAAGTACTTTTGATGACTTGAATAGACATATTTTACTGTATGCTTAAAAGATATGTTTAAAAGCAACAACATTTTAAATATAAATTATATTTTAAGTATAAGTCACCATATTTAAATTTATTAATAACACATGGCATTTTTAATAAAGACAGTTCTACATAGATAGCCAGGTTTTTAAACAGTCTTACACAAGACCATTTACCGATCATGTTACTGGCTGAAGTGAAGAGCATTAAGGTTTATTTTACTGTTTTTCCCTGAGACCACCCAGTTCTAGAAATTTACTGAGATTTTATATACTATAGTTACAATCAGACACCATCTTTATTCCAAGGCAGCATTTCCCATAGTGTGTGTTCCTCAATAAAATAAACTTAGGAAACACCAAATTAAACAAAGTAAAACAGTAAGGACTTTCTTTACTGAAAAATTTCTCAAGGTCTTAATATGCTAATGTACACTGCAACTCTATAAGAGGAAATAGTATAAAGCATTTCCTAAACAGAAATATGCTTCAAAGTAATTATCACTTGGTCCCACTCACCTATCTCTACCCCCTAAAAAGAGAGAGTCACGCTGCTTTTTGATTGGTGCTTTGCATCAACATGAAAGGTGATCCAGTTCATTTTCTAGCTTACAGGAGACAAACAGCACAGTTTTCCATGTTCTCCAAAGTAAACCTTAAAGTCCAGTTTTGTTACTTTATATCAAGTGCCTTGAGTTTCCAGAAATAGCCATGATGATATAAATTTAATCCTGCTGCGTGTAGTATTTAAGCCACTTCAATCCATGTTAGGACAAAAAAGAATTTAAGTAAATGAACAATTAAATATTGAAGTATTATACATAAATCACCACCTAAATGTCAAAAAAATGATGCTATAGATATCAAAATAGCACCTTTTTCCCTTGCAATCTATCATGTTAGATTAGCAAAACTACACATTTAATTCTTTGACTTTATTTTCAGAAGGCATAAATTTTAACACTAGAGGCTGAATAAAGTAACTCAAGACTTGCTTGCTTTCTACTAACGTGAAACAAAGCTTCATATAAAAGCATTTCTTCTCAAACAGTTCAACTGATGCTGCTTTTCACAACTGCATTCTTTAATTAGCTCCACCCACCATCTCCTAAAGTTTTCTTCAATCGTACCAACTTCCAGAAAAAAACCAACATGTTATATCAAGTTATAGACAGCAACTTAAAGTGTAAAACCAAATATATTCATTTATTCATCCAATTACAAAGAATGCCTAAATCAATAACAAAGAAACTACATTTCCCAAAGTAGATTTCTATTCCCAAGTATGAAGGTTGAAAAGTTATTCACCTCTTACCTAGTGATATCATACACCATAAGTGCACCCGCAGCTCCTCTGTAGTAGCTTCGTGTAACAGCTCTAAACCGCTCCTGTCCTGCTGTATCCCAAATCTGCAGTTTGATTTTTTGGCCACTAACTTCAATTATTCTTGTACCAAATTCAACACCAATTGTGTGAGGACAATCAGCCATAACTGTTAGGGAGGGGAAAAAAATATAATATCCCAACTTTCAGAAAACTTCAAATTTAGACTACTGGGGAAAATCCACTGAATAATCCAAAGACTTACTAATATTTGTAGGCTCTAGACTAATTCTACCACTGGGGGGATGAGGGATGGGGCAGGAGAAGTAAAGAACTAGAAATCAGAGAAATGTGAATGATCTAAGGGTCAGCAAACTTCTGGAAAGAACCAAACAATAGATTTATTAAGTTTTGTGGGCCAATAAGTCTCTGTCACAACTACCCAAACCTGCCTCTGAGCAAAAAAAAGCAGTCAAACAATATGTAAAATAGACATGGTTGTGTTCTAATAACATTTTATTTTAAAAAACAAGCAATGATTGGAGTTAGCCCACTAGCTACTGTTTGCTGACCCCCTGGACTAAAAGAATCTGCTAAGTACAAATAAGATTTTTAATAAACCCTTCACAATGCCAAAATTATACTATTTAGCCATCTGACAATCATTACCTATTAAAAAAATCAAAGATTTTAGGACTCTAGGAGTTTTTAGTCAAACAAATCTTTACCCTGGAAAATATTATCAGTGTCTCAAAGAAAAGCATCACATTTAATACATACTTATAATTATACACTAACAAGTTACATATATCTAAGCCAATAGAACAAGTCTTTTCCATTATAATTAGGCCACTTAAACCTAAACTCACTATTCTCTGGTACAATTACACAGGTAAATGAACACTTCATAAAATGTTACATCAAATTTCTGTGGTAAGTAGCACAAAAATGCCATAGAAATGACTTCAACATACACAAACAATTTCACTTATGTTTAGCATATCAACTACAAATTGGCCCCTTCTCCTAAAAACCCAAAATAAGAGTTGTACTCTGAATCAAAATAAGAGTTATACTCTGAATCAACTGGTCATGAATATAGAAAATTCCATTTTAAGTATTTCAAATCTACTTAGTTAACAAATAATATATGCAGCAAATGTATCATAATAAACTAATCAATTTCTACAAGTCAAAGAATAATAAAACAAAAATTTAAATTTGACATTATTCTATGCATTTTTTTCAATAATGTTCTTGTATTTTTTATACTGTTATTTGCTTATATTTATGTGGTGTTGAGGATTGAACCCAGTGCCTCACACATACTAGGCAAACGCTCTACCACTGAGCTACAGCCCCAGTCCCTATTCTATGCATTCTTAAAAAATAACATTTTTTCAACCAAGAAATCTAAATAAGAAAGTCAAATTATATACCATATATAAAAATTAACACTATGGGCCGGGGGTGTAGCTCAGTGATACTGGCTTAGCATGCCCAAGGCACTGGGTTCAATCCCTAACACCACAGAAAAACAAAAACCAATACTCGAAACATACTGGTAAATAATATTTCATTTTATCTACACCTAAGCAAAAAAAATCATTGCACCTAAAGACAAAAGCGTAAATATAGGGAAAGTTACATTTAAATTCATAAAGTACATTGAAAATGACTCAAAAACAAGTAGAAATGTGACAATAAAGAAAGCTACTGAAGTTCTACTTCACATATTGAACTTACATTTTTTTTCTGTGAACTGATGAAGCAAGCAAGATTTTCCTACTCCCATGTCCCCTATTCAAAAAGAAAAGAAAAAATGTTTAAGATGGCAATTACATTTCTCAATTTTATAGTATCATTATATGCAATGACTCTTATGCCCCTTATCATATCATATCACAAGTTTCTGGGACACATAGAAAATGTGGCTTTTCCTTCTTCATAATGGATTTAAAAGATGTAAAGGTACATTTTCACTGACCAGTTCCAACCTTTAGCAGTGACATAATTTTATTATAAATTATTATGTTAATAGTGAGCCACCAACTTTACCAGTAAAATTGTTAAAATGTTACTCTGAGCTGTATCAAAACTTTGGGATTTTTTTTTTTAACCCCTTAAGGAATACACAGAAGAAAAGGAGTAACAAATGAGGTAGCATATAAATAAGTAGAAATAACAAACTGAATTTTAGAAGCTTGACTCACTAGATCCTCTGTCTTATCTCATATTTTTTTATTTCTTATAGAATGCCATAAAAGAAAAAAATTTATATTATATGAAAACCACAACAGAATAAATCTCATTCTTGGCTATACTAGAACAATTTTAACCCTTAGTAAAGAAAGGATTACAAAATTACTTGAACATTAGAGTAAAATGTTCTAATGTGAAGAATTTATCAAAAGGCATGTGGACTTTAAACTGTAATCCTAAACCGGGCGTGGTGGCTCACGCTTGTAATCCCAGCACTTTGGGAGGCTGAGATAGGAGAATAGCAAAAGCCAGCCTCAGGGGCTGGGGCTATAGATCAGTGGTAGAGTGCTTGCCTAGCATGCGTAAGACACTGGGTTCGATCCTCAGCACCACATATAAATAATAAATGAATAAAATAAAGATTCATCAACAACTAAAAAATATTTAAAAAAAAAAAAAAAAGCCAGCCTCAGCACCGGTGAGGCGCTAAGCAACTCAGTGAGACCCTGTCTCTACAAAAAAACACAAAATAGGGCTGAGGATGTGGTTCAGTGGTTGAGTACCCCTGAGTTCAATCCCCAGTACCAAAAAAAAACCCTGTAATCCTGCAACTATACATGGATGAAAAGCATTAAGACTTACTGTGATTAAAATCTTTAAACAAAGGGAATATTCATAATTTATGTGTTACAGAAATTATTCTGAATCAATAAGTGTTCTATACCAATTTTAAGAATCCAGGGGGATATCAGAATTTTCAAGTAATTTTTAGAATATTTCAGCACTACTAGGAAATTAATCTCATTCCTCATTCCTAGTATTAACCATCTTTCAGGCAGCCCTCAAGAACTACCAAGATCACTTCACAAGGTACCCAGTACTGTACTACAGAGGTATCTAGGCCACAATGCAAAAAGTACATTTATCCTTATTAAAGAAGCTTTTAGTTCCAAAGTGAGAAAAGAGCTCACTTCTTCTGGAGTGTTACACATTAGTATATAAATGTTTTGTATATTAACATGCTTTGGAAAATTAGAGTATAAGTTAAGTATTACTTACCAATAATAATATATTTAAAGATGTAAGAGTAGTTGTATGGTGCAGTTGCCATGGTGGCACTAAAAACAAAGAAAACTGTGTTACTGCAGAAGGAAAAATACACACAAGTTATCCAAACTGACCATCGCTAGTCTTTAAAAAGATATAGGTACTGTAAAGATATATATATATGTATGTATGTATATGTACATATATATAATAAAGTACACTGAATACAAACAAAATGTTAGTTACAAGTCAGTAAAATTCACTTCACAAATGATCAATACACAAATTCTCTTCAATGAATGGTGCTTTAACATTCTCATGCACTATCCACAGAAATGTGAGAAGACATATATACAAAAACTCCAATATTTCACTTTAGGAATAGCCAAAAAGAAATGTTACTCTGGAAATTTTCCAACAAAAATCTCTAAAAATAGTCCTCCTTCCCTACGTTCCCTCCCTTCTCAACATATCAATTATAGTGTACTTACTCGGAATTGTGATTTTATAAACAGAAAAGTAAACACAAATTTATAAATACAAAATAACTTTTATCCTCTACTCTGAATCAACAGCAGAGCATCCAAAGAGCAATCACATGATTTCCAAATCAACTTGATGTCAGATTAAATTGAATCACATGAAACTGTGGTTCCTATATTTTTAAAAGGAGGACAATTATAATTGGCAATTTCATATGGTTCAACACAGGACTTGAAGATTAACAATATATTAGGGGCCTGCTGAAGAAATAATACTATAAATGCTGAAAATTACTAGAAAATTGTACTTGTGCTTGTAAAACTTCAAAGTTTATATATAAAGATATTTCAAAAGGTCACAGTCCATTCATTACCTTCTGACAGACTTAACCTAAAGAACTCTAATTTGTTTCCAATTTTAACAACTTACAAAAAAAAATTCTCAACAGGGTGTGGTGGCACACACCTAATAGTCCCAGTTACTCAAGAGGCTGAGACTGGAGACAGCTTGAACTCAGGAATTCAAGACCAGACTGGGCAACATAGTGAGATGCTGTCTCAATAATGACAACAAAAATTTCTCCAAACAATTCATATGAGTGCCTTTAATGTATCAGACACTGTACTGGTGCTAGACAAAAAAGGGGTAAATTCTAATAATGGCAATAACTTCTAATAAAGTTTATTCTCATCAGTTTTCAACTCATGGAAAGACAAAAATTATGTGTATGTATACACATATATAAATGATATAAATGTCAAAATTTAACACATTTCTTTAAAATTGGCTTATAGTATTTTTAAAAATTTGATTGTAATGTATTAGTCAATATCAAATTATACAAGATGTCTGATATGACTGAAGAAATTCCTTTATTGAAATTAACACCTTACTATACCATATTTCAAATTAAGTTTCTACATAAATAACAAATTTTAACCTGTAGAAAGAATATTTATAGTAAGTGAATTATCAAGCAAGAGGAAATTCTTAATTATAGTAAGTTATTAAAAAATCACTTCACACAGTATAGCCTTCCCATTTAGCTATATGCATTACACTTAGCACAAGCAGATTTCTTGCTCCCCATTACAGCCTGGCATGTTGTAACACATTTACAATCAGTTTTCCACATCATAGAAAACTCCCTTAACCAGTTCTGTCAGCAAAGGGAGTTTTTCTAGTTAGATTTAACTCTGATTCTGAACATCATGACTTTCCATCTCTTTTCCAGCCATTAGGGACTTAAAACTTTTTAAAAAGAACTTGGTCTTGATTATTCACCAGATCTCTGAACCAGATGCTAAACACAAAAATCTCTTACCTTAGAAATAGTTTTTAAAGGTTATTAACTTCCTAACCTGCATTACTTCTTTTCTCCTTGAAAAGAGTACACTTTTCTTCTAATTAATTTTTTTTTAGTTGTAGATGGACACAATGCCTGTATTTTGTTTACTTAAAGTATTTTTATGTGGTGCTGAGGATTGAACCCAGTGCGTCACACATGCTAGGCTGAACCACAACCCCAGCCCCTTCTAATTAATTTTTAAACCCCTACACTCTTCTTCCCCTACTTGAACTTGAGTGAAAGTAGTCACCTTTGAATTACTGTTTCTCTGGTGCTCCTTCCCTTGATTTTCCTATTTTCTTTACATCTTCTAAAAGTTACAGCTGTATATACTTTGCTTCATTCTATTTTACTGTATTAAAATTACAGGAGCTGTAGCTATAGCTCAGTGGTAGAACACAGGTTTAGCAGGTACCTGGGTTCAATCCTAAGCAAAACACACACACACAATTATGGCCTCTAACAATCCCAATTTCTACTTCAAATGCTCTAAAGACTAATCATTAAATTATAACCCAATTCTAGTTGTACTAATTTGTGTACTTGCTAATTACCACACAATTCATTAAATATCTACAAAGATAATGAATTGAGAATTTTAGTTAGAAAATCAATATAGTATAAACAAATTTCCAAACAAAATAACCACTGCTCCAGATTGAATACAAGCACTTTTCTTTGCCTCTACCTCACCACACAATTTGGGGGCTTAAGTTTCTTTAAACAAACAAACAAAAATCTAAAAGCAGAATTAGAGGAAAACTACTCAAACTTACTAATTTCCATAGGAAAAAAAGGAGGCAGAAAATATTAACACTGTAGCTACTGACACAACATGCCCTCCTTTTTTTACTCTATAAAAAACTGGTTGGTTTAAATACATTCCACTAGTTTATATTCAGTCAACTATGTATTTGCAATAGAATTACATTCAAGGGGCCCCTTTTAACTATGCTTTAGTATTACTTTAACAAAGGATTTCTTGGCTTCATTTCTTAAGCATGAAGCATAGTATTGATCAGTGAAAACCATATTTTTGTTTAACTTTGGAAAGGGAAAATCTTCCCTTTGTTTAAAGGTGCTTTAGAGCAAAGCTGGGGCTGTAGCTCAGAGGCAGACTGCTTGCCTAGCAGGTGTGAGGAACTGGGTTAGATCCTTAGCACCACATAAAAATAAAAGGCATTCTGTCCATCTACAACTACAAAAAAAAATTTAAAAAAAAAAAAAGGTGCTTCTATTTTACCTTCTGAGAACTTAAAAGTGCAAATGGGGGGGCAAGAAACGTTGGTCTAGTTCAAATACTCTGAAAACACAAGTCCACTCAACACTACAATCTTCGTCCATTTAAAAAAAGGGTGGGGGTGCTGAGACTGTAGCTCAGGGGCAGAGTGCTTGCCTCTCACATGTGAGGCACTGGGTTCGATCCTCAGCAACATATAAAAATAAATATATTGTGTCCATGTATAACTAAAAAATATTTTTTAAAAAACCCTTGGCAATATTCTCTAACTTGTACACAACTCTTGATGTGATTAAAATGCACTTCCATTTTTTTAGCATTAGAATCAAGATGCCATGCAGATAAGATCTCCTTTAATGCTTCCCATTTTGTGTGTGTGTTGATAAGAGGTTGAACCCAAGGTTTTACCATCAGCAAGTCCTCTACCACTGAGCTACATTCCCAACGCTTTTTATTTTGAGATAGGGTATCACTAAATTGCTAAAACTAGCCTCAAACTTGCAATCCTCCTGCCTTGGCCCCCCAAGTAGCTGAGATTAAAGGAGTGGGCCACCACATCTAGCTGCCTTTGATTTATAAGAAGAAATATTACCTTTCAGACAACTAGCATCATTAAATACATGATGAACAATTTGTAAACTAACAACAAACACAATTGTTACAGTTACCATTTACTGGGTACAGAATATGTGCCAAGCAATATGCTAAACATTTTACATGTGATTTCACTTAACCTTTACTACTAGCCTTACAAGATAGTTACTATTATCTCTCATTTCACAGATGAGCAAACAGTTGCAACGGGTCGGTAACCTGTCCAGACCACAGTTTAAGTGCACAAGGCAGTACTCAATCTGGCACTGTTTTGACTGCAGAAATACCTCTTTAACCACGACGTATTCCTGCCTCTTCCACATGGTTATGAGAAACTTTATGGTGTTGCTTTGGGACACAGAACTTTCTCAGTTCACTCAGTTGGTCCTAATTTAATACTGTAAAAAGTATGAAATAATTACATTCAAAAGATGCATTGTGATAAAAATGTGTAGGTACAATGAATAGTAATATTAGCAGTCATAATTTATCTACTTTAAAAAGTTTCATAAAAGAACTAACATTTGAGAGTAAACCATGTGATGAATTGTACTACTTTTCCCTGTATTGTCTTACATAAATTGTTAACTCTCACAACTCTGTAGAATCATCATCATCATGAAAAAATTGAATTGAGGTCTGGAGATATCTACTAATTTAGCCAGTGTTACAAAGGCAGTAAAGTGGCAGACCTAAAACTTAAACCCAGGCCTGATTCCAAAGCCATGGTTTTCCCTAACGTACCTAATTAAATGGCATATACAGGTAGACAGATAAAACTTCCCAGCTGTCAAGAGAAATGTTTACTAAAACAAACTCTAATTGTTGTTCCATGTAGTCAAATGACCCCTCTTAAACATTATGCTTAATTAGGTTTTAACAAAGGATTTCTCAGCTTTATATACTGAATAGAAAACATACTATTGTTACGGTCAGAAATATATTTTAAAATACATTTTAAGTATATAAAACACACAATATGTTTTTTCACTTAACAAAATCATGAACATATTTCCATATTAACATTAATCACTGCTGTACCAAAAGAATAGTCTTCTTTTACTGAATCAGACACCTTCCTAATTATACAGACATACAAATGACTAGTTTTGCAATGTGCAGGTACAGAGATGTGAAATTAGATATACTCATACACACAGGTGGAATTCTAAATGCCACCCTTTTGTAAAGTAATCAGCATATTTAAACATCTTCAAAAAACCCAACAAATCATTTAAAAATATCCTATAGAAACAAAAACTTCAGTCCATAAGGTTATGAGTGTATTGCATTTAATGCATCATTTTTATAGCAAAAAACTGGGAACAATCTTACATTCCATCAACAAGGAAATGGCTGAATAAAGTACATCTGTACTATGAAATAATATGCATTCAGTTTAAAAACCAGTTAGACTTACATGCTTAATCTGGAAATATATTGGTGATTTTGTTAAGTTAAAAATGCTGCAGTTTTGAGACAGCATACCTCATTTTCGAGCACGCACATACTGAGAAAATACACATCAAATGTGAAAATGGAAGAATATATAGGCTGAGAGAATAAAAGGCAAAGAGAGAAATTATAAACCTTATCCATCCCTGCAGTAACATAATAAAAACACACTATTTCATGTGATAATGTGTTCTAAAATACACAAAGTACTGAAAATAAAGGATTGATATGTATCATTTCCACCACTGTTTCTGAATATATTCATAGTATGGGGAACATCCTAAGAAACTAATCATATGATTTGCCTCAAAATAAAAACTAACACCCAACAGCAGAGGTTTTTTTTTTTCCATTTTTTAAAGTTTCGTTCCTTGCTGTGTTGTTTATACACTCTTTCACACTATGATATAGCTATTTTTCTCTACTCCTTAGAGCATATGTTACTGTAAAATTTTTACATAACTGGTTCAATACCTGCACCTGCAGTTTTTGCATGCTTTATTTTATAACCTTTCACGTCTTAAGTATTTTGTGATTTTACCTATATTTTTTTCCCCATGTTTACTTCTAAAAAGTGGAATTCATTTAAAAAAAATAAATAACTGATTCAAGACAGCAGGGAAAAAGCAACCCGCTAAATATTCCTGGTGATCTGAAATCTTTCATACCCTCATTGCTCAGGATTTGTTGTTTTTTTCAACAAGCAAGACATTTTGCTATCAATACAGGCACCAAGATGGACTGCTTTTGTGATTTCACCATGAAACTATTATCCACTGAGCACAAAACATTGTGCTACGATTTGACAATAATGATCAAAAAAGACAACACTGTCTCTGCCTGCGTGGAATTCAAGAATAGAAGTATGTTGATTTGCTTAGAGGCCACACTGAAGTGGAATGCGCCTTGACTGTCAGGTGGACACAAAACTTCTGCAGTAATAACCTAATCTAATCAAAATGAGTGGTCAATTTCCTTTCAGCAACAGTATTACAACTTCTGAAAGTAAGCTACCCCCTCTTTAGAGGTCCACTTTAAAAACAAAAAACAAAAACCTCAATTTTCACAAAACAGTTAATGTGAATAATTATAATAACTGGATCACATAAAGTGTCAAGAAAAAGGCAAACTCATCCAGCTAATTATGGTATGCTACTGAACAGGAAGTAAAGTACCTTTGTTCATAGAAATACTTAACAACCAAAAAACAAAATTCTGTACTTGCTACTAGAGTTTAAAAGGATTAGTAGCAATGAAATGTTTACTGAAATATACTATTTTGTATACATTTAAAATTGTCTAGAATAAAAAGATCTTAAAAAGTAAAATATAATTATCTCTGTTTGTAAACTGCTTTTTCCTACCATGGCTGACACTTGTTTTGTTTTGGTACTGGGAATTAAACCCAAGGGTGCTTTACCACTGAGCTACATCCCCAATCTTCTTCATTTTTCATTTTGAGAGAGGGTTTTCTTGCTAAACTGCTGAAGCTGGCCTCAAACTTATGATTGGCCTCCCAAGTCACTGGACTTAAGGCAGATGCCACTGGCACTTTTAACCACATAAAAATGTTTCAAGCTTTTTTTTTTTAAAGTGAACTCTCAATAGTCCTAGTTTTAGCATTATATCTTACATATCTTACTAAGACTATGCAAAGATATTTGATACTCCAAAAATTACTTGTAAGAACACTTCCAATTCTTTTGCAAAGCTGAAGTATGCAACAATTACAAAATTTAATATGGGGTCTGGGGCTGTGGCTCAGTGGTAGAGTGCTCTACTCGAATCTATGAAGCACTGGGTTCAATCTCAGCACCACATAAAAATAAATAAAATAAAGGTATCGTGTCCATCTACAACTAAAAAATATTTTTTAAAAATTTAATATGAAATATAAACAATGAAAACAAAGCTTTAATTCCAAGGAATTTTTATTAGTGCATTATAATTATATATAATAGTGGGATTCATTAGGACATATTCATATATACACATAACCAAGGAATTTTTAATATATCAGAATATAAGGCTTTACATCTTTATAATTACTGCCATTTATTGAGGACTTATTATATCCCAACTACTTCATAAACAATCTCTAATCTTAAAAAAATCATTTTACAAATAAGGAAACTAAGTCAGAGAAATTATATACCCATTGTTGTACACTGCTAAATGCAGAGCCATGACTAAAGCCGACTCTTTAAAAGTCGAACTCTTCAGCTCTCTAAAGCCTTGCTCCTCTCATTCATTCAACAGATATTACACACCCATTACAGTCATGGCACAGTTGCAGGCACTGGGACTTTGTCAAGCAACATGCTAAGGGCTTTCCTTAAATCCCACTTAATCCTGAAACAACTCTAAAATGTAGGTACAATTATTCCTTTTACAGATAAAGACAGAGTCTGAGAAATTAACTTCTCACTTAAAGTCACTTAACTAGGAAGGGACAATAGTAAAGTGAGAACCCTAGGCAAGCAGACTCCAAAACCTTAACTACTACATGCCTCAAGGCATGACCAAGTAAAATCACCAAAGCAGAACTCCGGAGAAAAAACTTTGGAAAGGCTTGAGGGAGAGAGAGAGGGAAGCTGGATTATTGCAAGGTCAAGTTCGTCCTCAATAACCACACCCGAATAAAACAAAAAGGTAGTTGGGTCGGTAATGCGATGAATAGTAAACTTTGCAGGAGTTCAAATCTGAGCTCTGACACTTGCTGTAGGACCACCAGGAAAGCACCTGCCTTCTGGGAAACTGCTTCTTCACAAACAAAATGGAAATCCTGCAATTCTCCTCCAAGGTTTGTGAGAATAAGGATTTGGCAATGTAGCAGCTGACTTGCTAGACTTTAGGTCATAAAAGGGTAATCAGTTATCATCCAAAGCAAACAGAGGAAAGGACTTCGGTTGTCAAACATGACCAGACAGGGTCTCTGGTCTAATTTGGAGTGTAATACAGAGAACACCAGCCAATGTGGGAAGAAGCCAGTCTGTATGTACCATCGCTAGCCAGCGACATCACAACTTCAGGCCTCAGTTTCCACACTTGTAAAATGGGGATAATGCAACCTATCTCCAAGGACTACACGAGGCCAAATAAGCATTATGTGAAGACCTCTCTCTGTGCCAGCACACAGGAAGAGTGCAAACCCTCGAAACGTTCTTGTTCCATCTTCTTTTTTTTAAATTCTAGAAATGCCAAAACTTTTTTTCTTCGTAATTTCTAGATGCTGTGTAGGTTCTGAGCCTTACAGGAAGTCCACGAGCCTTACAGGGGCTCATCAAATCCAGAACCCGGCAACCACAGACCCACAGACCCCGTCCCCAGTCGGGTCCAGACCAGCTACCTATATCGACAAGGACACCGGAGCTAGTCCGAGACACCGGCGAGGTTGCGGGCTGCTGTCTTTTGTACTCGGAGCCAGATGCGCCCTATAGGGTGTGAATGCCACGTCTGGGGCTCGTGGGTGGACAGCGGCGCGGCTCGCGTGGGTAAACACTGCGGGGGAGGCCTGCAGCCGCTGGGACAGGCACCGAGAGAGGGGCCTGCGGGAGCCCCGAGACGGAACACACCCTTCCCCGCACGCCCAGGAGCCCTGCGCCTGGTGGGCAGCACGAGGGGGCCGGGACGGCGCGGGGGACACCTGCGCCCCCGCACGCGTCCTGTCAGGCTGGCGCCGCGGCGCCCTCCGCCGACCCGGGCTCGCCGCGGCCTGCGGGGCCTGGCCCGGGCGCCGCCCGCCGCCGCTGGCCCGCCGCCGCTGGCTCCCGCCGCCCCTTGCAAGGACCCGGCGAGGAGACCCGGGCCGGACGGACACTGCGGAAGGCCTGGGTTACCTGGGGGGTTGCTGGTGGCTGGGCAGCTTTCCGGACGGGATGGGGGCGTCAGGACGAGGAAGAGGAGTGTGGCTGCGGCGGGAGAGGGGGCGGGGGCGGTTGGCCAAGGCCCCGGCAGGTAGGCGGGCTGGCCAAGAGGTGCAGACGCGCCGGCGGCAACAGCGGTGACGGCGGCGACCGCTCCTGCGGCTCCCTCAGGATCTTCCTCGGGCTGGTCCAAGATGGCGGCGCTCCCTGCACAGGGTTTCCTGTCACCCTCGCAATGGGCCGGACCACAAAAGAAGGGGGGAAGATGCGCGCGCAGCCGGCGAAGCCCGGAAGAGGGTAGTGGAGGTCGGCCCTCTGGCCACGCCCCTTCCTCGTTCCTCCCCTTTTTACTCGTCGCGCCGCCGCCAAGGTCCGCCCCACTAGCCCCGCACCTGAAGGGGCGGGAGAAAGCACTGATGCGCAAGCGCAGTCTCGTGTCCTCGCCTCTCCGGGAACTTACTGCGCAGGTTTGCGTGGAATCAGCTGGGATGCGTCTGCGTCTTGGAGCTCTACGGCTGTTGCTCTTGGAGACTTTTTCACTATTTAGAGCGCTAGCAACCACCGCTTAACTGGACCCTTGCTGTGTACTGGCCATTGTACTAAGCATGCATTTGCTGCATTCTTTCCGCATGTATGTACTAATTGGTTTGTACACAGCTGTGAACAAGGCAGAGTAGGTCCCTGACCAACAACCCCAGGGACATCTTCCTATTTTATCGGTAGCGAAACTGAGGCTCACATTGATCAACTCATATGTCCAAGATCATGCCCCTAGAAAGTATCCCTTTCTGGCGTGTGTTTCACCTCTGCCTCAGTCTTGCTTTGAAGATGCCTTCAACGAGAAGAGGGAAATTGTGACATTTTCCACCTCCCATCTTCCAACTCGGCCTTCATTTTCACCGCTCCAGAGTTAACAAACACGTTGATGGAATCCATGTTTTTACTTTATTGGGCCATGGGCATTTTCGCCTTGTGACTTATGGATATGGATTTATTTATATTTGCATTTAATTTCTATTTTACAACTGTATTGGTACGGAGTTGAATATATTAATAATATATAGCAAGATATTTTCTGCAGACAAAAGTTTATTTTTTTCCTCCCAATTTTGAAAGACCTTAAAGCGTCGCGCACCCCTAAAGGTTTTGTGGGCCCTAAGCATTGTGTCTACACGTTGTGTTTTGCACAAACAAAAGTTTATAGACAGAAAGGAACCACCACATGGCAATGATTTGCAAGTTTCCAAGAGTCTCTTAGTGTCTGTCTTCAAAACAGGATGTATGTTGCTTCATAAACCTGTTTCTCTAATGTTTTCAACAACATGTGTGTTGCTGACTTATAAAACCTAGGGAACATAATGGATAAGATGTTGGCTTCAGAATACTCTAAATGAAGTTCAAGCTCACTCTTGACATTTATGATCTTTCATAAACTGGTTCTGCCATGGGTTAGTGATATTTCATTGGGGGAAAAAATGTATGGCAGTTTACAAATCTCTTATTTTCAGAAAGACCTGGGGACTAACCCCTTTTCTGCAATCTACTAATGCCATTGCACATATCCATTGATTTCTAAGATCCTCAGTCTCTTCTGCCATAGAATAGCAATATCTAAAGCACATGGATCCTCATGAAAATTAAATGAGATGATATATGCAAAATGACTGGCATGTAGGAATTCAAATGGGAATGATTATTATGTGATGATCTAATGTAAGGTGATAATTTAATATCTTCCAGTGGGAAGAAGGAAGGAAGGAAAGAACTTTCTTGTGCTAAATAAAGGAGAAATCTGTAGGCCATTTGCCTTTATTTGTCCAGGTATGAACTTAATTAAGCCTAGCTATAAAGTTTCTGTATATCCAATCGTTACTTGAATTAAGAACTTTGTGTATCTAATGTTTATTGAACAATTAGTATCTACTAGGAGCTATCCAAAATCCTGTTATCTTATTTAATTGCTACAACATCCCCATTAAATCAGTACTGTATTCCCATTTTTCTGCATTAAAAAACTGAATGTCATACAGATCAAATTCTTCAAGTCATATAGGTAAAAATTGAAATACTGGACCTTGAACTTGGCCACATATGACTAAATCTACCATTTCTAAGCGCTACTCTGTACTTCCTCCCTTAACTGTGCTTGTAGCGCCATAGCCAGCTTAAGTGTAGATCCCTAACAGTTGCTTAAGACATCACTTTGATACAGTTTCAAACAGAAATGTTGTGAATGCAGACTGCCTGTCATGAGCGAAGTAATGCAGTTAACAGAAGGTGGGGAGAGTCGATTCTTATAACAAGCCCCAGAGTTTTCAAAATTAGGAAATACTGTTTGTGACCCATTGCAGCATAATTAAGAAGGATTACCATTGGGACAGACATCTGTCAGCATTTTCAGTTAACATTTTAAAAAGTTGCTTCTATATAAAGATGCCTGCACAATATTCATAGCAGTTGTTTGTAAGAGCAAAAGACTAGAGCCAAACAAAATATCTATTATTAGTGACCTGTCACCATAAATTATAGTACATCCATATTGTGAAATACTATGCAGCCTTTAAAAAGAATGAGGCCCATGCATATGTTCTGATACAGAGCAATTTCAAAACAAAACTCAAGTAAATAAAGCAAGATAAAGAAACTAATATGCCAACATTTTTTAAACTATAAGAGTAGAATGAAATGGACATATATGCTTGTGTAACTGGACATTGGGAGGGTTTTTCCTGATGTCCTGGAACTGCTACTGAGGCTAAACCAGAAAACAGAAGTCCATAAGGAGACTCCATGCTACATCTAAAGAGTTGCCAATGCCTAGAACCAACTACGACCCATCGTTCAAGAAACCAGCCCTTCTACCAATCCTTACCACTCTAGTACTCCCTGACCCAGTCTCCATTCCAGTCCCATCCCCACAGTCACACCATTGCCACTACTGAGTGGAAAGAAAGGCCACAGCGATGGGAAGCATGTGAGCCTAGAGGGAATGCAGTGTTGAGGAGAGAGACTCAGAGGTGCTTATATTCCCTTCTAGAACCCAGAGAGAGGGGCGCCAAGAGAATCCCTAGCGAAGACTGAACAGCCTGAAGGAAGAGGGGACTGGTGCCCTGCATAGCTGCATGACAGCGGACTTACAGATCCACCCTTCCCAGTCGCTGCCCTGAGGACTCAAAGCGGAGGAATTGGCATGGTGGGGCTTTTGGCAGAGGGTTCTAGATGGAGAAGGGCTGAAACTGCTCCATCTGCCCTCTCAGTTCCAGATTGGAGCACAGCAGGGGTGTTATCAGAGGGCTGTAGCGTGAATAGCACAGTTGGAGTCAGCGGGAAAATACGCAGATACAGGAGGGGTCACCCATTCCTGGGGGAGATGCATTCACGGATTCTTTGCCATGTCCACTTGTCTTGTTTCACTGTGTGTGTGGGTGTGTGTGTGTGTGTGTGTGTGTGTGTGTGTGTGTTTTGCTAGGGATCCAACCCAGGACCTCACATGCCAGGCAAGTGCTCTGCCACTAAGTCATATCCCCAGTCCTGTTTGTATTTTTATAATGCCTTTTGTAAAAGTAGATGTTATTTTATCCTGTATCTCTTTCCAGAGCCTTAACAATTAAAGTCATTTTCAGATCTATCATGTTTATTTAAGTCAAATTAATTCATCTCCTTATTATTGATTTTATAGACTTGATTTTCTTGGTGAATTTTCCTTGTGTGTTTTTGAATTTTGGTTCACAGACTTATCTTGGATTGTGGATTTTTCTTCCCTCTCTCTTTCTCAGCCTCCCCTTACAACCCTCACCACTCTCTTCTCTTCCTTTTTTTTTTTGTCTATGATTTTAGAGTTGCCACATATACAGAATCAGATATTAAAATATTGGTGTCCCAATAGGAGATGTTGAAGATATAGCTGAACTAATACAGTTTGTATTCTGAATTCTATTATTATATATACATGTGCTACCTAATCTATTTATTTGTTTTTATATGGAGCGTTTCACAACTTTGCATCTCATCCTTGTGCATGGGCCATGCTACTTTTTTTTGTATCATTCCAATTTTAGTATATGTGCTGTGAAGCAAGCACTGGGCTAATTTGAAAACATTAAGCTAATTTTAAAACTAATGCTTTTAAATTAATTCCCAGTAATGCATAATTCACTTAAGTAAAAACAAATAAGTAGCCAAAAAATACTAGTTTAATGAAAAAAAGTGGCAATTGGGGTACTTCAAAATTTAGCAGGTTGACAAGTTAAAATCAAAATGAAGAGTCAATGAGACTCTTTAGTTTCTGGTTGTGGAAAGGATTACTTTCAATTTATGGTCACTAAAGAAGTGCCTAAGTGCCTAAAGTAATGCCTAAGTGTAAAGGTAAGTATGTGATATATTCAGTTGTTTTAAAAAAAAAAAGTTGGGGCTAGGGTGGTGGCTCAGTGACAGAGCACTTGCCTAGCACGTGTGAGGCGCTGGGTTTGATCCTTAGCACTGCATACAAAAATAAGCACATAAAATAAAGACATGCTGTCCATCTACAACTACAAAAAAATTTTTTAAATAGTTGTATCCATTAAGATAGTGTTCCCCCTTCCCATATACTTTATGCTGACCTCCAAAAATATAATATTCTAGAGTCATAGTGTGACATTATAAAGTTGTCCCATAACAAAAAACAAACAAAAAATCACATAAGAAGCATACTTGAAGTGTTTTCAGGAAAAAACCTAGAGACTATTATCCCTGTTTTCCTGTGACATTGGATCTTATAGCCATTTCTTTGTGTGACCATCAAAAGAATTGGGTGGTTTTGATTTAAAGGCCAGGATACATCAAATATGTATATATATATATATATATATATATATATGCGCAACTTTAGAGTCACATTCAGTGTGGCAAAGTGACCACACCACGAGATTCAAGTGGAAAACAAACTTGCTAAGAAAATAGATTAAACTCTTTCTTTGTATTCTCACTCCAAGGCAGGCATGTAACTAGAAATAAGGAAGATTCGTGTTTAAATTACTTCTTTAGTGCTTTGTTTGACCTTGCACATTTAGTAGAAAATGCATATGTGATTATGCACCATCAGTGACTCTCACAATGGCACAGAGATGGCAGGTGCTGTCAAGAACTGAGGCTTTACACTATTTGCCAGCTAAGTTAGCCTGCCACAGTGTCATGGATACAAGCAGAAGATGTGAGACTTCTGGTTCAGAGACAAAGAACTTTATTATTCACAGCACAGCAAGCAGCATGAGCATCAGCATGTAACATCAGTTTGGCTTGTCCCCAAGTCCCATGGGTGGTCATGTGAATGGATGCCTGCACACACAGTGGGTAGGGTTATAGAAGAACCCCAAACTTAGGGAATCTAATCTTTTCTAATGGGAAGTATTTCTATGTTCTGTAGGGAATACTATCTGTATCCTCCAAGCCTGTTGGCTCTGCTTTGTCCCCAAGCTACAGCATAGAGCAGTCAGGCCTCTGCTCACAAGACATGCAGAATGACAAGAGACCCATGGTCAGTTGTCTCCCATAGGGGCAGGATTTTATTGCATCGTAGCATACTGTCTTTGGTGGAAGGGGATAATGAGAGAATGGTAGGCTAGGAGGAGATACTATGGTTTTGAGAGTCAATTAACCTTAGCCCCATTTCCAACATAGTTCTTTATTAGTTTTATGACCTTAGGCAAACCACTTAACTTCTCTGACTCTCAACTATAAAACAGGATAGGAGCTCTAGTTCCACAGAATTCTCGTTCAGATCAACTGAGAAAGTGTAACTGAAAGTATCTGACACAGTATCTGGAGTCACTTGCTCTGCTAATTCTAAGTCCCGGTCTGCTCAGTGTGATGGTAGAGGGGAATTCCTTTTCTCTGGTCGGAACTTCAGTGGGAAGGGGTTTGTTCTGAGCACGTTCCTGCTTTATGCATTCTTGGGATGAAAAAAGACTGATCATTTGAGTACCTATGAGAATATTTGGTCATGCATAACTCATCATGGTCTTTCTTTTTCACTGGGAGAGAGCTGTTCCTACAGCTCGGCCCCCCTTGGCAGGAGGCCTGCCTTTGTCTTTGAAACTCAGGTCTGGGGACTAGTATTAGCACTGTCCTTTAGCTACCAGCTCTATAGTCCTCTTCTCTAAGATGTTCATATCAGTAATAATGGGGGATATCCTGGCCTCCCTCTGCTCCTTCCTCTTTTGTTGCTCAACTTGTACAGAACGAAAGCTAGGCGAAGGGCTGCCATTTATTCAAAGTCCTGTAGAGAGCCCCCAAACAGGCATCCAGAGCAAATGACTCTGATGGGAAAGGTCTCATGTTCTTCTGCTCCTCCCATTGCTCATCTTGGTGGCTTCAAGGTTTAATTCCAGCTTCCCTGAGTCTTCAAGCTGCTCTACTCCCTGCCCTCTCTTAAGCAAAGGAGTAGAGTGTGGCAGAAATAGCTAATTGTTTCTCAGTACCCATTCATTTCTTCCTCCATTGGTAATAATCCTCTCAGAATACAGACTAAATTTCCCAGCATCCCTTGCAGCTAGGCGTGGCCAGGTGAGTCAGCAATGGGATGTGACTGAATCAATGTACTTAACTTCTGGGTTGTACACTTAAAGGGAAGGCATATGCATCCCATTCTTTATTTTCTCACCTCTCCTGGTGGTAGAGCCATTAAATACCATGAAATGGAAGCGTGGTTTTGGGGGTGGCTTCAAGCTGCTCTATCGACTGTGGACTACCTGTCTAGACTTCTAGGTAGGAGAGGAATAAATTTCTATCTCATGAGAGCTACTATCATTTGGAGGCTTCTTGGTTATCACATCTGAACCCAGCCTCATCAACAGGTAGACCTTGTCTCCAAAATAAAAAATAAAAAGGCCAGGGTTAGGGCGGGGTAGCTCAGTGATAATGAACTCCTGGGTTCAATCCCCAGTAATAAAAAAGAAAAGACAGGCTAAAGAAAGGGAAAGGGGAGGGAACAGAAAGAAATAGCAGAGCAAGCGAGTATAACAGAGCCTGGAAATATATACAGGAAACCAAACTGACAAGTCAGAAATTACCCAATGCTGTAATTGGATGTGAGCCCAGCTGTGAAGCTTTGGATAAGTTCCTTAAGGAAAGTCTCTAATTCTTCATTTCCTTGTCTGTACAATGAGGAAGTAGCAGTATCAAACTCCTAAGGTAGTTATTAAGATAAAATGAGGCAAAACATGAAAAACTCTTAGCATGGTGCCTGGGAGGGAATAAACACCCAGGAAGCAGAAGTGGCTATTATTATTTCTGGGAGCCAGTCAATAGTGCCTGAAGCAGTTTCTCCATATAATTTGGGAAAGAAGAAAACCTTTATCTGATATCATGGATTTGAACAGAGACCAGAAGTGTTTCCAAAGAGTAAGACGAATAATTAGGGAGATGAGAGAAAGAATGGGAAATAGGCCTTTTGCAGGCTTTGCTGGTCTGAAAGTTGGCTAGCATCCAAGATAATCTGGGCTGAGTCTTCCTCTTCCTGTATCCCCATACCACCTCAAGCACACACACACAACTGTGGACCAGTCAAGATTGATTCAGAGTCTGACATCACAACTCCCTGTGGTCAGGAAAGAATATTGCCTTTATAGGTAGATTAGTTAGGCTAGGCTAGGTTTTGCTGTGTAACAAAAGACTCCCAAATCTCAGTGGCTAACAACCACCACAGAGATGTATTTCTTGCTCATTTCTACACCCATAATGTGCCAACTACTTCCCTGTGTTCTGTGCTATATCATCTTCCCTACAGCACCCAGGCTGTTGGAGTGCATGCTCCCCCCGCCCCTCCGCCTCTCTCTCTCTCTCTCTCTCTCTCTCTCTTCCTTGTCTCTCTCTTTCTCTGGAACATTGCCATATTTCATGGCAGGGGGAAAAGAGATCTGGTGTATAACCTACTGAGTCTTCAAGCTTCTGCCCCAAAGTAACCCAAATCACTTCTCAAATTTCAGTCTTCTGGCCTTAAATTGATAGGGTTAGGGTGTGTAATTCTCCTGGAGAGAGGTGAGTAGGTGGACAGTTTGCCAATCTCCCACAGTGTATTTCCTTCCTATCCAAACCCACCCAAGAGCCAGAGAGACAGAGAGCAGATGAGAGCGGCACTCTATAAAATATGGGGTAGGAGTTCCTGTCCTGTGAACCTTACAGAGAAAGGATAGGAATTCAAACGAGACCACAGGTATGAATGCAGTTTGTAAACTCTGAAGTCCTATGCTCCCATGAGGGAATTTCCTTACCGGTATGAGTGTATCAGGAGAGATACTAGTGCTTTTCATAAAATACCTCACCCTCTCTCTGCACACAGGAGTGATTTGTTGACTTTACTAGTGTATAACCAGGCACTTTGTTAAGCACTTTACTCAGGCTTCACAATTACACTGTGGGATAGGTAGAATTATTAACTCTACTCAAATCTATGGATGAATGAAATGTGACCTGTACCTACCATGGAATATTATTGTGCCTTCAAACGGAAGGAGATTCTGATACATGCTACAGCATGGATGAACTTTGTAGACATTATGCTAGTGAAATAAACCAGTTGAAAAGACAAATATTATGTGACTCCACTCATATGAATTCCTTAAAATGTTTAAATTCATACCTATCAGTCTGGTGATCTCAAGATGGTTTCTGCTGGTCTGTCAACATCCAGATACTTAGACTGATGTGGTTGGTCTTCATTATCTGATCAATAGGTAGCACCAGAAAGTTCCCTACATTATATGTTCCTCCTGGTACCATCTCTCTCTTTGCTTACTGCACTTATTGGGAGATGAATTAATAGTGTTCAGGTAGATTTCCAGATTTCTCAGGATTTTGAAAGTAACCATCCTGGAAAAGACACAGGTTAAAAGAATGACAGGTCTGGAAAAGTATGTAGAACTTCTGAATAAAATATTATTTTCTTTTCTTTCCTCTCCTTTCAACCCCCCCCCCCCCCCCCCCAATT
>CM053399.1:172451996-172465872 GCA_028644305.1 Xerus rutilus
CTGCCCTGCCTTTGCCTGCCTGTTGGTGCCATTCTGTTGCTTGTCCAGACCTGGCTTGGCAGCAGGATTTCCTTGGCCTCTTTGTTACTTTGGCCTCACTTTTTGCAGCCCAGGAGGAAGTGAAACAGCGTTGAAGTCAGGTGGACTTGGATTAAAATCCTGGCTCTGCTGTTGGCTGAGATCTTGGCAAATTAGCTAGCATTCTGAGCTGCTGCAATAATTGGTGACTTACTTTCAAGGCTGGGAAATCACAAAATTATAGATTCTTGGCACAAGAAGGGGACTTTGAGATAAGCCAGTAGAGCCCCTACATGGCATGGATGAAGACACTGAAGCCCAGGCTAGACCAGAGCCTGTCTCTTTCAGCATATGACTGGTGTTCTCTTGGCCACATCAGGGGCCTTCTCTCCAAAATGCATGAAGCATAAAAAGCATTCATTAGTGAATGAGTGAATGAATGAATGAATACATACATGCGAAGATAAAAAGCTCTATTAACCAACAAGTTCATCATCACACAGCTGCAGCAGTTACTAACTTGGACAAGTTACCTGACCTCTCAGTTTCCTCATCTTACTGGTGGGGGCATGATATGGGGATAAAAATATAGCCACCTCATAGGGTATTGTAAAAATTAAACTTGCACATGCTCAGCTCAGTACCCGGCACCTCGTAAACATCAAATAATTATTCGTTTTTGGTTTTGGGCTTTGTATTCCTGGGGATCAAACCTGGGGCCACCCATAAGCAAGGCAGATACCTTCCCACTGAGCTATACGCCTAGTCTTGGAAAGCATAAGTTTTCCAAACCTTGGTGTTCTTATCCATAAAGTGAGGATTTTTCATAGGATGGTGGGGAAGATTAAATGGCACAATATGTAAAGCCTCAGCACAGGGCCTGCTTCATAGTAATGACACAAAATACAATAGATAATAACAAATATTAGCTTAGTCTCTTTCACCAGGTAAGGGGTGACTATTTAAGGTGGAAATGCATTTAAATGAGGGTCCTGGTTACTTCAAGTCAGAACTGCTTACACCTCTTTTGGCAAAAGGGGAGCCCTTTTTACCATCTAGCTTAAGCATAAAGCATGCAGTGCTTGTTTTAAAAAATTGTTTCCAGCTTCAGCTTTAACCCTATATTCCCATCCCTGGCATTTATCTTAAGCATAGGACATGTAGTGCCTTCCTCTTGACTGTCACCAACTTTTAGCCCTATGCTCCTGCCTCAGTCTTACCAACCAACTCAGGGATAAATGCACAGAGATTCTTATTTTCTCACCTGCTACAGCTATTGCAGTAGGGGAGATTTCGTCTTTTGTGCCTGGACCTTTGCACTACATCTGCACCTCCAGAGAAAGGAGCAATATGTCTGGTGAAGACTCACGCCAAGGCGTGTCCTCAGGGGGCTCCAGTCAAGTGATGCTAGGAGGGAATATCCATTCCTTGTTATTTAGTTTCCTAGACTGCTATAACAAAGTACCACAAACTGGGTGGCTCCATACAACAAGAGTATATGCTCCACAGTTCTGCAGGCTAGATGTTCTAAGCGCTCTCTCTGAGGCAGAGTGGGTGCCTTCTTGGCCTTCTCTAGCTGACCCTCTCTGGCTTGTGGCTACCATGTTCCCAGCTTGGCTTCTGTTATCTTCGCCTGGTCACCTTTACCAGGTGTCTGTGTCTCTTCTGCTCCACTTACTTGGATACTGGTCATACTAGATTAAGGACTCATCCTACCCCTTGTGATCATATCTTAATTTACATCTTAATTGCATCTAAAAGACTTGTCCAAATAAAGTCAGATTCACAGGTACCATGGGTTAGGACATCAACACATCTATTTGTTCTGTGGGAGTGAGGAGTGAACACAATTCACTCACAACACTTGTTAAAACATTTTTCAAAAACCTTGAAACCAGGCATTGTGCTTACCTGTAGTCCCAGCTACATGGGAGGCTGAGGCAGGAAGATCTCAAATTTGAGGTCAGCCTCAGCAACTTAAGAGAATTCATCTCAAAATAAAAAATAATATGAGCTGGGGATATAGCTCAGTGGTGGCTTGAACCCCTGGGTTCAATCTTCAGTACTGAAAAGAGAAATGAACTTCTGTAAGTTTTTCCAATTTACTAATAATACTTATAATGTCTACCAAAATTACATTAACATAATTATAACATTCATTCATTGTTAATTTACTGGAATTAATTGTGATGCTTATAATATAAATGTAAAATAAGTGATACTTCAAATATTAGATATATTTATAATTATACAATTATATTTTAAATTATATTTATTATGTTATATTCTAATTATATTTATGATTATTTTTAGTGTACAAATTGTTAGAACAGCTAATTATTTTTTTTAAAAAAGCTGAGTCCTTGAAACAAAACATTTCTGTGGATCTGAAAGTCTCTTCAGCCATCACTTTTCATCCCTTTTTTCATGGACCCTGAGAGTGATCACTCTGCAAGGCAAATATGATGATGTTACTCCTATGTTTAAAAACCCTCTGCAAGCTGGATGTGGTAGTACAAGTCTGTAATCCCAGCAACTCAGGAGGTCTGAGGCAAGAGGATCACAAGTTTGAGGCCAGCCTGGGCAACCTAGTGAGACCCTGGGAAAGGTTCTCAAAAAACTTAAAGCAATAAAAAGGGGTTGGGGATGTTGCTCAGTAGTGGTGCCCCTGGGTTCAATCTCCAGTACCACAGAGACACACACACACACACACTCATACACACACACTCATGCACACTCCATAATAGCCTCTAGCTGTCAGCAAGAACTGACAAATAAATAATACTTCCAATAAACACGTTAGGCTGCACTTTTCTACATTCAGGGACACCATTCCTGTTTTAATCCATCACAGGACAGACCTTCACTGCCATACTTGACCTGTATGTGCCCTGGAAACAGTGCCCGTCGACTCCTGCCCCCTGCCAGCTTGATTTTCTCCTCTTCCTTCAAGGCCCAGGGCAAAAGCCACTTCCTCTGTGATCCCTGCCTGGACTCCTAATGTCTTCCCACCCCCAGGCTCCATATCACCTCCTTCTGCATTTTGCAGTCCTTTTTCCAGTTTTTCTGATATTCTATCTCAAGATATTATAGAGCTTCTCTCACTAGGGTAGGTGCTCCTAGAAGACAGGAACTTTCCTTGCCTTTGTATTGATTTGCCAGGTGTTTTGATCAGCTTTCCATCACTGTAACAAAATACCTGACAGAATTATTTTAGCTCACAGTTTTGGAGGTCCTAGCTCGTAGCTGATCAGCCCTGTTGCTTTGGGCCAGTGAGGAGGCAGCACATCATCACAGGAGCACATGGTAGGAGCATGTGCAGGAGCAAAACTGCTCTCCTCATGGCCAGAAAGCAAAGGGAAGTTGGGAGGGGGCGGATCCCACAATCCTCTTCAAGGGTATTCCCCCAATGACCTAAAGACCTCCCACTAGGCCCCACCCTTTAAGGATTCACCACCTCCCAATAGGACCAAGCTGGGAATCAAGCCTTTAGCACTGGGCCTTTGGGGTTCAAGAGCCAAACTATAGCACTAGGGGCTGCTATAACAAAAGATCACAGAGTGGCTGGCTTAAACAATAGAAAATTATTCTCTCACAATTCTGGAGGGTAGAAGTCCAAGATCAAATGTTGAAGGGCTTGTTTCTTCCTTGGATCATGGATGGCTGTTCTCTCTGTGTCTTCCCATGACTTCCTCTCTCTGGGTCTGGGTCCTAAGCTCCACTTCTTATAAGGACACCAGTTGTATTAGATTAGAGTCTATCCTATAACCTGGTTTTAACTTAATTACCTCTTTAAAGACCATATTGCCAAATACAGTTGGAGGTACTGGGTGTTTGGGCTTCAGTTCAACTTGGTGTGAGGAGAGGGACACAATTTCACCTATAAGTCCTTCTTTAAATTTTTAATAACTCAAAGAATTTATAAATTTAGGGCTGAGAATGTGGCTTAGTGGTAAAGTGCTTGCATGGTATGCTTGAGCCCTGGAGTTCAATCCCTAGCACCATAAAAATAAAAAAGAATTTAGAAATTTATTATTATAGCATTAAACAAAGCAGGTAAAGCTATAGTTCTCCTTTCCCTACCCCACTCCATCTTACACTGCTAGCTCTATTTTTAAGCCTTTGCATATGTGAGTGTCCCTACATAAAGATATAGCTTTGGTGTGTTTTTGCATATGGTCATATTATGTATAGTATTTTGCAAATCCTACTCGCATTCATTTTCCTTGTGTCCACCCCACACCTTGCTCTGACCTAAAGTTTAGCTATGACTAAGCATGTTCAAAAGAACCATTGAAATATTGAAAAGTGTGCAGGCATGGGGTACGGGTCTGCTATGAATTTTCTGGCACTCGTCTGATATTGTAGCATCTCCTTTTCCTTGTATGCAAAATAGAGAACAGTAATTACAATCATCTCTTAGGGGCCTCAAGTTACCATTCACTTTAAATATTCAACCAGTATCCTCCAAGCATCCATCTTGCATGGCCCTGTGTCATGTGCACAGCCCCATTGTGCGAAGGCAGTGGGGTAGGTTGCAGGAAAGCCAAGGACGGTGCCCAGAAACAGCATGGGAGACTGAATGACTGGGGAAAGCTTACAAGAGTCAGTGACTGATGCAGGAAGAGTTCAGTGGTGACAGACTGACAGATGACATCTTGGTCCCTCAAGGTGCTCTGCCAAGCAGCATCTTCTCTCCCTCACAGCATTTTGTCCAGCAGTGGCCAGCTATATGAATGACACATGTCCTTTGCCATGGCATCCTTGCATCTGCACCTGTCCCCACTCTGAGAGGGGCTCTGTATGCTAGGCTGAGGAAGCGTAGACATCATCAGCCTGACCAGCATCCCAAGGCGCTACTGTCCCTGCTGTTCATGAGAGGAAGTAGCTTTTTGACAGGCAGCACTGACTTTTCCTGGTTCCTAGTGTGCATAAGAGGAAGCCAGGGTCCTCAAGAGAACGTGCATTTGGACTTTCTGGCCAGTATCGCTTTCGTTGTTCCCTTAGCTTGGCTAATTTTTAGGGAAGAGAAAAGGAGACATTCAGGGACATGGGATTTTACTGTCCCCGTTTTCTTTAGGGACAATATACCTCCAGACTCTAATATCTTTATTCAGTTTCACTTTTTTCTTGTTCTTTTTGCCCCCCAGTGTGGGGAATATCCCCAGGGCCTCACACACGCTAGGCAAGCACTTCCCACCGAGCTGCGCCCCCGTCCCAGTTTCACTTCTTCCATGTTTCCGAGAATCCCAGGTAATGCTTCCACTTTCCACAAGTGCCCTTGGTGGAGTGAACCCCTTGATCGTGTGGTTCTGCTGGATCCTGCCTAGTGCTTCCTCTTCAAGCAATGGCCCAGACTCTGCCCGTTTCTTCAAAGCACATCTAATAGCTGTAGATTCCAGTTAAGGAATTTTACTAAAGACTTTGTGATTCCTACCGTTCTGTCCTCTCATACAACACAGCTCAGGCAAAGCACTTCATGTGCCCCGTATCCCTGCCTCTGCCAGAACCCTAGAGGATAGTTTCTGGTAATATATTCATTTTGCAGGTGGGGGCTCAGAGATTCAGAGAGGTCAAGAAACTTTCTCAAAGTCTCTCAGCCCAAGGCTGATAAGAAGCCTGGTATGATGGCACACGCCTATAATCCCTGCAGCTCTGGCGAATCGTGAGTTCAAAGCCAGCCTCAGCAAAGGAGAGGTGCTAAGCAACTCAGTGAGACCCTGTCTCTAAATAAAATACAAAATAGGGCTGGGGATGTGGCTCAGTGGTCGAGTACCCCTGAGTTCAATCCCCAGTGCCAAAAAGAAAGAAAAAGAAAGAAAGAAAGAAAGAAAGAAAGAAAGAAAGAAAGAAAGAAAGAAAGAAAGAAAGGAAGGAAGGAAGGAAGAAAGAAAGAAAGAAAGAAAGAGGTCAAGTGCCTCTGGGTGAAATCCTCAGTACCAAAAAAAACAAACAAACAACCCAAAGGGTGGTAAGATAAGGTATAAGAAATGAGGTAGATTGCTGAGGTTGTGGCTCAGTGGCAGAGCGCTTGCCTCGCATGCGTGAGGCACTGGGTTCGATCCTCAGCACCACATAAAAATAAATAAACAAAATAAAGACACTGTGTCCATGTATAACTAAAAAATATTTTAAAAAATAAATAAACAAGAGGTATAAAGGAGACAAAAGGAAGGACAAGCAAGTATAAGTTCAACCTCAAAACGTGCTGAGTTCTGCCTGCCTCTCTCCTCAGCCAGCTCTCTCCTGACACTGTAACTCTGTAAATCAGTTCTTCCCCCAAGTCTGCCACTCCCAAATTTCTGGAACATCTACCAATATTCACTCACCATCATAGAGTTACTGGAATTTCACCTGCTTATGAAAATCGCATTGTGCACTGTTAATTAGCCTACCTAATAAATAGATTAAGCAAAGGGATGTGATTTTTAAGAAGCCAGTCATCGAGGGTACTTTCCAAAGTTGTCTCCTAATCAGATGATGGAGACCACATCACCTAAGGATCCTGAGAACTCCTAAACCACCATGAAACTATTTTGTGATCAGCAGACCGATGTCTCCCCTACGTAAGTCCCCATGCCCACCCCTCACCAACTTTCCTTTAAAAGAAAAGCCTACACAAGGGGAGGTACCGGGGAATGACCTGCAACAAATCATGCAAAGTGCATATATGAATATGTCACAATGAGCCCCTCTAGTATGCATGATGACAACGCACTGATAAAAACATAAAGAGAATGCAGAAACAAACGAAGAAAAAAGAGTCTGCGCACTCCCAAAGTCTCTCACTTTGAAGATAGCCTGTATTTCCCCCTGAATGTGTCTCCACTTTCCTAAATAAACCTATCTGTGCCTCTAATGGGCACATCCTTAAATTCATTTCTGCAACATTTGTCAAGAACCCCACTTGTCTTTCGTTGAGGTCCCCCTCTCTCAGAAGCTCTTGTCTGAACCTTTTTCCAAAGTTTGGCTATCATCAGCTGTGGAACTGCAGCTAGTTTTAGCTATTTGGAAAAAGGCCTTGAGTAACGGGACCATCAGGGCTGCAGTCATTTCATCTTTGTCTATTATTCCTTCTGATTAAATCAAGGAAAGCCTCAGGTTGTTTCTAATAGGTCTTTAAAGGTTCTCTAATACTTGCCCAGCCTCCCTTTCCAAAAAGAACAGGCAATAAGATCTCACTAGAATTCAATCATATCATTTTGTTCTCCTTGTATTTATTTTTATGTGAATGATGCTGATTTCCATCAAAAATTATTTTTTAATTGAAAAAAATGGACATAGTTATATAATTGTTCTCTTAAAATACCTGTGTTAAAAAAGAATAAGCCGGGTGCGGTGGCACATGCCTGTACTCCCAACACGTAGGGAGGCTGAAACAGGAGAATCGCGAGTTCAAAGCCAGCCTCAGCAATGACGAGGCGCTAAGCAACTCAGTGAGACCCTGTCTCTACATAAAACACAAAATAGGGCTGGGGCCATGTGGCTCAGTGGTCGAGTACCCCTGAGTTCATACCCTGGTACCCGCCTCCCCCCCAAAAAAAGGAATAGATGTAATAGATGTGCAGAAAAATTAAGTAAACAATAGTGTGGTCTCTTCATGGAAATGGCAAAAATTGTGAGATTTGGGGCATCAGGCTGGGGATCACAGTGTTTAACAAAGAGAAACTTAAAACTGAATGCCAGAATTATCTCTGGCCTCTCCTGTGCCTCTCCATTCCTTTCAGGGATCCCAGGAAGAGGCCCCATGGTCCAGCCAACCTCCAGTCCCAAGAAAAGCCCATTCACGTGGGCGAGGAAAGCTCAGCCTCTCCATTGTGCAGCCTTCCTGTTGGACACTTCTCCATTTCAAGGGGATTTCCATCTTGCTCTGCATAACATTCTCTGACCATGTTTTTCCCCAAACCACAACAGAAGAAGAACAGCCAGTTTTCTCTTCAAACGCAATTAAATGACAGGCTGCTTTGCAAGGGCAGTTTATTAAAGACTTGGTAGAGCATTAGGTCTTCAGAGTGGCTCCCTTCCCAGTCCAGCCCCCTAATCCTTCCATTCCTCCCAGCTCTAAGTGAAAACTCTAAATCCCAGCCCTGACTTTGGCCCTTCTACGTTCAAACAGGCCATGTTTCTCTGGCTGATCTCCTTGGTGTGGCCTTTGAGGTCCTTCACAATCAGCCCAGTATGGTGAAGTATGACCATACTCTGGACACCAGGGTTCTAGTGCTGAAGCAATGCTCAGTTTGCTAAATACAGTCCATGGGTTCCCTTCCCTCTTCAGGCCTCAGTTTCCCTTTGGTAGAAAGAAGGGATGTGATTAGAAGACATTTTGTGAGCTATAAGCTGAGTCTGAATTTATTAACCAGAACAAAGAGACTGAAAGAGCCCAAGTTGAGGCCCAGTTCTCAGACTTGACCACCCCTAGCCTGGCCACTAAGAGGACTTGAATGCTTTGCCATTTTCAATTGTTTTTTTTTTTTATGCCTGAGTGTTCTATATCAGGAAAACCAGGTCTGCTGGGCCTGAAGCTGGCCTGCCCACTTCCAGAAGGGGCTCCTTACATCAATAATCAAGCCCTGCAGTGAAGAGGCTGCTCACATTTGACGCCAGACACTCTCTCTTTCTACCCCAGTGACCACATGAAACAAGAGAACTTCCTGGGTTGTCTTTTAAAAAAGAAAATAGGTTTTTGCAGTTGTTGTCTATTTGTTTTAAGTTGCCACAAAGCAAGTGATCCTCATGGAAATGTTTAGAGAGGAGCTGGGGGTGTTTGGCATGTGCCAGGCCCCAGGTTTAATTCCCAGCATCAAATAAATTAATGTTTGAACAACATGAAATGTATAAAGAAGAGAATAAAAGTAAAATGAAATATTATCCACTCATCCCACCCAAGATACCCTTCATAAGTACTTTTGTACCCATCCTTTTAGGTTTTCTCTAAGAAATAGAAAGGCATATATCTATCTTATAATGCAGATAAGATTATTCTGCAAATACCATTATAATTTTTCAAAGGTAAAATCACAACTTGTACAAATATAAAATGATCACTTGTCAAAGATTTTATTTGGCTCAGTGTTTAATGAAGTAATCAGTAATATATCAAAACCAGTTCAAAGAGGAATCTGATCTGTAACAGATGTACATAAAAGCAATCAAGAGAGCAGAAATAAATGTGATAATAGATGCAAACTGGGTTATTATTTATAGGGCAATAAAACGTCATGTTTGGAATCATCTCAATTGTACATTTACTGGACAAAATCAATTGGTGTTTCTATATGGGCAAGAATAATTTGCATTAGTATCGCTTTTCTACAGCCCCTAGAATTGCAAAATAACTTAGAAGACCCCTGTAGAATCAGGTGGCCCCCAAAGAATCTAAACAACACCCAGCTTTCCATTGAAAGGATATCCAATATATTTCCACAGTTTTCATGGGAAAATATATCATTGTAATAGCTAACGTTTTGGGTGCGCTTACTATGTGCCAGACATGGTTGTAAATTCTTACTATGAATATCATCTCTCTTAATCTTCACAACAAGCCTGAGATGTAGATCTTCTTATGGTTCCATTTCTGCTGATGACACAATTCATGTCATGGAGAGGTTATGTAATGTGCCCAACGTTACATAGCTAGGAAGTGAGAAAACCAGAACTTGAGCTCTCACTACTAGATAGCACTATTGCTTATTTACCCAACTTGCAATTGATGGGTATTTGGGTTGTTTCCTTTTTTTCCCCCTGTGATGAAGTATCTTTAAATCATCCTCTGCTTCTCAGAATTCCTCGAAGTGGAAATTGTTGAGTCCAAGAATATATACATTTTTATATTCCAGAAATAAGACTGAATTATTCTCTAAAAAGTTGCATCAATTTACACTTCCACAAGCAATCAGCTTAGAGTTTTTCTTGTTGTTGTTGTTGTTTTAAAAAACAGAGTTTCCCTGTATCTTTGTTAACAATGAGTAATAATCTTTTCAGTGCCATCTGTGTGCGAACATGCACGTGTGCACATGAACGCCTTTTTTTTTTCTGAACCATTTGAAAGTTGCTGGTATCATGACTTTTCACTCCTAACTTAGCACGTATTTCCCAAGAACAAGGACATTTTCTTCCATAGTCATGGCTGTCTCGATCAATAAGTGTAAGATACGATATTATCTAAGAATATCTATGTTTAAATTTCTCCAATTGGCCTGATGAGATCATTTATCACTTTTTAATTTTCATCCAGCAGCCCCCAGAGCATCCCATGTCTGTTTGTCTCCATTAACTTGGAATCATTACTCCCATTTTTTTTGTTTTGTTTTGTTTTCTTTGTTTGTCTTTCATGGTAAAATTTTAGGTTAATTTAATGTCTTAATTATTAAATCGGGTTATCCATTTTGGGGCAAAAATGCTATTCAGGTGATGCTACGTTGTTCTAGAGTGTCCCATCAGAAAGCAAATGGAGCCAGGCGCAGTGGTGCACGCCTGTAATCCCAGCACTCTGGGAGGCTGAGACCAGAGAATCATGAGTTCAAAGCTAGCCTCAGCAACGGCGAGGCACTAAGCAACTCAGTGAGACTCTGTCTCTACATAAAACACAAAATAGGGCTGGGGATGTGGCTCAGTGGTTGAGTGCCCCTGAGTTCAATACCTGGTACCAAAAAAAAAAAAAAGAAAGAAAGAAAGACAGAAAGAAAAGAAAAGAAAGCAAATGAGATCCTCCTGTCCCATTATTGGGATGATAAATTTGATCAGTTCGTTAAAGTGGTTTCCAAGGATGTCTTTATTGTGAAGGCAACCTCTCATCTTGGTAGTTAATAAGTAATTTCTGAAGAGAAACTTTGAGATCATATGGATATTCTGTTCCCAAATAACTTCTCACCCAATGACCTTAGCATCCACTGATGATCTTACTTGAGTCAGTTACCATCATGATGTTGGTAAATAATCGCTCCTTCCTTCCTCCCTCCCTTCCTTCCTTCTTTCCTTTTGCCTTTCTTTTCCTCTCTCTCTACCTTCCTCTCTTTCCTGTTAGAATATCACTATGCACACATGAATTCTTTTTTTATCAATGTGTAGAATGCTTTATGGTCATCATTCCTTCTGATGTTCAAATTGTCTCAAATTTGACCAGGGGAGTTGCTCTGCGCTGGCTTTGATGTGTCTCCAATAGCTTTGAGTACCTCTTTGTTTTCTAGCACAAGATTTCCCAGACTCGCCTTTTATCCTTATTTTACAGAGGAGAAAAAGGAGATTCAGACAGAATAAATGGCTTGGCTTCTCACAATATTTGGAAGATCCTGATCAAGCTCAGCACTTTCAATTCCAAATTCCTAGGAAAGTAACTAAACTAATAGGCCAACTAGTCCTAAAATGCAGAAAGGACCTTGTCAAGATATGTAAATGGTTGCAGATACAGCTAAAGTCTTAACTGACTGCACAATTTGTCTGAGAAGATGGAGACATCTGGATAATAATGTCAAACTTTGATAATTAGCAACACATTCCAAGGATATTGTATTTATGGGGGAAGCTGTAGGATGGATACCAAGCTTTCCTTTAAGACCCAAGTAAATTCTTCCCTGTGTGCATCTTTGGGAAAGTTACTTTACCTTGTTGAATCCCAGACTTTTCCATTTGTAAAAGGGGGTGATCATACCCACCTCATAAAGTTAAAGGAATGCATTTAGAGAAAGTGCTTAGTGTAGTATGTGGCCCATGTAAATTGCTCCAGAAACAAAAGCTGATTTTACCAATAGTACTTTTATTATTGTTATTAAAATATGAGAAAAATCCTGTTACTCAGTGAGTTAAGGTGTAGAAGAAGCAGTGGACTTGGATTCTGAAGATCCTTGTCCAGCTGTTACCTCAGACCTGTCCTCATTCTCATGAACTTCATTTTCTTCACGTGTAAATCAGGGCTCAGATCATCAGTTCCAAGATGGCGGCTGTAAGGAGCACATGCCATGGACATGCCTGGACATGCCGGGGACTCACTGGGTTGCTGGCCATAAGGAACAGCAGCCACTGACTTGCTTAGTCATGCCTGCTTGCAATTGATGGGGCTATAAAAGGCACCTAACTGTAGGCCTACAATTGATAGAGAGCCCAGCCCATGCAGTTGAGGGCTGTAAGGGCTCAGCCCATGCAATTAAGGGCTGCAAGGGGCACCTAACTGTAGGCCTACAATCGATAGAGAGCTCAGCCCATGCAATCGAGGGCTGCAAGGGGCTCAACGCATGTAATCGACAAAGGGGCAGTGAGGGGCACCTAACAGCAGGCCTACTGGTTACAATTGATAGGGGGCTCAGCCCATGCACATGCTCAAAGAAAGGCCCAGTTGCAATTATACTATCTCACTGGACATAACCAACGGACATTGGCTTATACTGGGTGTAACCAATCACCAGCCCACACCACCAACTCAGCCCACATCACCAACTTGGCCCACACCACTAACTTGGAACTGCTTTTAAACTGCTTGTCCTGCCACATTTTTGGGCTTGCTCCAAGGACATCAGTGGGACCAGCCACCTTGCTGTCTGTCCCTGAATCAGCTCCATCATTCCCTGAAGTCCAGCCATCGGCTGAAGAGAACCACCAGACAAGGACAACGTCTGCTCTTTGAATAAGAGAAGTCACCTGGCATTGGAGGTACGTTGGGGCTCGTGGTTGCCCTAGGATTATATGAATTAATTGTAATGCTTAGTTGCCGTAGGATTGTGTGAATTGCAGGTAGTGCTTAATTGCCCTAGGATAGTGTAACCTACCTATAGTGTTTGATTAGTGCGCATCAAATACTAGTTGGGGTGCTCAAGCACACCCAATACTTTTGCATTAATTAATTATATTTGATGATTGTTGTGATTGAACATACACTTGCATTTAAAGACAATCCATCCCTGAGTAATTACTAATTACGCATGCCGCTTGTGACAGCGGCTCCTAGTCTCTCCAGGACCGGGGTTTAAAGTAGTGGAAACACTGTTTCTCAGCGAGTTTTTAGAGAACATCTGACAGCTGCGTCCATGCAGGAACTCCTCTGGCGTGCCCACAGGGTTGCCAGGCCCCAGCATTTGCACAGGACCCCAGCTGCACACCCTGGGGCAGGACTCTGCAGGACTCAGACCCATAGCCCCTGCAGAACCCGCTCCCACACAGGATCCCCGGCTCCAGCTCCCACACACCCTGCAGGACCTCAGGTCGCTCACCCACGCAGGACTGCTAGCCCTCGCTCCCACATGGGACCCTGGCTCCCGCAGAGGACCCCTGGCTGCTGCTCTGCTGTGGATCTCCATCTACCAGGGCGGAACATCCCTGTTCGCCTACACCTGAGGACACGGGACAGGATCTGGAGACAAACTTTTCCTTCTGCACAGCACACTACAGAGCTGCATCTTCAAACACGTCACCTAACACCACTGTCTGGCCAGCCCTTCACCTATCTCTGAAGCAGATGGCTTCTTTGTGAAACTCCGGCTTCACCATCTTTGACCTGAGTGGGCAGATACCAGTAAGCAACAGACAGCTCCACCTACTGGAGAAACAATCAATGAGGCGAACAGCCTACATTCTGGGAGCAAATTTTTGCCACATACACATCAGATAGAGCACTGATATCCAGGATATATAAAGAACTCAAAAAACAACACCAAAAAAACAACAACAACAACAACAAACAACCCAATCAATAAATGGGCTAAGGAGCTGAATAGGAACTTCTCAGAAGAAGATATACAATCAATAAACAAATATATTAAGAAATGTTCAGCCGGGCGCGGTGGCTCAAGCCTGTAATCCCAGCACTTAGGGAGGCTGAGACAGGAGAATCGCGAGTTCAAAGCCAGCCTCAGCAAGGGCGAGGCGCTAA
>CM053399.1:172472879-172532951 GCA_028644305.1 Xerus rutilus
AAAGAAGGCAAGGGGCTACCACCAAAAAATGGGAGAGGGATATGTTGCACAGGTGTTGTCTGTGCACTGGATTCAGTTGAGAAAGACTTCGAGCTCAGACAGCTATGTCTCTATGGCACTTACAAAGGAACAGTTTGGTCATCTGGAAAATGCAGAGTTGTGGAAAAATGTAGTGTCATGTGGTGAAAAGAGCAGTCGTGGTAGGATCAGGAGAGCAGGTTTTGTTTTTCTGTTCTTAATATTTGCAGATGGTATAATTTTATCCTGAAAACTGAAGAGAATCAATTGAAAAGCTCTTGGAAATAAGACGAAAGTTCAACCAAGTGTCATGTTACTGGCTGGAAATAATAATAGTAATGCAATACCAATCAATTAAAATAAAGCATAACAGAGCCAAAAATGTTATCCAACTCAGCTACAAAGGCAATTTGTAAAGGGATAAACTCAGCAAGAGATGCAAATGGTTGGGCTGGGGTGTGGCTCAGTAACAGAGCACATGTTAAGCATAGGCAAGGCTCTGAGTTCAATCCCCAGCACCAAAAAACACATTTAAAAGAATGAAAGGAAAAGAAATACGGAGTAATGAAAAAGTTTTCTATTGAGAAAACAACAGCAAAGTCTCCTAGGAGGCATAAAGATGAAGGAGGCGAAGGCTTGAGATACTGAAGCTGTCCTGTCTCCCTAGGTGATTTCAGTGAAAAATCTCAGCTGAACAAACACACAAAACAAACCTCGCTAACCAAAATCTTCATGAGGCTTTCAAACTTGGAAATAGGAGTCTAAAATTCTTAGGAAGACTCTGTCCTTAGATGTCAGGTTCTCATAGCCAACAAATTTCTTCCCCAGGTTTTGATTTCTGGCTCTGTCATTTAATGACATGTGACAGCCTGAGCATGTAACTTCTTTGGGCTTTAGCTTCCTCATCTGTGAAGTAGGGTAATCTTATCTTATTGCTTCTCAGAGCCATAGCAAGGATCACGTGAAAGAAGTATTTTAAGTGTTCTAAGAACTGTAAACTTTTCATGCATAATTGCTATTCTTGTCGTTGTGCCCAGATACATGGGGAAAATAACAAGGGAAAAAATATCCATTGCTGATTCCAAAAAACAGATAAATACCTTTTTCTTTTCTTTAAACTCAGTTTAAACATATCTGCTCAGTTTGAACATATCTGCTTCCTTGAAGAGAGAGAAAAGCTAACTCCGGCTGCTTGCTGCACTGGAAGGGAGGGGCAGCCACTCACTAGCCAGTCATTAGTCATGCAATGGAGAAGATGCTTCTATATCTTCCTGTCACTTTATCCCAAGGTGGTTGATGTTCCTTGTCTTAGTTTGTTTCTCGTTGCTATAACAGAATAACTGAGACCAGGTAATTTATAAAGAATAGAAGTCTATTTGGCTCATGGTTCTGGAGACTGGGAAGAACATGGTTCCAGCATCTGCTCAGCATCTAGCAAAGGACTTCTTGCTGCATCATAACATGGTGGAGGGCATCACATGGTGAGAAAGAGCAGGTTTGCTAGCCTGAATCTCTCTTTCTCTTCTTTTAAAGCCACTAATGCCATTATGGGACCCCCAATCTCATGACCTCATATAATCTTAATTACTTCCTGCTATGGATATGAGGTGTCCCCCAAGAGCTCCTGTTAATATGGGAATATTCAGAGGTAAATGATTAGATTATGAGAGCTGCAACTTAATTGTCCATCCTGCTTCGAATGGACTGACTAGGTGGGAAATGTAGGCAGGTGGGGCATGGCTGGTCACTGAGGCCTGCCCTGGGAGGGTGCTTCCTCCCTGAGGCCCCCCCTTTCCTCTCTCTGCTTCTTGACACCAGGAGTTGAGCAGTCACCCTCCACTCGTCCAGCAATGTCCTGTCTCACCTTGGGCCCAGAACCATGGAATCAGCCATCTAAGCACAAAGACCTCTGAAACTTTGAGCCCAAATAAACTTTCCTCCTCTTATTTGTTCTTAAAGTGTTTTGGTCACAGTGATAGTTGACTAAAATGCCTTCCAAGGGTCCTACCTAGGAATACCATTAACATATGAATTGGGGGATTAAATTTTCAACATAGGAACTTTGGGGGGACCTAAAAATGCCATAGCATTTCCCACCTGTAGAATGAGAGCTTTTGAATTTCAGAGGTTTGAGAGCATAAATTTTAGAATCTTTTTACATTTTGGTTTAAATCCTGGTACCAGCATTTAGTTTTATTTTCCTAAGTTCCAAAGCCAGGCATAATAATAAACATCTACCACACAGAGAAAACCTGAGGATTAAATGTGATAACACATATGAAGTGCCCAGAACCTAGTAAATGCTCAAGAAATGAACATTATAAATAATTGGCTATTGTAATTACCATTATTATTACTTTAAGCACTTTTACAGCTCTGGAATTCTAGGATGATATGTCAGAGAAAGGCTAAAACAGGAAAAGAACAAGAACCGTTTCCTTAATAGGGCTTGAGTCAGTATGTGGAAGTAGGATATTTTTCTGCAAGATGGCCATGTGTTCATAAGGCCTCATTTAACCTTGGTTAAATGATTCACAGGAAGGGCTCAGTGAGGCCCTGCCTTCTCTGCAGAGGCAGAGAAAGGGGTGGAGCCAAACAGTGCTGGACATGGGAAGCCCTGGTCTGGAAGGCTATAAGCAGTAGCCCCTCAGAATCTAGACCAAGAGGTTTTTTTTTTTTTTTTCTTTGATAAAATACATATTAAAGGAACTTTTTTCTTCAGGGCTGGGAATTGCTCATGCCAGGCAAGTACTCTATCCTGAGCCAGTCTTTCAACTCTTCCTGCAAACAATTTTTGAGGTAGGCATTATTGGTTGCCAGTCCAAAGTTATGCCTTTCTCCTTCCTTGAGGGCAGATCCTGATATTGTTCAGGATCTGGAGCTGAGAGGCTCACGAAAGAATGGGCCAACCTCCTACAAGGGGCAGGAGGAAGTCGATTACTCTTGTTAGTGATTGGCTTAGGGATGGGCATATGACACACTCTGGCTAATGAAACGTGAGGGGGGGTGCCCCAGGACTTCTGAGAAATTCTCCTTCATTCTTATAAAATGGACATGACTTCCATTTTTGATGAGACTGTAAAACAAGACTGCAACTGTGGAGGGTGCATTCCTTTCCTATTGCTCCTATAACAAGTCACCACAAGTATGTCGCTTTAAAATTTGGCTTCATTCCCTTAGCCTAGTGCATTTGATATTTGTCCATGCTGAGATGAATTGCTTGGGGTGGGAAAGAAATACAACTTCTCTTCATAGTTCTTAGTTGGAGCAGAGGCCCGTAGCGGGAAGCCATCTGTGGAATGCATATGGGACTTCTCTTGACATCATAGCCAGGGGAGAGACGGGCTGGCATCTTGAACTTTCTGTAGCATTCTACAGTTAGGGCTGCTTAATGTGAGTGCCTCGCCTCTTCTGCTCTGCTAAAGAAGTCCTCATTGCAGTACCGGAAATGGGCTTATCCTGTTAGGAACTGAGTCAGCCTACCTGTCCCCACCTTTTTTTTACCTTGGTAAAGAATGTTTGATGGAAGGCCTTTGAAGTTCTCCAATACAAATAAAGCACATGCAGGGTCCATTTTGCCAGAAGCCAGATGCCAGATGTCAGATGTCAGATGCCAGAAGCTAGAAGCTAGAAGTTAGAAGCTAGAAGCTAGATGCTGGAAGCCAGACTTGTCTGGTAACAGGCCCATCCTGCTCCTGCTTTTTAAAACTATTTTCTGTGTTCTGTGGTTATTCGCTGTTTTATTTCTCTTAGCTTTTATGGTTCAGCCAGCCCATTCCTGGTCAGGGAACCTTGTCCCCATCACCCACGCGGGATGTGGATGACACCTGGTAACAAAAGACAGATTCACAAGAGAAAAGCAAGCTTAGTAACACTTATAGTGCACCTTGGTGCACCTGATGCAAGAGAAACCTGGATGAAAGGTAACTCATAGCAGTGGCTTAACATTCTCCAACCACATACAATAATTTTTAGACAAGTGACAAGACAAGGGAAAGCGGTTTTAGACTTTTAGAGATAGGAAACTACAGGAAGGCAAATACTAAGACTAATGGAATAAGGTCTGTATGCAGATTTGTCTGGGGCCATCTCTGGGCAGATAAGATTTATCTCTAGCAAAAGAGAATTTCTAGCCCATCTTTAAGAGGATAATGAGGGGAAAGAGAAAGAACTCTTCCTCTGCTCACTGCTTCTTAATCATCTTGAGTTCAAAACTATTTTGACAAAGGTGTATTTTATGGTCAGTAAACCATGGGTAGTCAGGAGCCAGCCAGGCCCCAGGGTGCTCAGACCTCCAGCTCAGGAAGCCAGGGCCTGCACTCAAGGGCCCATCTGCTTCTACATAAGGGAATACTTGCCCATTGCTGCCTCACCTTGTTTCACTTCTTACACCGCCATGGGTCTTAAACAGGCCCCATCTGGCTTGCCAGACAACGTGAGGGTAGCCTACCAACCGAGCAGCTTCTAATTTCCTTCTGCCTTCTGTTTTGGTTATATGGTATTGTGATTCACACAGACAAGGAGTTGCATGCTGGAAGAGGTTTTCATCATTTCCCACTGCAATGTCAGGTTCAGGTCACTGTGTGTGTGTGTGTGTGTGTGTGTGTGTGTGTGTAGGACAGAGGTGCTGGGGCTGGAACTCAGGGCCTGGTGCATGCTAGACAAGCACTGTACACTGAGCTATGCCCCTAGCCCAAGGCACTTTTTCATTAATTAGATCCAGAAGCTTGAGAGAGAAGCCAGCAGAAAATGTGGGATTCTGAGTTGAAATCATTATTAGCCAAGAGTTGTGGCTACTCTGTAGTATTCGTTTGAATCAGGAGGAAAAGAGCACCTAAGAGTTAAGTACAAAACGAATCCAAATAGAATGAAGTCATCAAATTTCCTCAGCTGTTCCACCAATCCCTAATGAAGCCCAATGTTAGCCTCACCTGACTCACAAGAATCTGGTAATGAGTCGCCCGATAAGACACCACTGACCAACCTCCCCTCCCCACCCCGGGCCCCACCCACTCACTGCAGGGAGTGCAGCTTATGAAAGCATTTCCTGAAGAAGTGGGGTTGTAGTTAGTTAGGAGAATACATGCCACACAGTGGCCAATTCATAATAACTAATATTTGCATAGAAATTAATAAAGTACTTTCATATTCTCTTCTTTATTTGATCCCCAATAAGCCTGTGCATTAGGTGGGACTCAGGGAAAAGCTATATCTCCAAGCTATTCACAGAGGAGAAAACGAATGTTGTAGTTTCAAGCCCTTGGCTTTTTTTCTGAATCAATGCTTCCTTCCTCCCTCCCTCCCTCCCTTCCTTCCTTCCTTCCTCTCTCTCTCCATCTTGCCCTCCCTTCTCCTGCCTTCCTTCTTCCTTTTCCTCTTCCTCTCTCCTCGTCAGCCCTCCCCCTCCCTCCTTCCTACCTTCAGCATCTGTGGATTCCTACTGTGCCCCAGGCCATAGGTTTGGACCTGGGGATTCAAAGATAAGTGAGACTTGGTGACTCCTCTGAGAAAGCACCGCAGGGGAGCCAGGTATACCCAGAGCTAAAAATGGACACAATGCGAAGGCATCCCAGAGGGAGGAAGGACACTTAACTGAACCTCATAGAGTAAGCAGCATCACTGGGCAGAGATAATGGAGGCGGGAAGGGCATCCTAGGCAAAGGGCACAGGGGGAGTAAACGCTTTAGAAGATGCAGAAACAGAAACTGTTAGTGAAAAGGGGAAGGGAAGAAGTCCTGGGGAGAGGAGATGGGCCTGGTGCCAGGTCAAGGAGGGTGTTGAGGCTGTGCTAAGAAGTTAGCAAGGAGATGGGGCCATTGAAGAGTTTAAAGCAGGGAAATAGCCAGATGATACATTTGTAAGAAAGATCACTTGGAGGCCATTGTGTGGTGGATGATTAGGACAAGATGAGACTGGAAGCATTAAGATGAATTGAGAGGCTGTGGCACAGTCTAGACCAAGATCTGAGGCAATGGAGGTGATGAGGAGGGAGCCACTGCCCAGAAGATACGAGATAGAATTGATGGGATTCAGCATGGAGGTGCACCAGGGCTGCGTCACCGGAGGATGCAAGACAACGGCTGTGAAGTGGGTCCCACCATTTAATTCCTTCTCAAATAATATGTTCTTATATTCATTTTTTCAGAGTCTATATTTATATTTATGTCTATATTTATATTTAATGTCATCTCTTTCTAGAGCTACTTTCTCAAGAATACCTCTCCTTTTTTCTGATTTTAATAGGTAGCAAGAACTTTATCTTCCAGCCTATTTTCTGGGGTCTGGTTCCTTTGTAAATAGGTCATGGGGGAAAGAAAATAGCCATGTGTGTTCCTGGGGACTTTCCACCCTATTCCCCAGTGAATGGACCAGGTAGGCACCTGAGCAAGTAGAGCCAATCAGTCTTTCTCTGGGATCTTGAAATTGGAACAAAGACTACGGCTACTATTGTCTTGAAAGGAGATGGAAAGCAGGTAGCTATTGGCTATGATTCAAGTGGCTGTTTTCTGGGGAGTAGAAAAGGCTGGGGTTGAGTGAATGAGAATAATGAAGTATAGGCTCAGAGAGAGAAACAGACAAGAAAACAGGGCTGATTATGTCCCCTATAGCACTTGGGACCTGGTTCTGCTTATCCTGAGGCCAGGATGAGATTCCACCCTAGAGTTCCATATCGCTGTAGCTCCAACTCATATTGCGGTACCCAAGAGAGCTTTACTAGATTTCTCCACAGATATTCTTCCAAAATTCACACACCAGTAATTGTTATGTTCTAAAAGCACCTTTGTGATTATAAAATTGACTTTCTCAATAATTCCCTTTTTGGTTTATTATTCCTTTAAAATTGAAGTATAACATACATACAACCAATGCTCTTATGTGTGTGTGTGTGTGTGTGTGTGTGCGTGTGTGTGTGTTGCTTGGATTTGAACTTGGCCTCTTGTATGATAAGCAAGTGCTCTACCACTGAGTTACATCCTCAGTCCCCAAGGCTCACTTTTAAAAGAACTGTTTGCAATTATTTTTTAAAAAATTATCATTCAAAATTAAATATAAGATAAGTTCATCAAATCCCCGCCCCCCAAAAAAATATTTAGTGAAAAATTTCCCATTGCTGGTAGGGAGTGGGCCAAAGGAGATGAATGAGGTCTGGCCTGTATTACCAAGTTCATGGCCTATTGTGGGTGGGTGGATGAATATGAAGAAAACCATACCATTTAAATATCATTTGAAAAGTTTTAAAGTAGGAGCAATTCTTCAACAAATATTTATTTAGTGCCCACAATGTGCCAGGTACTGTGAAAGATGCCAGAAGTTCAGTCTCGTGCAACTCAAGTGCTAATGGGAATACATACACAGAGATGTGGCCAAACCGGGAAGACTCAATTAACTTTACCCTGTGGGATCAGATATGGAGAAGACAGGATTCAAGTTGTATTCAAAAGAAGTAGAATTTCAGCAGATAGAGAAGATAGAAGAAGGGGATTTCTAAGGAACAGGGGGTGACGGCTCAAGGACATGCTGGAAAACTCCGGTGGCCAGAGGTGGATTACGAGTCCGGGAAGGGGAACAGGGCAGGGATGAAGCTGGAGGGCTCCGCGGGGCACACTGCAAGAGGTTAGAATGCCATGTAGGACAGAGATATTTCCTATTCACCAAACAGCCATTTTCTTTCCACATTTTCCCGTCTTTTCCTCTTAGAGGGAACTACATGATGAGTTTCACCACTGGGCTTTAGAAGTCATATAGGTCATTTCTCGACCACAGTATAAAAAAGCAAGTGTGAGTTGCCCGTAGTTTTCCAATATTGCTCTATAGTGACCAAGGAGCCCATAGGTCAGTTCCAAGATGGTAGCCTCTCCATCAGTCAGTCGGTCCACAGGTGCTTATGTGGAGCATACTCATTGAATATGTACTCTGGGCAAAAAATAAACTTTTTTTGTATTAAGGCACTAGGATTTGGGGGTTAATTTGTTAATAAAGTATAACCTGGTCTATGCTGACTAATACACTTGGCTAAGAAATTTATGATTTACCTTGGATTTACCAGGTAGCTGTTGGCTATGATTCAAGTGGTTGTTTTCTGGGAAGGAAGAGAGTAGCTTGACTTTCTTGGAGGAAGAGAGTAGCTTGACTCAGTTATTTCGTGCTGCTATAACAAAGTACCATAGACTGGAGGGCTTAACAATAACAGAGATTTATTTCTTCCAGTTCCTGAGGCGGCATGTCCCACTTCAGGGTGCTGGCATGACTGAGTTCTGATGAGGCCCTCTTCCAGCTTGTGGACTGCTGACTTCTCATTGTAACTTCCCTGGTGAAAAGAGAGGCAGTAGCTGGGCACAGTGGTGCACGCCTGTAATCCCTGCACTTTGGGAGGCTGAGACAGGAGAATCGCGAGTTCAAAGCCAGCCTCAGCAACGGCGAGGCACTAAGCAACTCAGTGAGACCCTGTCTCTATATAAAACACAAAATAGGGCTGGGGATGTGGCTCAGTGGTTGAGTACCCCTGAGTTCAATCCCCAGTACCAAAAAAATAGAGAGGCAGTAACTTTTTGATTTTTTTTTTTTCTGTTTTGGTAGTACTGGGGATTGAATACAAGGGCACTCTACCCTTTAGCTACATCCACAGTCCTTTTTATTTTTTATTTTGATAATGAGTCTCACTATGTTGCTGAGGCTGGCCTTGAACTTGCAATCCTCCTGCCTCAGATTCATGAGTAGTTGGAATTACAGGTGTGTGCCAGCAACTCGTTCTTTGGCTTCTTCTCATAAGGTCACTAATCGCATCCACGAGGGCTCCAGCTCATACTAAATTATCTTCCAAAGTTCCCACTTCCAAAGCTTGGAGTTTGAACATATGAATTTGGGAGGGACACAAACATTCAGTCCATGGCACAACCCGTGGCAGGTTTCTAGCAAATGACTAACAGTGTTGGATTTGCCAGATGCCTGCCATCCAGATTGCCCCATATGCAGCTGTATCCTTCACCATCCTGTATCAGGAGGCATTGAGCTTATATTCAGCCCCCCCTTTCGTTACCCTTCCCACACTGAGCACAGATGCCCAGAGCTTTCTTATCACTACTCCACTAGATCCACAGCCCCCTTCCTTGCTTTGGGCTTAGTGGTTTTGTCTAGGGCACTATGTGAGTGTGCGTGCCACCTGGAGTAATGGGATAGGGTCATACTGAGGTCATTTGGCGTGAATGGGCATCTCTCCAGCCAGTCAGGTGTCCAGTGAGTTATCAGTGCTGAAGGAGCCACACAGTCCCCAGCTGCCCACAGAGGAACAATGTGCACAGAGGGGTTGGGTGGAGGCAACAGGAAGCTCTCTCTGGTCATGGCTGAGCAATCTGTGACAATGACTCAGGTCTCATCCTGCTTCTTGCTGCTCGCAGTGTCTCTCAAATCTTTTCTTTGCTAGCTCTACTCACCTGTCTCGGTTGAGCTTTGGGTCTTCCTCCTTTTTTTTTTTTTTTTGGTACTGGGGATTGAACTCAGGGGCACTCGACCACTGAGCCACATCCCCAGCCCTATTTTGTGTTTTATGTAGAGACAGGGTCTCACTGAGTTGCTTAGCGCCTCGCCATTGCTGAGGCTGGCTTTGAACTTGCGATTCTCCTGTCTCAGCCTCCCTAAATGCTGGGATTACAGGCTTGCGCCACTGCGCCTGGCTTGGGTCCTCTTCCTTTTTAGTAAACTGTCCCAGATGAGGTCCCAGGCTGGCTGGCCCTTGGGAACCCTCCCTTCATTTTCTTATCCTCCCCAGTCCTCTGACTCCCTCACAGTTTTGAGAAGTCCTCCTTCCTTCTTTGTGGGCTTCCTGCATAGCACTTCCTTCTTTAGCTCTCTTCTAGTCCCTCCATTCATATATAAACAAATATGTGTGTGTATGTATATGTATATACATATATATATATACATATATATATATATATATTTTTTTTTTTATTACCAGAAACCTTGATGACCTATTATGACTAGAGTCTGGATCATCAGACAATTAATACAAACAAACCAGAAAATTAGAAGAAAAAAAAAACTTCCTTTTCTTTGAGGGTTAGAGGTGCATTCTAGCTTCAAATTGCATAATATGTGAAGGAAAACAATTGTGATAGGTAAACAGAGAGAGGTAACCATGAGATGGTTCAGCTTCTGTACTAAAACAGTTGTCAGTCTTTACAAGTCATTATACACATGATGACAGATTTGGCTCCCTCTAAATGAGATCACAGCTTTATAGCATATATGGAGAGCATCCCAGCTCTGGGTTCTGTTCTTATTTAGACCTGGGTTTTTTTCTCTTTCCTTTTCTCTCCCTCTACCTCCAATGGCCCAAACTCCATCTCTTAGGTCCAGGATTATTTAAAATCAGAACTATGTCTTCATCTGAAGAGGCCAGCCTCCACTTTAGGATAGGTTAACATTCCTCCTCCAGTCTGGTCTCTGGGCTTTGGCTTTGCACAACCAAAAGCCATTTAGAAGGCATTTCTCCCAGACACAAGAACAGTTTTCTCCCAAACATGAATTCTTCTGCCAGACCTGTAGCAACAAGCACAGACAGCAATATTTGTGTGTGCGTGTCTATGGCTAGGGATTGAATCTAGGGCCTTGCACATGCTAGGCAAGCACTCTACCATGGAGTACTCCCAGCCCTATTGTTTTTAATTTTGAGACAGGGTCTTACTAAGTAGTCTAGGGTGGCCTTGAATTTGCAATCATTCTACCTCAGCCTCTCGAATAGCTGGAATTACAGGCGTGCATCTGGCTCTGTTATTATTTTGAATAGGTAATACATACACATAGATTAAAATTCAAAAGCAGTGAAAAGATAAGCACAGAAAAATCTTTCTGATCCCATCTGCCAGCCATCCAGTAGTCTCCTGGAAGAGACCAATAATGATAGGGAACAGATAGATGTGAGCAGTGGGAACATGCAGTTAAGGGAATAATTCTATAAACTGGGCAATCTGTGCTGACCCCCACGTGTTTTCTTATTTTCAAAAAGCAACTTACCTGCAGCCCTGCCTGGCCTAAGTCAATAGGATATGTTACATTCCTCAGAAAACAACTGTTTTCTGCAGGAGAAATGCAGGCCCAAAATGCCAATAAAAACATCACAAGTTACTCTGAAGGAGGGGACTTTTGTGACCCTTACACAGACCAGATCCTGAAACTCAGGGTGATGAGGATAATTCCCTCTAACATAAAATCTAAAAGATCAGGTTCTAGTTAGAACTGGTGCACATGGGCCAAAGTGACCTGGAGTTGTCATGAGAGGATTTGAAAGTCTGATGTCAGTCAACAGTCAAGAGATGTACCTGAGTAGAACTCTCTAGAAACTTCCTAGGGACCCCCAATAAAACTGGAGGGTAGGAAGAGTGTACCCTCCTTATTCTGAGAAAACCTACTCTTTGCCTCGAGAGTGTTCCTTTCCCTATCCCTTCAATAAACTCATGCCTGCTTCTCTGAGCAACATGTTTGAAATCTCCAGGATGATCACAAGAACCAGTTGAAGAAGAACTGCCAGGATGCCTCAGCTCTGTGTGGTTGGCCTTTGCCCGGTAACATTGCTACCAATTTCTTATGTATCCTTCCAAAGTATTTTATACAAGTACATGCAAACACATATATATCCCCTCTTTTTGTTTTTAAAACACATGCTGGTATTTCAGATACATTATTTGCACATTATTTTTCACTTAAAACTATAGATAAATCTTGGGAACACCTCTATTTAACCTAAGTCTTTTTTTTAATTCCTTGTTTACAGGGCATTAGTATACCAGTGTAGGCATGCTTCATGATTTATTTAAATAATCCTGTACTCTTGGACAGGTAAGGGAGTTCCAATTTTTTGCTACTATATACAACTCTTAAATAACCTTGTAGATATGCCATTTTGACATGTTTGAGTACATTTGTAGAAAAAAATTCTTCGGGGTGAAATTGCTGAGTCAAAGAGAATGGAAGATGTTGCAAATTGTCCTTTTCTTTACTTGTCCCAAGTTACACTTTTATTAGCCATTAAGAAATTCTGTTTTCCTTTGCTCTATCTGTGTTTCTAGAAAAAAATCGTTCTGGGGCCAGTGGGGATTGGTTAGAGGAAGAAGACCTAAAATACCTATGAGAGAAAAAGAGTGTGCTGTAGGTAAAGAGGGCCTGGGGGACACTCACTCTTCTGGGGTGTCAAAGAAGGCTTTCTAGAAGGGAGAATTTTCAACTGGGCCTTAAAAGATCAGGACTCACAAAGCAGAAGGGGGCACTGTGTGACCATGCTGACACTTCTTGGGAGTTTAAACTGAAGAGATAAATTTTTTTTTTTTTGGTACTGGGGATTGAACTCAGGGGCGCTCGACCACTGAGCCACATCCCCAGCCCTATTTTGTGTTTTTATGTAGAGATAGGGTTCCATTGAGTTGCTTAGCACCTCACCATTGCTAAGGTTGGCTTTGAACTCGCGATTCTTCTGTCTCAGCCTCCATAAGTGCTGGGATTACAGGCTTGTACCACAGTGCCCAGTTTGAAGAGATAAATTTTTGAGAAGCACAAAGTTGTATGTCTGAGGGTGTGCTTTGCAGAACTGCCTATAAGAATTAAGGAATAGGAACTCATTTAGTAACGGTTAACTAATCATGATACATGAACTCTATGGAAAAAGAAAATATGACAGCCTCAACAATAAAACAGTAATAACAGCAGCTAGCGTTTATTAAGAGCTGTGGTGTGTCAGGCACTAGGTTAAACATTACATGTGCAGTTTTTAGCACTCATTTCATCCTTATACCAACTCTCCGCATACAGCACTGTGATTTCCAGTTTGCAAGTGAGAAAACTGAGAATCAAAGATGATAAGGAATTTGCAGAGCCAGGATTCCAGAAAGACGCATGACCCGCTCTCTCACCAGCCAGAACAGCACCTCCCATTAGCTCATTGAACTCTTAAGAGCTCAGAGGGAGGTATCAGTGGAGTGGACATAATTACAAAGCTGAGAAAACTGAGGCTTAGGTTGAATTAGTTGCCCAGAGGAATACAAAGAATATGGAAAAATACTCGCTAAATAATGGAATGAGGAGAAAACACCATGTGTACAGTTATTTAGATGTGATGACTATTATTGTGTAAAAAGAGAAATATCTATGGATGTGCCGAATACCCATCTGGAATATTCTAGGGCAGTCCTGGGTCTGATTGTTGACAGTCTTTTATCAGGTGCTGGGTTCTGATTTGGGGAAACTGGGAGAGATATGGCTACTTTACTTAAGCTAAAGACTGTTTTAAAGTCACTTTGGTTGCTATGGTGTTTTGCTTTAATATGAAACAGAAAAACTAAGAGGTGATATCTGATACAAATCTAGAAGATTAAGAGAGCAGACATTTTGAGAAGGTATCTTAGCCTTACTAATTAATGTAAATTGATATCAATGCCTTGCCTAGTCATTAAAAGGCTACCCCAGTCATTGGATTTCGGTGGTGATTGTTTTTTAAAGGTTGACCTGGACCAACTCCGTTGTAAGTTATTTCCCCCTCCCCCAGCAGTACAAGTGAGCAGAATCAAAAAAGAAGACATTTATTTCAAATAATGGAAGTAATAATTATAAATTGGTTGTTTCTGTAAGGTTATTTGGAATTCCTTCATTGGATGGTCTTTTCATTCCTGCTTTATCTTAGTTTTCTTTCTAATCCATTTTATCCATCCATCCAACATTCACTAGTACCTAATATCCCACATTCTGTGCTGGGCACTGGGAGCATAATAGTGAACATGACTTTGCCCTTGCCCATCGAGGTCCACTGGTGGAGCTAGAAACATAAACAGATAATTATCACATACTGTGATAATCCAATTGAATTATCAATTCAACTCAGTGTATGTTGAGGGTCTGCTCTGTCCCGGGTACAGTGCTGGGCACTTTCACAGGAAGTGAAGAGATATCTGGCCCTGTCCCCAGGAAGCTCACAGCTGAGTGAAGGAGACAGTAAACAAACCAATAACTAATCCTTATAAGTAACCATCACTCATGAGGGAATGGCAAGGAGTTCTGGGATGAAGACTAATAGGACGGGGAGCCCATCTCAGCAGAGCAGTTCAGGGAAGGCATGAGAAGAAAACTGAGGAACACAGAGAGGCAGCTTTGGAGGAGTTGGTGAAAGCTTTCCAAGGAGTCAAGGGAAATGTCATGGTGGGCAGTCCCAAGAGAGAGAAGTGGGGTTTAGAGGTTTAGAGGCACCAAGGTGCCAGGAAGCATGACTTGTCCAGGGACTGGCAGTAATTCAGGGGCATAGGGGTACAAGGTTCAGGTGGGAAGGGGGTGAGATGAGGCTGGAGAGATACAGCAAGGCCAGATCATGGGTGGCGGCCAGTCCCAGGCTAATAAAGCTTGGAGTTTGCTGGATAGTGGTAAAATGTACAGCTTATCAAACCCTAGTCCTGGGCATTCGAGGGTCCCAGAGCCTTTCCTGTGTTCCCATAAAGCCAGACTTCGTCGATTATATTTTATGCCATGATCAAGCTGTATGCTTTAAAAGAGGTGTCACAGGTTGCCCGCTGACAATTTAAAGATCTAACTGATTTTCTTTTTTACTTCTAGAGAAAAAATGGCTTTAAATTCCTGTTGGTGTACTTTGCCTTTAACTGCCTGAAGGCTGTGTTTCATCTCTAAAGGCGGACATGGAGGGCATCTGGAGGTAAGTAGAGGGTGGTCAGAGTTCCTAAGGGAGAATATTTTGATACAGGGTTCCTGGCTGAGTAGGACCTTGGAGAATGGCTGTGTGAATAGCACAGGTCTGGGCTAAACAAAGAGGGAGCTGGACAACTGAGCCCCTTGGCATCTACCCAGTGACCTGGATCTGCAGGGTCACCTGTCTGAGGTCAAAGTCAAAGCAGCAAAACTGCACAAGAAGGAAGGAAACGCTCCAGCTTGCCTACCTGGTGTGTGCGGTGGATGGACCCTCTCCCTCCCTGCTAGGGCCTGTTCAGTCCCAGAGTTTGGGCAACACCAGGCAGAGGCAGAAAGCTCCATCAGGGGAACATCGTGCTTCTTGCTAATTGGATACTGGGTTTCTCAAGTCCAGTGGTTTTCGTTTGAGAAAAAAATAAAGTGCTTGATGGGCCCGGTGAATTTCTTAGAAGTTACTGGTGTGAAATAAGACCATCTAGAGTGACTTGTCCTAAGGGCTAAGGAACTGAAGGACAGTTTATTTGATCTTTTGAAACAAATGCCCTTTGGCTGTCCTTGGGTCCAGAGCCCAGGTGGGACCAGTGTAGCACAACCAACCGGAGTCTGGGAACAATCCTGGTCCTTTAAGCCAGGTGTGATCTCGCTTAGGGGTAGCTACTTCCATTGTCCCAGTTTGCAGAGGAGACTGTGGAGGCCCAGAGAAGTGAATGACTTGTCCAGAGTCACTGACAAGACAGAGGCAGGAGAGTGGAGCTCCAGTGGCCCTCCTCGAGCAAGGCTATGTGGATTCCAGCAAAGTACTGTGACTGCTGAAGTCGCGGGTCAGAGAGAACAAGGAGACGGGGGAAGAGGAAAAACAATGGGGAAAAGAAATAGAAAAGCATGGAAAAAAGGTGGGAGGAAGGGAAGCAGGAGAAGGGAAGGGAGGGGGAATGAAGATCAGCTTTTGAATAAAGGCTTAATCCCATCAGCTGTCTTTTTTTTTTTTTTCTTTTAAGTTTTTCCAAATTTCAAAGAAGGTACTGCATTGCTGGCCCGACAACACCAAGACACAGAAACACATTTGAAAAGCCCTTTGTTCCTCATGATGATAATATAACTCTGTAAATGGTGTGGACCAGTGTACAAAGTACTGCCCCTCCCCCCCCACTGGTGACCTGCGGGGACAGCTGAATGCCTTCTGGTGCCCTGAGCCCAGAAGAGTAGGGTTGGCCTTTCAGAAACAGCTGGCCTGATTCATCTAGAACAAAAGCCAGCTCTTCCTGCTAAATCCCTGGCAGGCGCAGGCTGTGAGGCCAGCGGGCCCCTGTGCCCCTCTGCAGGAAATGTCTTCTTGATCCAGCTCCAATGGTGACAGTCTTCTGCCTTCGACAGCTTTCTACTGCCTGTTCCCCGGGCTTGGCATGCTCCCAGCCCCCACACAGGAGGCAGTGCCTCTGAAGGAAATCTGAGTTCTAGTCCCAGCCCTGCCATTTCACAGCTGTGCAATGGAAACGGGGGACTTTGCCTCACTGAGCCTCCAGCTGTGAAGTGGGAATGTGAAATTTATTGTTAGGTTTGAAGAAGATAATGCCCAGAGCAGGCACCCATGAGTACAGTTGTTCTCCTCTTTCTTGTAACTTGGATGCATCCTGCTGTCTGGCTTGGTCCATAACTTACCCCTGTACCTTGCAATTCCACAGACTGGCACATGCTTACCCACCTTAAATACCTCCCTGCCTTTCCCTGGGAGGGGTCCCATAATGACACCAGTGGCTGTTTACAGAGCCCTTCTATGCCCTTGGCGTGGGTAATTTCATTTTAATTTCCCCACAACTCTTAAAAGAAACCAAAGCACTCAAAGTTTGAGTGATTTCCAGTGTCTGCCAATACCTATAAGGACAGAAATAACACCACATTGAAGATTTTTAGTGTGTATGTTTAAGGGATTTTATGAATTTTGTGTGTATGTGTGCATGTGTGCTAGGATGGTGCTTTACCGCTGAGCTATTATTTTTTATTTTGAGACAGGCTCTCCCTAAATTGCTGAGTGTCTTGCTAAGTTGCTGAGGCTGGCCTTACACTTCCGATCCTCCTGCCTCAGCCTTTTAAGTGTGCCTGGCATGAATTACTTTCTATTTCTAAAGCATGGCACCTTCTAACCTCTTTTAAAATAGTTCTGTATTTTTTAAACAATTCCAAATACCTTCCATATAAGGAAACAGCAAGTAGGGCCAGGGTGTAGCTAAGTGGTAGAGTGCAATTCTTAGCATGTCTGAGGTCCTGGGTTCATGTCCCAGCAGAGAGAGACAGAAAGAAAGAGAGAGAGAGATCAGTATGTTGTTATCAATAGTTGTCTAAAGTAGACAAGAAAAGGCCAACATCATGCCCTAACATTGATGAAATAAAATAATTCCTGATCCTGTATAGGAGGCACAGAAAAGAACTTACCTTGACCTTGGCCTTCTTCATTTTGGCTGTAAAAAGAATCTGTGCTTTGGAGACAGATCTGGATTCAAATCCTGTTCTGTCGTTATGGAAGCTGAAGTGGGTTACTTACCTATTCTGAGCCTGCTTTCTGATTGAAACATGGACGATGACAGTGCCTAACTTAGCAGTTACAAGGTTTAACTGAAGTGATAAAGTGGCCAGCGCAGAGAAAGCACTCAAAATAGAGTCGTTATTATTGTGCTTTTGGTTATTATTATTATAAATGCTGCTGTTGTGGGGTCAGCTGTATAGAGCTGGGCAGCAGTAGTAAGCCCAGCAGAAGGAGGGAAAGCATCTGGCACTTTGGGTCTTTCCTTGAAAATCTAACCTGGGAGGCAGTCTGGCTGAGAGATCTGCTGTGTGATGATCAGTGACCTTTGCTGATGCCCATGCCACATGGCATCTTACTGGCATTTATGGGGCATAATTCGAGTCATGCCTGCTGGGAGTCCAGTGATGCGGAAATCCATAAACTTTGGACCTTAGGACTGAGTTGACAGTGTTTGTACGAAACTCAGAGTTTTAAATTCTCCTTAAAATAATACGATGGGGCTGGGGTGTAGCTCAGTGGTGGAGTGCATGCTTGGCAATACATGGGGCCTGGGGTCCATCCCCAGCACACAAAACCACCACCACCAAAATAATAAAACAATAGAGCAAACACATTCCAGCCGTGGCACTTGGGAAACATTTGAATTGGCAGCCTTTGCATCCCTCTCTTGAGTCCTCTGTAAGTGTCCCAAATCCCTCTGTCTGACCAAACTCATCTCATTCACGAATTAATCCAATGTGAATGTTGCTAAGCATCTGCTCTGTGCCAGGCACTATTTTGACACTGAGATTATAGTGGAAAACCAAGTAAATACACTTTCTCTTTGCACTGAGCTCCCAGTCTAATGAGGCAATACATTCATAAACACACAATTTGAATGCAAAGAGTTGAGCAGGGGTGGCAGGGGCAGGAGGGGGACCCAGGGCATGGAGCAGTGGTGTTCTGGGAAATGTTAAACAACAGGCTTACAGATTTTACTGATTTCTGAGGTATAAATATTCCTACTTCGGCTGATTTCAGGCCACCAATGTGATGTCGTTGGAATTGGGAAGAGAGATGCCATAGTACACGTCAAATATAGTATTCTACCATCTAGATAAATCGCTAAAATAACCTTAAGAGCAAAGACTGTCATAGTATAGTAAAATTATTGTGAATCTATGCTTTGAGAATTACCATTATAATTTGTTTAATTATAAGTTTATATGAATTTTTATTGAAGGCTGTGATTAACAGCTGGCTGTAAAAGTTCCTGGAGATTTAATAATCAGCTCTTGTGACCTAGCATGAGTTGGCTCTAGCACACCAATAAAGTGGGCCCAGGTTGGAACAAAACGTAGACTCCCTGCACCCCCACCCTGCCCCGTTCTTCCAGCCCTGTCTTGTTCTAATCTCCACACCCTTGCTTATTCTGTGTCTTAGCAGAAGATGCTGTCCCTTTCGTCACCTCATTCTTAACCCTCCATCCTCTAAAAGTGACTGAGGACTCCTGCCTGATGCAACCAATTTCTCTGCCAGGTTTCCTCAACCTTTTCTCTGGGAATTGCACCCTTCCATCCTCAGCAGCCGGATCAGCCAGGTGTGGCTACTATGACCCTGCCACTCTGGCTGACTTTAATTGAAATAAAGAGTAGCCATCTAACCCAGGTTAGAATGTGGACCACAAATAAAGATTGCCTCTAGCTGCTAGTAAATGCTACTTTGTAGAAAGCAGAAATGCTCATGTGATATGAGGCAGAGGAAAGAAGCTGTGGACAGAGAGGGAAGACGGAGCGAAGGTACATCCCGAGTTCTCTTTAGTATTCAGGCCCCACTGTGGTCTAACCTGGAAGCCCAGCGGCATCCCTGCCCTGGGATGTCATCCTTCAAGTCATCCCTTGACAAGATCCCTGTCTTGGTTCTGCTTCTAGAAGACACTGGATGATCAGCAAATACATCTTCTAATAACTTATTATTATTATTTTTTTAGTTAGCTCTCAAAGAGATCGACAACCAAAAGAGCTCCATTGACCCAGAAGTCTTCCCTGGCCCATCCAGCCTTCTGTGAGTTTCTCCACACATGTCCAGTCATTTAACAAGGCTCTTGCTCTGTTTCTCTGTGAAGATGGCTGCCTCACAGGGCAGCCTTGGCCTTCAGAGATGACCCATCCTCCACAGGTCCAGTTAATTAACCACAGGTGTCATGTCCAATTTCCAATTCCAAATTTTGACAATCCAGTTTGGTTCAAGTGTCCAATAGTAATGCTGTCAACTGTTGCAGGGGATGGATTTTATGGTACAAACATGGGAGCTCAGTCAGAGCCGTCTCTGTAAGTGGGAAGAGGAGTTCTCTTCTCAGGGAAGGATCCCAATTGTTTCCCACATGGCCTGCATCCTTACTCCAGGGAGAAGGTCATCTTCTGGCAAAAGAATATATCCAAGTTCTTTTTTTTTTTTTTTAGTACCAGGATTGAACTCAGGGGTACTTGACCACTGAGCCCTATTTTGGGTTTTATGTAGAGACAGGGTCTCACTGAGTTGCTTAGCGCCTCACCATTGCTGAGGCTGGCTTTGAACTCGTGATTCTCCTGTCTCAGCCTCCCAAAGTGCAGGGGTTACAGGTGTGTGCCACCGCACCTGGCTCCAAGTTCTTTAGCAGAGGAGATTCATATTCACAAGACATTCACTCTGAGGTGAGGATCCAGACAAATAGGCCTGACTGATGTCTAGATCCAAGGAGTCTAGAAAGGAGTGAGGACAGGGAACCCAGACAAAGGAGACTTCTAGGCACCCACACAAGGCAGATGTGACCCTGAAGTAACAGGCTGGGATAGATCCTGACCAGCTGTGGAACACATGTGTTAATGCATAAAGCAAAGCACTGGGAACCTGCTTGGCCCTCCTAAACGAGTAGTGGTAATTGTCACCATTGTCATCCTCATTGTTCATTTTCACCCTTTGGTGATAGCCTGTCCCTATGTGCCTCTCCAGCCACCAAATGGAGAAACCACAGGGTTATGGTATGCAAGTTCCTCTGCTCTCTTGGTCTCAATTTCCCTGTCTTTAAAGTGAGAGGTCAGGCTAGATGTTCCCCAATGCTTCCTCCATCCTGATATGATATTTTCCAGCTCTACGCAGGCACAGATTCAGAGGTCCACCTCCCATAGTCTCAGAGAAGTTTATGGGTTTGGAAATGATATGTTAGATAATTCTAAGGTATGTGTATGCTGGAGCTTGTGATCAAAGAGCTCAGAGCCAAGCAGCCTGTGTTCCTGCCTCCCTCTTCCCTGGCTCCACAGTGAGCCACAGAGAGCCTCCAGAAAAATCAGAGTGGCAGAGGGTGTGAGCCTCCCTGGGTGTGGACACTCTGCTTCAGTTCTCAGAGAAAGTAGAACTGGGTAGTTGCTCAAGCCAGCAAGGGTGGCAGAGTGTGACATAGGACATTGAGCAAAGGAGCCGGGGCCAAGGATTCTTGCACAGAGGACAAGACTGCACAGTACCCAAAGAACAACTTAACCTCCTGTAGCTTGCTTTAAGAGGCAGGCAGGGGTGGAGAATGGCCTGCATCCTCACTCCAGGGATGTTGGTAACATGCAGGAAGCCCAGAGTCTTGCGTGAAGCACTGGAGAAGCGGTTGCTGTGATCTCTGCTGTTGTACAAACAGAGTTGGGCAGGAGGAAGAGCCAGGAGGGAATCCCCAGGCCCTGCGGCTTCCCTGGCTGCTTCTCAATGGAAAAACCAGGAAGGGAGTTCTGCACTCACACTTTCTCTGCCATTTGAACACCACCAGCCTTTCCTGCTCTGATCCCTGGCACTCAGCAATTATTGACTCTGGTGCATTTTACCTTGCATCAGAGGGAGCTTCACTCTGGTCAAACGTGGAGCTGCTACTAGCAACTAGACTGAGCATGGGTATTTTGGCCATCGGGTCCAAACCTCTGTTTGGCACATGAGTTCTCCCAAATTGGACTCATGGAGCACCTGGAAGAGGCCAGGGAACTCATGTTTGTACCAGGACTGTTGGGAGAGTGTCCTATTCCCTGCTCCATGATAAATGGCTGTTTCTCAAATGCATGTGTGATGCTGTTGTGATAAGTAAAATCTTTCGTTTGTTTAAAAGTGACCTTGCACTCACCTCTCTGGCCAGTGTGGATTTTCTCATTCGCCTAAGAGAGTAGGCACAATCACAGTACCGAGCACATCCATTCATGGGGAACAGTATGTTTGCCACTGTGCTCAGCCTTTTCCCTCTGAGTCTTCCCACTGCCCCATGAAGAGGCAAGTAATTGTGCCCATTATGCCAATGAGTAAACTGAGACTTAGGTATGTTAAATTAGTTGCCCAGAGTTAGGGGACCAGCAGATGCCAAGGGTTCCAACTCTGACCTCTGACTCCAAAGCCCCAGCTTACTGTTCTCATTTTAGGACAGGAACGCACTTGGCACTTTTTGGTTCTTTATTCATCGGATGCAGCTGGGAACGATTCTCCTTTATTCCGTTCCGTGGGTCTAGCTGCTCTTTGCACATCTCCTCTACTTTTGTGGAAAGCCCATTTCGCCATCGGAGGGCTTTGCGTACTAAAGTCGGTCTTGGACTTAAATCTGCCGCGGCGGGTCCTAGCTGAGCATTGCACGCTGCTCACCACCACGGGGCTCTTTGGCCCTAGCCCAGCTCCAGAGCTGCTCTGGATCCAAGCAACCCCTAGGCCCCTTCAGACCTCCCCTCCAGGTTCCGGGCCTCAGTTTCCTCCCGAGCAAAGCAGAGAGCTTGCTGCCTTCCTGCGGGGCACAGTGAGGGGTTTCACAAAGAGAAGCACAGAGAACTGGACCAACGCTAGCCTGGATCCAGAGTCTCCATCCTCCCTCTGCCTACCGGAGGGGCTGATGCTCCTCCCCCACCGCGGCGGCCTGGCCGCCCCGCCCCGAGGGCGGCTCCCGCCCGCGCCCTGCCCACCCCAGTCGCTCGCGCCGCAGCGCCCCCGCCCCGCCGCCCGGAACCAGCTGAGCACAGCTGGACCCAGTAGCCGCCGTCGCCAGCGCCACTGTAGCAGGTAGGGGTGACCGCTGGGGCACCGGAGACCGCGGGATGATCTGAATGTCTCCTCTCCCTCCTTCTCCCGCTCCCAGCTAGCGCGCGCCTGAAGCTCGATCCGGCCGCGGGGCATCGCTGGAGAAGGGCTTCCTTGCCCACTTTGGGGGTCTTCAAGGGAACAAGGAATGTGGTTCGGGGGCTGGGCAGGAGCTGGGGGGGGCAGGCCTCCACCCACAGGCCCTGCTGCGCTGCAAGTACCTGAACTAACCTTGCCCCGCCCCCGCGGGTGGGGGAACTGGTCCTGGGTCTCCTTTGCACTTGGGTTGTTGGACCTAGAAGGCAGGTGAGTGCCCGCCGACGATCTGGGCGGTGGCTTCGCTGAGGTGTCTGCTCAGCGGATCCTTCACTCCTTGGTAACACCTTAGCCTGCTCTCCCGGGCGATGGGGAGCCTCCACCTTCTTCCTCTTTCTGGGACTAGGACTGTTAGAAAGTTCTTCCTTGTATTAGGCCGAAATCTGCATGCGTCTGTTACCTGTAGACACTGTCTCCTCCTAAGCTCTGCAGTGCCCGACAAACGCGCAAACTTCCTGCAGAATTGAAGACAGTGATTGGGAACCCCTTCTCGCAGGCTCCCATCTCTTCTCAGGTCCACCTTCCCCACAACCTAAGCACAGCCACTTCCCTCTGTCCTGTGCATGCTAGCTGCCCTAGACAGTGCCCAGGGAAAGCCCTAGTCCAGGGGAGTCTGAGGACTGGGGTGTGGGTGAGGAGACGTGGGCTTTCTTTGTAGCTCCTCTGCTCAGACATCCATTCCCTATTCTACCTTCACACCCTCTGCAGAGCAGAGAGGGGAACCTTTAAATCGCCCAGCCCTCATCCCTGACTGTCCCCGGGATAGAGCCGGCTATGTGGAAGGCGGGGCCTCTGGGGAGGTGCCTCTCGCTTTTGTTTGGCTTCTAGCACTTTTCAAAGACTTAATCCTGCATGTCCTGTTCTCCCAGGACCACATTTCTGACCAGGGCACCAGGACCTTTTGGCCTCTGCCCTTTATACTGACCACAGCTTGTTGGAATCTCACCCCCCATCCCCATTCCACAGTGAGAAAACTCAAGGGCCCAAATTCGTCACATAGTAAGGCAGCAGGGCCAGGACCCAGTTCCAATCTGCCCTTTGCTGACTCCTGGCTGATAGGACTTTCTACTTTTTCTCTGGTATTCCATTTGCTGAAGGACCTAGCCCACCCCCTACATAACCCTTGGGGTGCTGGCTGATGTTTCTTGGGGGATATTAAGGGTAAGTGGCTTGGGACAGAGGAGGAAGGATGGGAAGAGGCACCGTTGGCAGTTTCTTTGAAGCTACATTTTCCTCCCCGGGCCTCCCTATTTATAAATGCTTGGGGAAATTGTAAGCAGCTGGGGAAGCTTGGTTTGGTACTTGGGTGAGTTACATAGCAGCAAAAGTTTCCGTGTGAACCAGGAAAGGGAACTTTACTCCAGAATTTTCCATAGTCTTTTTATTATGGACTAACATGATCCCCGGGGAGCAGGACTGTCATGGCATTTCTTTCCTTTTCTCCTTCCCCATTATAGTACCCTTCTAGAGCCCAGGAACCTAAGGAGGACAAAGCTTCTCTGTCCTCAAGTTACTTCCCATCTACAGCGGTTGGCACAGCTGTGCTCTACTGAGATCAGCTTCAGCCTGTCAGAGGAGTGACTAATTCTGGGTGAGCTAGATCTCAGTGAGTAGTTATTTACCAGGAAAAAAATGTATCCTGGGTAAAGCTTTTCTAAGAAGCAGGGATAGTTTGTGCAAAGGCACTGAGGTTTTCTGAGCAGTCATGGCTACAGTGGAGGGTGGGAGGAATGGTAAAATGGTGGAGTTGGGATTGTAAATGAAGATGAAGATTCTGGAAACCCAGCTGAAGGTCTCAGACAGAACCTACCACAAATTTGATCTAAAAGTAGATAGCAACTAGAGAAAGCAAACCAGCTAAAGCTGCTACGTTGTTTTCAGTATTGTTGTTTTCTTCTTCTTTGTTAGTTTTAAAGCAAGAAAATTTTTTTTTTTTAAGATTTAAAAATAGGGAAGAGGGGGCTGGGGTTGTGGCTCAGTGGTGGAGTGCTTGCCTAGCATGTGTGAGGCACTGGGTTTGATCCTCAGCACCACGTAAAAAAAATAAATAAATGAAATAAATGTATTGCATCCATCTACAACTAAAACAATATTTAAAAAAAAATAGGGAAGAGTTCATATGCAACTTTGTCCTTCCAAACCCTCCTCTTCCCCTGAGGTGGCCACTGTTAACAGTGGTGTGTGCACCTCGCCAAAACAAGCAACAGCTGTTGACCAGAGGTCTTCAAGCTTCTTAGCAAGCAGTGCCAGTGGGTCACTCCTTCCTACTCCATGAGGGCAGTTTGGGTCTTTCATGACACATGTCCAGTTTGTGTCTTTCATGACACGTGACTTCTGCTGAGACACTTTTTTTTTCCTTTTCTTTTCAGGATATGTTGACGTGTGTCTACAGTTTCTGTGTATTTTTGCTTACTAGGGACTACCTGCGTGAGGGAAGTTAGAAGCACTGGCTTATGAGTACAGCTGCTGTCTTAGCTCTTCTGGGTGGCCTTGGACAAGTCCTATCTTTCTGAGCCTCAGTTCCTCATCTGTAAAACAGAAGTTTGGTCTGTATGATCATGATCATCGCCATCATCATCAAAAGTTACCTTTTAATATGCCGCACACTGGAACATTAATTATCTCATTGATCCCTCATCACTGTTCCTCTGGGGCAGATAGGATTACTCCCTTTCACAGATAAGGAAACTGAGGCTTCCAGAGGTTACATAACATGCCTGGGGTTGTGTGGCTATTTAAGGAGATGGTATCAGGATTCCAGAAGTCTGACTACAGGGCTGTAGTTCTTAATTACTACACTAAATGTTCTCCCACAGGTTTTGTCTAGTCTGGACATCCTAAGAGGTGTGGATGTGTGTGGGGGTGTCTGCTATGGCTGTTATGAGGGATGGACTTAGTACCATGCTTGGGGTTGCTCAGCCCCATGGCAGCAAGGCCGGGAGGGCCCCCTTTTTTTCTTTTTGGTACCGGGGATTGAACTCAGGGGTACTTGACCACTGAGCCACATCCCCAGCCCTATTTTGTGTTTTATTGAGAGAGAAGGTCTCACTGAGTGGCTTAGCACCTCACTGTTGCTGAGGCTGGCTTTGAAATCGTGATTCTCCTGTCTCAGCCTCCCAAAGTGCTGGGATTACAGGCGAGCGCCACCGCACCCGGCTCTGGAGGGCCCTCTTATTTATCAGCTTATACTTTTCTTTACCATCAACAGGGCCCCTGAGTTTAGGCAGTCTTTTGCATATTTCAGGAAATCAAGGCTCCTAGACACAGACTTTTATGGACAAGGTCATTTGGTGAAATGGGAGCCCATCATTGACTGGTCCCGTCTTTTCACTATTTGAGCCTATGTTGTGGAACTCTATCTAGAAAAGCCAGGGGAAGTGGGTCCCCCCACTGTCCCCTGGTTATTCCCTGAGAAAGTGTGGGCTAAAGCAGAGAAAAGCAGGTCCCAGGAGTTAGGCATTTTGGGGAGGAGGAAAAGAAAGAGACCAGTGTTTAGGCAGCTGAGGGATGTTAAGTAAAAATATCTCCTCCCTTTCAGCAGAGCGAGCGTGTGTCATATTTCAGCCTGATGTGGTTTGTGAAGTTGGAGACCACAGGCAGCTCAGTTCCTGCTGGTGGCCAGCTTCCCTTCCCCCGTCCCTCCTATAGGCCTGCTCGCCCCTGCCCTGTCCAGGACCACATCAGCAATTAAGGGAGGGCAGAGAAAAGCAGTGGGTGTGGTGGGGAAGGCTAAGCTGCTGGAGGCCTGGGCTTGGGTCCTGGCTTTGCCACTGACAGAGTGCTGGGTGACCTGGACTGATGTATGCCTTTCTCTGGGCCCCAGATTCCATTCCATACCATGGCTGGACAGCATAATGTCAGGTTTTCAGATCTGATAGCCTCCAAGTCAAAAGGGTTTGTGCTCAGCACAGGAACATGACATCTGTATGTCTGAGAGCACAAAGTGAGCTCACAGAAGTCATGCACCTAAGTTCAGCTACTCTTGAATTTGGCCTTTTGGGGCTGAATTGATGGCCCCAATTTGCAGACAGGAAATTGAGGCCTAGGATTCATTTGCATACCCCTGTTCTAATAATAAGCAATAATAATGATGCCTCTGTACATAGATGTCAGCTTTGTGTGTTACCTTTTGCTTTCACTGGTTTTTTGGGTTTTTTTTGGTTATTGTTTTGGTACCAGGGATTGAACTCAGGTATGCTCAACCACTGAGCCACATCCCCAGTCCTATTTTGTATTTTATTTAGAGACAGAGTCTCATGAGTCATTTAGTGCCTCACTGTTGCTCAGGCTGGCTTTGAACCCATGATCCTCCTGTCTCAGCCTGCCAAGCTGCTTGGATTACAGGCATGCACCACTGCTCCCAGCTGCTTTCACTGTTTTGTTTAGTTTTTGACAGCCTTATGAAAGAAGAAGACTCCATTTCTTAGATGAGGAAACTGAGGCTCTGCCTAGAGAAATGAAATAACTTTTTTTCCTTTGAGCCTCATAATATCCCTGAGGTTATCATGAGGTAATATATTTTTCTGATAGGAGAATTGAGGCTCAGAGCTGTGAGCACCCTTGCCCAGGGGTCATCTGGACAGACAGGTTCCTTCCCAGGTCCTCCTGCTTCTCCTGGTACCATCCTTGCATGTTCTGCGTTCCAGGGCACCTCTGCCATTCTCGTATTCAGTACTTGGATTAAAGAATAAGAACAGTTTTTTCCTGGGCTATGCAGTGTCTCTGAAACCCATTCTTCCAAGAGGGATCCAGAAAGGGTTTGAGCCACAGAGCCTTACAGGGAACTTTGAGGAAGGGATCAGGCCAGTGGGAGTAGCTTCATTTATTCTGCTGAGCTGGTTAAGCAAATAGTTTTGTTACTTTCCAATTTCAACAAATATATCATCTGAGTCAGGCTTATTTGCCAAGCAAAGAATATATATTCCATATATGTGAGCCTTCAGGGTGGGGCCTGGCCCAGCTGTAGGGGCTGTGGCTGGGCTGGGCTCTCATTGGCATTCTAAATCCTAGTTAAATTTGGGGGAGTGGCTTAGTGACCTTGGTGGCATATGTGCTTTTTTCTTTTGTCCTCCATGAAACTATTCCTCCCTTGTAATAAATGCTTATGATGGAAAATTTAGAGGAAAAAATATTTAAAGAAAATAAGAGTCTAATTCTACCAAGCAGAAACAATCACTGCTAACATTTGGGTATATTTTCTTTCTGATATTTTCAGTGCATTTGTTTTGATGTCAGGTAATTGTGGTAATACTGCTTTTATAATTTTCTATACTAACTTTTTGGGAGTTTTTAAGTATACTATATTTAAGTAGATAAATGCATATTTAGCTTATTTCACTCTGAACAGAAGGGATTAAAATGAAACAATGCCTTTTATTTTAAAAAAAATTAAAAATTTACCTTTTTCTTTTTTTTGACAGCACTTAGAATCAAACCCCAGGGCCTCATGCAGGCTGGGCAAGTGTTCTGCCACCAAACTACACCCCTTACTGTTTTAAATATGAAAGTGATCAATGCCCACAAGACTTTTCATCCATCTCTAATATACCATCTTTGATGTGCATCTGCCAAGTTTACTTAGTAATCCTCCATTATTAAATATGTAGGCTGCTTAGAAAAACTAGTGTAATGAACATCCTAGTGCATACATTTTTGTATCTGCACAGTCCAGTGGCAGCAAAGGCTAAAGAGTTAAGATTCCAGGCTGAGAGCGGAAAGAACTTGGTCCTCCTTCCAATTCCTGTTTTGCATTTGCAGTAAGACCTTGAACAAGTCACCTCTCCGTGCTTTGGTTTCCTCATCTGTAGGGTTAGGATTTCAACACTGAGTTCACAGGAATTTTAAAAAATGCTTAACATTCAGGTTCAAGGAGTTTCTATTCTCTCATCTGTCTGATTCAAAACTGCCCTGGGAAGGGAACAAGGAGGGGTAGGTTATTCCCTTCTGTGGCTTCCCGACTAAAGTTGGGTTGAACAGTGCTATTCAAGAGGTAGACTTTTGTGGGCTATCCTCTGGCCCTGGTCCCACCCTCCTTTCCCTAGGGTATCTCTGTTTCTATTGCAAAGCATATTCCAGTTCCAATGACTGCCTTCTTTCTAGAATACTCTTTCAGAAGTAGGATCTATCAGCTTAGCTTTTTTAACAGTCTTTAAAAAGACCATAGAATTCATAGCTGTATACAATTCAGCACTAAGGCTTCATCTGAGAGCTTTTCAGAAATGTGAGATCTCAGGCTCTGCCCTTAACACACACACACACACACACACACACGCACACGCACATGCACACACGCACGATGCTAAATTGGAATTTCAGATAAAAATGAGTAATTGTTTAAGTACAGTATCCTTCCTGCAATATTTAGGCCAGACTTCTACCAAAAACTTTCACTGTGTATCCAAAAATTCAAATTTAAGTGGGCATCCTGTATTTATCTGACAATCCTATCTATTCTGGGCCTACTGAATTCAAATCTGCATTTTCACAAGATCTCCATGGGATTCGTGGGCAAATTCAAGTGTGAGAAACATCTCACCAGGGCCCTTGCCATCAAAGCCCAAGATGGAAATTTTTTGCAATGAATGCATTTGTGAAAGAGAACGCCTTATTTGTAAGGAGACCGATCATTTATACACATCTGCATTTTATTTGTTTTTGTTTTTGTTGTGTTTTTTGCAGTGCTGGGGATTGGGCCCAGAGCCTTCACGTGCTAGGTAAATGCTCTATCTTTGAGCTACATCCCCAGCCCTTGGGCTTTCTTAATACAGGGTCCTTGCACATTGTTAGCTGAAGGGAAAAATTCTTTGGTAAGAAGCCCTGGCCTCTCTCAAGGCCTCATCTATAAAATGGACCACGTCCTAAGCATCCCTGCCAGTGCTCATGCCAGGTCACTCCTCTGTCCCCACACTTGTGACTAAAGGACTGGGCTTTGTGTTCCCAATCCCAGAGACTTAAGTATGTCTGTGGTCACTCTAGGCAGAGGACACTTCTCCTGACTGCCTTCTTGCCTCAAAACAGTTTCTTTCCAGACTCCACTTTTATAGCTGGCTCTTAGGATTTGGGAATTGCCTGGCCCCATCCCTGCACCTCATAGATCCGATGCTCACACCCCAAGAGAACAAGTGTGTTTCCCAAAGCACACGGCAAGCTGTCTGACTGCTGTTCTCCTGCTTGTGAGATTTCAAAAATACTCACCTTAACTAAAATGCTTTCAGTTATTACCAGACCTAAGCCCTGGGAGGATCAAGGAACTTGGCCATGGTCATGCCCCTAGTTTGGGCTGTGTGGTCTTGGGTAAGTCATTTCCCTCTCTAACCTGTCCCCTCTCTCCAGCCTCCATGAACTAGCACCTTCTCTTGTTCCCTAGAGGCTACTTCTCCACCTATCTAGAGTCTGATTGGAGCTTTCAAGCCTCCTGGTGTGGATGTGAGATCAGTAACTTAACACTAGGACATCATGAAAAATGTCTCAGGCCCCTTCTCCCCTCCAGGGAAAGGTTTTGTAAAATAATGTTACAGTTGGATAAAAAATATTCTAGTAACAGGACCCAGCCTACAGCACAGATCTTTTTTGGTACTAGGGATGGAACCCAGGCCTCGGGCATTCTAGGTATGTGCACTACCACTGAGCTACTGTTGAGCCAGGAGCCTGGATCTTCTAATGTCTTCGTCTTAAGATTCTTTTTATCCACTGTATTTCTCCTTTTCTGTTCTCAGCACTGGGTCAGACTGTCTATTTAACCCATAACTAGGAGTTTGCAGAATCTGAACAATCCTTGAAATAGTTTACTGCCTAGTTACAGAGTGAGATGGAGCCTTCTTTAGCAGAGAGTGACTCAGTAGGAAGCCATCTGAAGGAGGAGAAATACGCCAGAGATCTTAGCATTTGGCTTAGATAAATGTTTCCACCAGAAGGTTTTATGCTTAAGATCATAAACATTATTCTCTGTGTATCTGTGAATGCAAACTCTAGCTCCTGGAGAGGGCCCCAATCTGTTTTTGTATGTTTCTGAACTAAGAATGGTTTTTATACTTTAAAAGAGTTATTTAAAAAGAAAAAAAAAAGAAAGAAAGAAACTGGGAAGAATGTGTAGCCCAGGGTAAGTAGCCTGTACAGTCTAAAGTATGTACATCTGGCCCTCTTCAGAAGAGGTTTGCCACCTCTGATCTAGAGCAACCAAAGCTTTGTTGTTTTTCTGGAATGAGCAAGAGGCCTAGCCTTATAGCTTGACAGTTAGTGAGACCAAGGCATAGGGGGAGGCAGCCTGGCTTGGTGGGAACTGAGCAGACATCTTAGCTGTGTGACTCTAGCATATTACTTTACCCCTCTGAGTCTATGTCTTTACTTTGCCAAAGGAGAACAATTTTACCTACCTGGCAGAGTTATCGTGAAGCTGAGGTACAGCGACTGTAGAGTTTAACACTTGGTGTCCAGAAAGTGATAACTCCTTGTCGAGGGTGGCCATTTGAATCCTTTTGGCATTACTGGACGCCAAGTCTGAAAGTCCTCCCAATTAATTGGGGTTGATCCCATAGGAGGAAAAGGCTCTGTCCCAGCCTCCCCTACTCCGTCCCAGCCTCCCTCACTCCACCCTTCAGCTACCCAAAAGTGAAGTTCTGCAGCAGCTTGCACATTTTGATTGGTGAAGCAGACTGAATTTGGGGAGCCCCTCTGAATTTAGGAGCAACTTCCTCATGCTGAGAATGGAAGCGAAGGGCTGCACCCCCACCCTGGGAGCACAGATCGCCTGGCACCCTGTCTGTCCTGCACAGGCCAGCTAAATCTTCCTATATGCATTTCCTGTGTTTTGTCCCTCTTCAGCCAACTAAGTCTGCACATGTGTATCACCTGACTTCCATTTCTATACATTGTAATTGCTTCTATAGGACTAGGGAGAGGCGACCTAGCTGCTTCTCCCCAGTTTGATCAAACCGCATAAAGTTCACTATTCCTTTTTCCATCTTTGCTTATTTCTTTTGCTGGCAGTTGGCCAAACCCAGCCAGCTGGGATCTGGGCAGGGTTCCTGGGCAAGGCTGCTGGTAACACTAGGGATGTACTCTTTACCCTGGGCTGGCCTTCCCACTGGTGGACAACTTTGACGCAGAATATGCTCCTCACCTTGCGTTGGAAGTTCTAATTCAGCCAATAGGTGCTCATAACCTGACCACTGCTGGGGTTATGAGTGCTGAAAAGAAACCTCTGGGGGCTGGGATTGTGGCTCAGTGGTAGAGCGCTTGCCTGGCATATGTGAGGCACTGAGTTCGATCCTCAGTACCACATAAAAATAAATAAATAAAATAAAGATATTATGTCCATCTACAGCTAAAAAATATTTTTAAAAAAAAATGAAAGAAAAGAAACCTTTGTCTTTTCTGGTCCCGTCGGGAGCTGTGGGCATTGGACTAGAGTCAGTGGTTTGTGGACCTTGTTTTTAAGTTTCTGTAGCCTCAAGGTCCAAAATGGAAAACAGACCCACTTAGAGTTAGCTGGGCTCATTGTAAATCCAGCCAAGTTTGAAGATTAGGCCTCCTGCTGTCCCAGTCTTGGGGAGAGTGAGGTGCTTTTCTTGCCCATAGATGGCAGCATCTGTACCCCACTCAGCAGGCTCTGTGGGAGTGCGTGTGGACCCACATGTCATGCCTATGTGCTAGCATATGATTTGCTGTTTTCTTCCTTGAGTGAATCTGGAGTCATGATGACCTTGGCCCAAGGCCAGGCCCTGGGATATATAAGTGGCTGACGTGGAAATAGACCATTCCAGTGCAGCATGACAGGGAAGACCTGGGGGCGGTGGGGACTCAGAGGAAATAGTCTAAGGGTTGCGTGAAGGATTCAGGGGACAGAGTGCAGTTGTGTCTGGCTGGAGCCTGGCTGGGAGCAGATAGAAGACAGGAACAGGTGAGAGCTGAGGCTCGAGGGATGCGCGAGGGCAGATCATGAAGGGTGGACATTGAAAAATATGTTAAGGATCTTGCACTTTGTTTGAGGGCCAGACAGGAGCCATGGCAGAGTCTGTGCAGAGAAGTGACGTGGTCTGGGCCTGCTTTGAAGAGGTTGCCTTGTAGGGGAAATAGGGGAAACATGAGGACCATTTAGGGGCAACTGCAGCCACCCAAGTGAGAGGAGATGGTGCATAGACCAAGATGTTGTGGGGTGGGTGAAGAGGTGTGCTCTGGAGATGGTCAGAGGTTGAGCTGGCAGGAGGTGGTGGGAGGGGACCGTGAGAGCAGCAGGTGGAGGAGGGTGATACCCTGGCATCCGGCCTGGTCGCTTGTTTGTTTGATGAATGGTGGTGCTGTTGGCTGAGAGGGGGCCCCCAGGGGAGGTGGCACAGAGCAGGTTGCACTTGGGAATGTGGGCAGCACATTGGGTGAGCATGAGTGTATGATTTGGGGTGCACAGCAGAGAAGGGGGCTGGGTTTGAAAAGTTCTATCTTGCTCAGAGTTGATGGAGTGTGAAAGGTCGTTCATCACTCTGCAGGAATGAAAAAACCCAACTTTTCTTTGACCTATCCCTTGGAATCAGGAAGTTTCTCCAAGACTCTTTGAAAAAGCCTCGCAGAGTTGCCATTTAACACCAGGTCCAGGGCCCAGATAAACATCTGACCTCTGGCCTCCTATGTTTTGGATACCTTGATTCCAGGTCCATTGCTGTCCACCTGTATCACTGACAACGCAGAAACTATCAGCAATGCCTGGACCATTTACCATCATCCTGAGAGCAGGGTTTGTTTATGTCCTAATCCTAGGAGCCTGAAGGGCCCTATTCACTTGGGATCTTGGACTCTCCCCTGGCTTGGAGAAGCTGGTTTGGGCAGAGAGATCTTCCTGTGCGGGCAGGATGGGCTTGCTCAGCTGTTCCCCACATGTAGATGATCAGGACTCAAGGTGCTTGGCATGATGGCGCACACCTATAATCCCGGCAACCCTGGAGGCTGAGGCAGGAGGATTCCAAGTTCCAGGCCAGCCTGGACAACTTAGTGAGACCCTGTCTCAAAATTATTTTAAAAAATTTGTTTTCAAAAGGACTGGGGACATAGCTCAGTGGTAGAGGCATGTGCGTGCACACGCATGTGTGTGCGCGCACACACACACACACACACACACACACAAACACACACACGAGAACTCCGGGCAAAGCTCCAAGTTGTCCCTGAAAGTGAGGCTGGAGGGCTGAGCTGCACAGGCCATAATGAGACCCATGAAGAATGAAGAATAGTCCTTCATTTGCTCATCTAACATCTACCCCCTGGTCCTGCTGTGAGCCAAGTCCTGTGCTGGGCTATAGCCTCAGAGGTACAGCAGAAAGAGCCCTTGCCTCCAGGAGCTTATGGCCTGGTGGGAGAGGAAGACTCATCACCAGGCAGTGACGGTGCAGTCTTGTGTAGTCACGGAGCAGCAGAACATTAATATGTAGGTGGGAATGTCACATGTAACAGATTGGGTCCCCTAACTGCTCATGTCCAGGATGAGAAAGACGCAATTTATAGAAAAAGACTTAAGAATTAAATGACTAATAATCACAGTAAACATATGCAAAACCTTTGACTTTTTTTTTTTTTGGGGGGGTCTCATTTAATCCTCAGGATGACTTCATGATGTAGGTTTTAATACAATCCCTCTTGAACAGAGACTCAGAGAAGTAATGTGGCTTGCTTGGTTACCCAGGCAGTTAGGTGAGGGGCTCATTTGTATAACTCCAGAGTCCTGAGTCCTTGGGTTGGCTGAATCCAGACACGCAATAGGGCTGCCTTAAATACTAAAGGGAGTTTAGGCTGGATTAATAGAGGCATGTATCTAGAATGATGGAGGCGAGAGTTTTGTCTACCCTGCATGTCTGAATGTCTAATTCTGGGTCTTATGCTGTCAGTGGGGATGGGGTTCATCTGGAGCATGTCAGGGAATGAGATGAGGGAACTGGATACCCTTGTGTTGGAAAAAGTTAAAGGAAAGAGGATACACAACTTGACTTGGGGGTCAAGAATCACTACTTTCAAGTGCCCAAGGAGCCATTGGGAACCAAAGGGACAGAACAGTTCTGGGTGACTCCAGAGGGCAGCACTGAGGCCAGCAGGTACAAGGTATAAGAGGTTTTAGTGCATCCTAGGGACAATTCTTTTGTTGGCATCCTTGACCGGAAGTGAGTGCCCTGTGGCTGGAGGTGTGCCTGTAGGTCTTGGAGGTCAAGTGGACATGTGCTGAGGTTCTTGGCCCTTTGTTTTCAGGTGCTGCTGACTCCCCAGTGCTTCAGCTCTTCTCCCTGCACGGCCTGTAAGGTAGGTGCAGCATGGCAGACGCCCACCGTCCTCCTGAGCCCAGCCCTGGCTGCCCAGGGGAGTCTGAAGGGTCTCCAGGGGAAAGCAGCCATTGGTGGCCATGATGGATCCAAAGAGAGTCCCTCCTGGTCATCAAGAGGGGGCCGTTTGGTCCTGCAGGGAAGAGGCAAGGACTCGGCTGGGTGCCCGAAGGCCTGGCTCCCACCTGGCTGGGCTGCTTGCTGGTGTGAAGTGACTTTCCTTCTCAAGGCTTCTGATAGCTCTTCTGTAGAAGGGTCATTCCCTGTGAGGAAGAGGGATGAGAATTTTCTCTGGAGGCTTTGGAGAGGCCTGGGGTGTGGCCACCAGGTCTCTGGCTTGTTGACCATAGGAGTTGCACCTGAGAGTGAGTCATGGGTGTGGATGAGTCAGAGCCCCCAGGCGGCTGGCAGGGTGGAGCCACCTGACGATCAGATTCCCAGGTGAGCGGCTGAGGTGGGTGGGATGCAGGGGTGAGGGCAGAGTCCTGGGCTGGATGCCAGGAGTGCGGGTTCCCTTCCCAGTGTGTAGGCCTCAGTTTCTCTACCCATGAGATGAGCACATCAGTCTCCACTCCCTACCAACTAACAAGGCTGTCCTGAGGACCAAATAAGCTCGAAGATGCCAAAAGACTTTGCGAGGTGTGAAATAGGAAGGAACACTTCTAGGGCGACAACACAGCTTCCCCTTCCAGAACAGAAGGAATTCTGATTAGCAGTTGTGGGGAGAGCCTGCAGCATCTGCCAGCTCATGACATCACTCTTAGTGGCCAGAAGGAGGAAGAGATGAATGCAGACAGCTTGCTTATCTCTGCAGCCTCTGTCTCTCTTCCCCAAAGCCTAGATCCCACCCCTTTTATTTAGAGACAGGGTCTTGCTAAGTTACTTAGGGCCTTGCTAAGTTGCTGAGGCTGGTTTTGAACCTACGATCCTCCTGCCTTAGCATTCCCAAGCCACTGGGGTTACAGGCATGTGCCTCTGTGCTGGGCTGAAAGTGCCTTTTGATGATCTCCAGGGTTCTTTGTCCTCAAAGCCAGGGATTCCTAGAGGGACTCGTGGGCCCAGAGAGGGGCCTTGTCCCACTTCAGCTGTCCAAGGGCGGTGTCTCACTTCTGATGCTCCTGCTTTTACACCTCCAAAAGCTGAACTGCCTCAAAGTCATCTGCCTATAGTGTTCTACTCTGTGCATGCTTTTGGTAACAATGACACATGGAACTTGTGACCCATGGCCCATTTCTGCGGACCCTGCAGGGCCAGGTCTCCTCAGGCCCAGCCTGTCACTTGAGAGCCTTGCCTGTTCACCCTGTTACTCCTCTGTCCCCTGTAGTGTACCTACCTCACAGTCTCCAGGAATGTTGGTTCAGTGGAGGAGACCCCAGTGACTGCCTCATCAAACCCTCAGGTCTCCTGGTCTGCATCTCCAGGCACATGGATACTTCCTCCTTCTAGAACTCCTTCCTCTTTGCTCCCGGGAGGCTGTGCTGTTTTCTTTTTTTTCCCCTAACCTCTCTGATCTTAGTCAGGGCCCTGTTTTTCTGCCTCAAATGTTCCCCAGGATTCTGACCACCGTCTTGTCTTGAGTTGCATAAATAAGTCGATTCATGCATTCATTCACTTATTCATTCATTCCTGAATCTGACAGATATTGAGGGCCTGAGCTGGGTGTTGGTACCACAGATTCGTTCTCTCTTCAGCTATGAAAGAAATGATGGGGGAAGTGGCAGGGTCTTGTCTGAATGGATCAGAGAAGCCTCCCAGGAAAACCAAACCCCCAAGGAGGTAGCTGGAGGCTGTAGGGTGAGCATGGGTGGGAAGATTTCCCTGGTAGAACAAAACAGCCATGAAGGCTCAGAGGCAGAGGCAGGAGGGAGACTGCAGATCCTTCAGGAATGGAAAGAAGGGAGGGAGGTCAGCCAGGGAAGGAGCCGTGATGCAAGAGGAGTCCAGGGACCAGGAACAACCAGGCCACGTGGGCCCTGGAGTCTGAGTTTTATGCTAGCTCTGGGAACTACTGGAAGTTTTTAACAGGGCCAGAGACCTGCCAGCATCTCATTAGTAGAACCCTTGAAAGAGACACAAGGAGGACCATCCTAAGCCCTGAGGCTGTAATTTTTGGTTCTTCCACACTGGGGTGTCCTGATGCTACACCATGATATGAGGCTTGGCCTGGAGCAATACTGGGAATGAGCACTTTTCCCGGATTTTCTTGGCTCTTTCTGTTTTCTTCACTTAGAGGCCAAACCTCGCTGTCTTTGGAGGGGGAGCTGAGTCACCATTGCCTTGCCCTGGAGAGCCACTCTGGTCCCTGAGGGAGACAGTGGTGGCTAAGGCCCAGAGTGCATTTTGGCTGCCAAGGGGTCCAGGGAACCAGCAAGGGCTTCTCCTCCTCTTGAGATTAGCAGTGGGCTAATAAGAGGAGTTGGACACTCCAGGAAGAGGGTTGTGTTTGCTGCCTGGAGGAGACGCTGTGCTTGGGGACTAGTGCCCAGCATTTGGGAGTTGAGGTGGAAAATGGCAAAAGGTGACCTGGAAAACGGGGATGGGAGAGGTTTTGAATGCCTGGCCCTAACCCTCTGGATGCCAGAGAGCCATGGAATGACCTGGTCAGTGGAATTTCACAACCATCAGTGGACAGCAGGCAGAGGGGAGGGTGGATCAGCAAGGGCAGCGTGGGAAGCTGGTTGGCAAAAATGGTATCGTTGGTGAAATCTTCACTACACACAGGAAGACCCTCCGTGCCTTTTTCTGTTCCTTGCCCTTGATCGGTTTTGCTCCCTTTATCCTGCCTGAGCTGCCCAGAGCTGGGCCACAGCAATGCTGGGCTCAGAGGCAAACAGGTCTGAGCACGAAGCATCACTGAGTAGGGCTTGCTGTGTGCTCCTTAACATGTTCCCAAGTCCCTCTCAGACTCAGTTTCCTCATCTGTGCATTGAGGCGATAAGGTCGTTGAGAACGTGCTGGGGAAGGTGGAGTCCTTTGCAGTGCCTGCTGCATGGGATGGCATCTTCATCTTATGGCTGAGGAATCTGGGGTCCAGAAAGGGACAGTGGCACCTCCAAGGTCACTTCAGTGCAGGCCTCGAATCTGATCATTTATTGCAATACTAATTTTTCAAATGCTGATCATTTTAACATTCCCAAGTCAACTAAGCGAGAGAATAAAATGGACATCTGAGGGCCAGGGGTTGTCCCCAAACAGATCCAGGGAACATCCTGGCCAGAAGGGCCAGAGGGCATTACATTTAACCTCCCTAGTGCACATGTGAGGCCCAGGGAGAGGTAGTGATGGGCCCAAGGTCCTCGTGGGGTGGGAAGCAGGAAGGGGGCCCAGGCCGCGCTCAGGGATCTTAGACGGTGGGGTTCTTAGCACTGCCTCATGCTTGAGAAAGTGAAGTGCAGTGTGAACAATGGTTTCCTGAGGAAGTTTTGGATTTTAGTTGTGTGGAGGAGCAAGACTGTTTTGGGAACTGCCTGTGAGATCTGTGGAGTCGGGCCTGGCACGGCTATTTCCAGCTAAGCCCAAGGGTCCTATTTATAGGCCAGTGTGAATAGGTTGGCCCTGTCAGAAGGCCGCCTTCCCTCTGCCCAGCCCCGCCATGGCTGAGGAGGAAACCCTCGGGGACAATGGTGGCCCATGGGTGAGTAGCAAGGAATCTGGAGTGCTCAGAGGAGGGCTCCCGGGAGCCGGCGTGGGGGGCACACTCTGGACTTCTGGTTCAGCCACCTGCCAGGCTCTCCAGGCCCTCTGTGGGGATGAACCCTGCTCCCGTCCTGTTCTCCCCCTGCTTTCAAAACCCCCACCGTGTCATACCGAGCCAGACTGCAGCAGCCAGGCCCTGGCGCCCCATGTCTCCAGCTACACCTCCAAACTGAACATCGCCTGCTGAGTGCCACACTGCCAAGCCGTTGCTTCTGCCGTTCCTTCCGCCTGGCTTGCCGGTCCATGTTGGGCATCCTTCAAGGCTTGGCTCAAGGGCTCCCCTTTTGCGGCTCCATCTGGTTGTGGGTTCCCTTCTTTGGGCTCCTGCTGCCCACAGCCACTTGAGTGGCTCCCTGTCTTCCTGTGTGTGCTCTGCAGGGGGCCTGGAAGTCCTGAGAGGAGGCCTGACACTGAGGAAGGAAGGAAGGAAGGAAGGAAGGAAGGAAGGAAGGAAGGAAGGAAGGAGGGAGGGAGGGAGGGAGGGAGGGAGGGAAGGAAGGAAGGAAGGAAGGAAGGAAGGAAGGAAAGGAGGGAGAGAGGGAGGGAGGAAGTAAGTCGGTCTGCATTTGTGACTGAGCACCTGTCGTGGCCGCTCGCCTTGTGTGTCTGATGGCATCTGATCTGCATGCCCCTCTGTCCTAGGCACTTTTTACAGGTGCACAGGAGAGAGTCAGGCTTCAAAGTTGGATAGTCCTGGATGCAAGCTGTGCTCTGCACTTCCCGACTGTGTCACCTTCTGCTGAACCTCTCTGAGCCTCAGTTTTCTCATCTATAATATGGGACGATGCCAGCCAGGGTTTGGGGGAGGGTTCAACCTGACAATGCATATGAAATACTTATCCATAGTGAACTTCTGTGGGTGGTAGGAGGTCTTATTTCCAGGTGGGGAAACAGGCTCTGAGTTGGGAAGCTCCTTATCTAGGGCTTCACATGGGTTAGTGGCTAAGAGGAGAGATCAGGTCTGGGGAGTCTGGGCCTCCTACTCCACCCTATGTTCTCTCTCCCCGCCTCCTTGGCCCTTTGGGCCTATCCTGTTCCCCAGATCAGGGAAGCTTTGTTTGGGATTGTTTTTCCTAAGAAGTTTCCTCTGTGGTGCCACAAGATGACTCAGAACCCTGAGTCACTGGAGGATGAGGGCTGGGGGAGGTGGCAGGGAGGTGGAGGGAAAGGAGAGAAGGGAAAAGGAAGGGGCCCAGTTCTACTCTTGGCTCTCTCTTTGCCTGATCACATGGGCCTGCTGAGTTCCCTCTGCCTGGCCTTCATTTCCCCAGCTATGAGAAACGCTGGTTCCCGCCCCGCTCCAGACCTACAGACCCAGAGGCTGGGGGTGAGCCTGGGCATCTGTAGTTTTCCTGAGCTTCCCAGGGATTCTGCTGCTCACCTGGCCTGCAGAGGTGTTGGGACCCACCTGCTGGTGTAATGCTGCAGGCGGCTCCCCGCTGTGCCTCCCAGTGGTGGCTCCTGGGACGCTCACTGCTCTTGCTCTTGCCGAGGGCTTGGGCAGAATGGTACACTGGAAGGGCAGTGGCCGTCTTTTTTTTTTTAAATAGCATTCTTGAAATATACATTACATAATTTATTGAAGTAAATGTACATGCATATAATTCACCTATTTTCATGAATTCGGTGATTTTGAGTTATTTTGGCATACAGAGTTATGCCACGATCTTCATGATCAAGGACCTTTTCATTATCCCCCAAATCCTACTCGTGCCCGCCTCACCCAGGCCCCAGCTGACCACTGGTCTTTCTGTCTCACTGAGTGCCCAGCCCCCTGGTCCTCTCCCAGTGTCACCCTTTCTGGTCCTGTGACTGCAAATCATTGCCCTGCTCTGAACCTTGGATTTCTCCTCAGTGAGAGAGGGGATAATCACACCCTCCTTTCAGGTGGTTGTTTGAACGTCACCGATGTGCACAGAGTATCTCATGCTCAGTAAGAACTGGGCACATGGGAGCCTGGTGCTCAGAACACAGGACACCTGTGAACGGTCCTAACCCCATTTTAAAGCACTCACTCTGCGCCAGCCACTGGGCTAAGCACCTTTAATGCATTATCTATTTTAATCCCTGTGACAACCCTGTCAGGTGAGTGTTCATATCTTTTCTATTTTATAGCTGAAGAAACTGAAGCACTGAGGAGAGAATAGCTTTTGCAAAGTCAGATAGGTGATAATGGCTGGGAGTCTGTCCCAGAGTCTGTCCTACTTAATCGCTACACTGTGTACCTGCCCCTCTGCTCCAACTTCGAATGTGAACCGTGGAGCAAAGACCTCTGTGCATGGATCCAGGACAGATTGATGACATGTACATCCAAGGGATAGGATCTGCATGTGGGCATGGGATTGGAAAGATGGTCCCAGTGCGGGGTATGTCACACGACAGGCAAGACGTGGTGCATGAAGCATGAGCAGGGCTTAAGTGATGTGGGATGCAGCCTCCAGGTAGAAACACAGGATGATGATGTGTGAGGAACACAGGACCCAGTGTGTGGCACAGTCACATGGCTGATGTGACACTCTGCACGATACAATGTATATGATATAGAGAAGGGGTCCCAAGAGTATGGGACTTGAGATATGGCAACCACGCAGGCTCCAAGGCCACAGTGGGACCCTTTTTCATCTGGGAGCCTCCATCATGTCAGTGCCTGGGGCCCCTGTAGGCGGTGGCAGGAGCCAATTTTCTCCTCCTCACAAAGGCCTGCCTGTTTTCTTCCCCACTCCTCCCTGTCTCTTCGGATGCCAAAGAGTGAGAGAGTCCCAGAGGAGTGGTGGGGTGAGAGCACCCCCCCCAACTAGCTCAGAGAGCGGTCAGGGCATGGGGCCAAGTCCACACTCAGGAGGGGCCTGCCAGGCCCCCAGATCCCCTCTCAGAGCCGCCAGCCAGCATTGGCTGGGCTGGGTGCTGGAGCCTGGTAATTTTCCTCTAAGCTGTCCCCTCTCCCTCCCCTCCTGGCTGCTGCTGCCGGCTGCATTCCAGGCTTAGGGGAGAGTGGGGGCCAGCTGGGCTGCTGAGGTCCAGAAAGCAAATGGCTGACAGCTGCTGTGGGAGCGGAGGCAGTGCAGGAGGAGGCCGTGGACTGCAGGCACACGTTTCTCCATCTCTCCTAGCACCTGAAACTCAGGACCAAAATGAGTCCTATCTGCACAAGCACCTCACTAGCCTGAGGAGAAGACTGAGGCTCAGAGAGGCAAAGAGCCTGTCTAAATTCATGCAGAGAGGCAGAGCCCTGGCTAGCCCTCAGGCCTCCTGCAGGCAGGAAGCTGAGGTCATGTAGAGACCAGGTTAGATGGCACAGAGGATGTTGGTGGTGGTCAGTGGGCAATGAGGTTTTAAGAGCACGTGAGCACCAGACCATAGAGGGCCAAGCTTAGGAGTCCTGACTCCTTCTGTCTGCACTGGGGACCCTAGTAGGGTCTTGAGCAGGGAATAAGGAAACCTCTAGGGACAAGGGGCTGAGTGGGGAGAGTTCAGGTCAGTGAGGAAGTTGGTGTATAGATTCCAGGGGAAAGATGGGGACACTGAGCTGGGATAGTGGCCAGTGTGGGGGTCTAGGGGCTGGGTGTAAGGGAAGGACAGAGTGCAGTTGAGTATCTCTGCTGTGGTCTCAGCCCTTACATACTGTCCTGGTGGGATGATCCTCTTTGGGACCTGCCCTCCAAGGTATCGCAGAGCATTCTAGAAGCCTGCAGAGGGTCAGGCACCTGTGAGATGATAGGAATGATTGGCAGGCAGGTACCTGGCTGGAGGTGAGGCCCAAGAGCACCTGGGAAAGAAGGCAACAGACATTCTGGGGCTCTCCTTCCTGCCCATGTGGTGTTTTGAGAGGAGGGACAGTATTCCAGTGCTGTGCCTCTGTTTAGGTTAAAAGGATGGAAAGTACTTTTTTAAAAACTTATTAGAATTAAAAGGATTAGTAACAACAAAAATATCTTTGAGTGTTTGATATTACAGCTCAAAGTTAGAGATAAATTTCAGTTTCTAATGATGCTATAGTTTTTGGATGGTGCATTATTTTTCTTTTTAAAAATTAAATTTTAATATGTATATTTAAGGAATGTATAAGAAGTGAAGCAAATGCACATATACATTATCTCACATAATTACCCATTATTTTTATCCATTTTGTGGTGAGGACAGCTAAAATCTCATTTAGCCCGGATCCCAAATACAGTTCGATTTGATTACTGTGCACCTGGCTCTTAGATCCTACACTTTAGCCTACGCATCTGCTACTTTGTATCCTCTGACCCTTGCTTGTCTCATTGGAGTTTTTCTGTAACCAATTTTTACTGGTATCAAGGACCAGCAAACCTGTGAGATGATCTGACCAGTCTTTACCTGAGGATACTAGACGCTCAGAGAGGTTGAATGCCTTGCCCAGTGTCACTCAGGTAGTAAGTGTCAGGGCTGGGATCCTCAGGTGGAGCAGAAAGGCTAAGTTTAGAGGGGAGGGGAGGGAGTGTCATAAGGATACAAAGGGAGGGGATGAGAGGCAAGGCTGCCTCTCTTGAGATGACTTTCCATCCCTGGCACCAGCCCCAGGCATTTCTGTGTTTGCATAATCACAAACACAAGGCTGCTCCCTTTGTTTTTTTCCCTCTCCAGTCCTGGGCTGGAACCCTCCAGCTCTTCCCTGCTTTGGAGGCAAAGACTGAGGGGGTCCAGGATAGATGTGGGGACTACTGAGCTGAGGTGTGCAGGGGCTGTACATGTGTAGGGTGGTCATCTTTGGATGTTAGGGTTACAAAGCACCTACGGAGTACCAAGCACAAGGTCAGTGGCTCCTTCCATCCTACCAGACAACCCACAGGGTAGGAAACTCACGTGTTGCAGAAGGAGCCACCTGCCCAAATCCCCTGGTGTGGAGATCTGGGCTCTTTTCAGGTTCACCCTGGGCCTGGCCTGATGTTCACTTGGTGGGTAGATCATTCAGCCCTCACCCCGTTGGCCATTCTTGTGTCTCGACCTCATGGAGACTCAGCATGTGCTCCTGGATTCTGTCGTTTCCTGCCTTTTCCCTGCACCTACCTGCTCTAGTTCTTCTCAGGGAGTTCTGCATGCAGGTACAAAGTGACATCCAAACAGTGGGCTTGAGCTTCCTGCCAGAGCCCAGCACCGAGGGCACTGGGGCTGTGCGGGACCCAAGGACAGAGAAGGGCTTCCTCTAGAGCCCACAGCAGGAGGACATGGCACTGTCATCTGATGGCTGGCATCCTTGTTTCACCAGCATGGTGGCTGGCCCTGGTGGATCTGGGCAAAGAATAAACTTGACTCCCAAACAGGCAGGAGGGCACTGTGGCCCCGTGTACAATATTTTTGGTTTTTTTGCTGTTTCTTTGAGCATCCTTGAATCCCAGGTCCCAAGATCCTTAGAGATGGGCTGGTTTGCTTTGTCACCGAGTCCTCTAGGCTGGGTCACCATGGGGCATCTCATTACCTGCTGGGAAAGAGAAGGGAACCATTGTTTTTCCCAGTTTTTTTTAATTGTGATAAAATACACACACCATAAAATTGATCATCTTAACCACTTACAAGTGAATAGTTCAGTGGTATTAAAGACATTGATAGTGCATAACCACCCCCACCCCCACCCATCTCTAGAACTCTTCTTCTGGAACTGAATCTCTGTCCCTTCCTGCAGCCCCTGACAGCCATCAGTCTCTTTTCTGCCCCTGAATTTTGACTACTCTGAGTTCCTCAGATAAGCATTTCTCTTCTTGTGAATGGCTTCTGTCATTTTGCATAATGTCTTCAAGACTTGTTCACAGGGCAGAATTCCCTTCTGTGTTAAGGCTGAGTGACGTTCTGTGGTACACAGGTATATTTTGCTTACTTATTCATTCACCCATGGACACTTGGCTTCCTCCCATGTTTTAGCTCTTGTGAAGGATGCTGCTATGAACACGGATGTGCGCGTCTCTTTGAGACCTCGCTTTTGGAGACCAGCATCTTTGAACATCTATTTTATGAAAATCATGGTCCTAGGATCTTTCACATTTATGATCTCATTTCATCCTCCCAACTACCATTCAAGACAGGCATGTTTTACCCCTATTTTAGACATAAGGGAATCAAGTCTCAGAGAGAGAGAAACTCACCCAAGTGCACCGCCTAACAATAATGACAGCTTCTTTTATGCATGCTTAATCTGCAGCAAGCCCTGGGCTAAGCCCCAAACATATTTTACCTTATTAAATTCTCACAATAATCCTAGGAATAAGGCATTTACAGATGAGGAAATTGAGGGCAGCGAACCAAAGTGACTCGCTCAAAGCCACTCAGTTGCTCTCTGGTAGACCAGGGAACTGAAGCCCAGGCATTTCTGTGTTTGCATAATCACAAACACAAGGCTGCTCCCTTTGTTTTTCTCCCTCTTGGAAAGTCCTTTCTCTGTGTAGCTGCTTCTCCTGTGGCTTCTCCTGCTCATTTTGGCTCTGGCTGGGGCATCACGGACTCTGCCTTCTCCAGCAGATTTGTGGATGGATTATGTTGTCCCCACTCCATGTCTTCTGCCGATTCTGCAGTCACAGTGTCTGCAGCTGGGCCTCTCTGTCCTGCCACCGATTGGTATTTGTGCCAGTGGTGGCGGACTAGGACACAGTTGTTTGCAGCCATTTGTAGCCCCAGCTGCTGGCCTGACAAGTCTCCCAGGGCCAGCTCCTCCTCCAGAGGAGGGGAGATTGACAGCAGAAATGAGTCCTGGCAAAAAGGGTGCCAGGCTCATACCCATGGCCAAATATCACTGCTTCCAGGGCACAGGGTCAGGAAGTGGCAGGGCCAGGCCCTTTCCAAATGCCCTGTCCTGGCTCTCAGCACTAGGTGGGGTTGGCTTCGGAAACTGGGAAAGGGCCAGTGGCTTCAGTCCCTGGGATAGTTGGCCTCCAGGAGGAGGCTTCAGCCCAGCCCACTGGCCATATTCCCAATAGCTGTCCACACCCAGGATGGGCTTGGCCAAGGCAGAGGTCCAGCTGGCCTGTCAGGGAGCCCTGTCATATGCAGACCAGGCCTTGGCTCTGACCTGGTTGTCAAAGAGACCTGAGTTCTAGATTTCTGCCAGGCTCTTGCTTTCTTGCTCTGAGACATCACCCTCTTGTTCTTGGTATGATCCACAAAGACAGAGGGGACTCGTGGCGTGGTTGCTAAGAAATCCTGCTCAGTACTGTGCCCTCCAGCAGGCTGTGCCCATTCCCCAGACAGCCCTGCAGCTTGATGCACTGTCCCTATTTACAGATGAGTGACCTGAGGCTCACAGAGGGAAAGAACTTGCTCCAGGTCACACAGCCCAGACCTCAGCCCAAGCCCCACTGTGGAATCTGTAACCTGTCTCCTGCTCCAGCATGCTGCTCTCAGTGCACACGGGCTGAACTCAGGCCTCTGAGAGAAGAACTCCTGTTGTGTATCAGGCCTTGGGCCCTCTCCTTGCTACACGGGCTCAGTACTATTCTCCCCATTTTATAGTTGGGGAAACTGAGGGCTTGATCACAGGGGCTGAGTCTGCTAGATTCTAAAACCTGTGTTCTTTCAAGTCCACGGGGTTCACTGGAACTTGTTGAGGCCCTGTCTAGTTTCACCGGGTTTCATAACTGGCTTCTCTGTTTACTGACCATTGTCCTTGTTAGTAAGATCCCAGGCCAGAGGGGCGGGTGCACCCAGGAGGTCCAGAGGGATGAGCCAGAAGTAAAAAGCTCCCAGAGAGGGCTTCCCATGAATGGCTGGCTGTGTGGGAAATCAAGAACGACAGTGTTTGGGGTGAAGAGAAAAGAACAGGGTGGTGTCTTCCAGGCTTGGCCAAGACCTTTTGTACATTGTGGCCGGGGGTGGGGGTAGGGTGAGGCTACTTCTTCTGGTGTCTGAGAGCTGCCCTGGGAGACCCACAGAGACTGGCCTGAGGGCGCAGAGGGAAGGAGAGCCTGGAGCTGGTTGTGGGGGTCCTGGGTCCAGCTGTGGGGAAAGAGGGCCTGCCAGAGGGATGTGGGCTATACCAGTCTGTGCTATGGCAAAGCCACTTGCTGTTTGTGTGGTGCTGAGGAGGACCCAGGAAAAGCCAAAATCAGAGGTTGGGGGATCTCCAAGCAAAGAGCAGGGACTAGGCCTGGGGATCTTCCTGGGGTATGCTTTTGTCCCAGGTACTGATACTGTGTGTCTGGAGAGCTAGAGGGCTTTCTGGGTGCCTCATGCCCTGCCTGGCCTGGGAGGTGTGGCAGAGACAGTGGCCCCAAATACTCCTGGTTGCCAGATTGGCTTGGGCTTGGCTGGTTTAGCAACTGCAACCCTTCATCTGCATGGGACCCTGCCACTCCCTGCTCGGGCCAGGTAGTTCCAGGGACTCCTGCTTGATCCCTGCAGACAGAGCTGGGCTCTGGAGCCAGCCAGACATGTATTTGAATCTCAGCAATGCCTCCTTCCAGCCAAGTGACTCTGGGCAAGTGACTATCATTCCTTGAGTCTCAGTTGCCCCAGCTGGGCCCAGAGCTGAGAGTATGCTGCTAAGAGTGCCTCCTACCTCAAATCAGGGGCTCTGGGCTATCTGATTCAGAAGGACCTGTACAGGCAACCTGGTCCAGAGCCCCCATCTTCCAGATAGGAACCCTGAGGTTCAGAGACAGGTAGGTTCTGGGTATGATTGCACAGCCAGTACCTGGGAATGCTGGGGCTAGAAAAGAGGTGTAGACTGGGAGTATTGGACTTGCCCTGTCTTTTGCATATGGAGATGCTGAGGCCCAGAGAGGACTTGTCCAAAGTCACCCAGTAAGTCAGTGGCAGAGCTAGCCCTAGCAAAGTCCCCTGAACTCAGGTAGGAAGCAGAGTAAGACAGTGTTGCCCCATCAAAGCCACCCCTTTTCCATGCCCTGTAGCGAGGGTTTCCAGGCTCTGGGGTCCCAGGGAGCAGGGACAGGGTCTTGGTGTCCAGTTATCCAGGGCCTAGAGCCAGGCTCCATAGGTATATGGCAGGCAAAGTGTAGGGTCTTTGTGATCATTAACTTGGGGCTAGTGACCCTGGGCTGGTGCTCCATGACCCCTGGGGTCTAGGTCAGACCACAACAACCCTCTGTTAATCACCAACTGGGCAAGTCCAAGCCACACTACTCCAGAAGGAGCTGCTCCCCTGGGCCAGCTGCTGACTTGGGTTTACTCTGGGGGATGGGAAAACAAGGACATTTTTCCTTCCTATTTGTTTGGATTTTCCAAATTGCCTAGTGAACAAGTATTGCTTTAAATGTATTTTAAAAGTTATTGTTCTTCATATATTAAAAAAATACCATATTGGATATATAATTGTAATATTTCAAACCCCACAGCAATGCTTTTACAGTTTTTTCAGTCAGTATCTTGAGATATAATTCCCATACATAACAATTCACTCACCATATGCATACAGTTCTGTGATTTTTAGTCAATTTAATCAGTTGTGTAATCATCACCATAATTCAGTATTAGGACGTTTTCATCACCCTAAAGAATTCCCTTTGCCAACTGCAGTGATCTGGGTACTTCTGTAGCTGCAGGCAGCCCTGGCGATGTCCAAGAAGGAAATCTCCCCCTTCATTCCTTATAAGCAAACTGCCTTGACAGATTGGTGTTTACTGGCTTCTTAATGGTGGAAAGAAGGAAGGAAGGAAGGAAGGAAAGAAGGAAGGGAGGGAGGGAGGGAGGGGAGGGGAGGTGAGGGGAGAGAAGAGGAAGGGAAGGGAGGGAGGGAAGAAGGAAGAAAGGAAACAGCCAAATAAACAATAACAACAAAAAACTCATAAGGATGAGAGGAGCACATTCTAGTCATTGTTAAGCGGTTTGCCTTTTGCACCTGGAGATCTCTCTGCTTGTTGAGTGCCTACTGTGTGCCAGGCACAATCTGACCTAGCTCATTCTTTTTTCACAGCTGCATAGTGGTCCATTGTATAGCAGCTCCATAATTTATTTAACCAGGACATTTGGGTCCTTTCCAGTTTTCTTCAGACAATGCTTCAGTGAACATCCTTGCACATACGTTTTGCTGTTTGTATTTCTGTAGGAAATGTTGTATTGTGCTTTGAATTTGTATAATCAAATTGCTATCCAGAGAGATGAAACTGGTTTACACTTCTATCAAGTACCTATGAGCAGTGGGGCTTCTGACAATCCTCCAGATGGCTTGGAAGAGGGAAGAACTCACTGAATTTAGGCCAGGGCAGCCTGCTTCAGACTCTGCAGGCCCAGGAGTGAACTTAGTAGGCCTTGGAGTCCTGAGAACTCAGGTACCCCTCTGGGGCTGATATGCTGATATGAAACAATCTAGGCTCTTCAGTGTGGCTGATACTGCCACCCTCTCTGGCCTGGTCTCCTCTTGTTCCCTGTGTTTCAGACTGGACCCTTGTCATTCACCAGACATGGCCCATATTTGCCTGCCCTTTGCTCATGCTGTTCCCTCCCCTGGAATGCCTTTTCTTTTCTTTTCTTTTTTTTTTGATACTGGGGATGTGGCTCACTCGACCACTGAGCCACATCCCCAGCCCTATTTTGTGTTTTATGTAGACACAGGGTCTCACTGAGTTGCTTAGCGCCTCGCCGTTGCTGAGGCTGGCTTTGAACTCGGGATTCTCCTGTCTCAGCCTCCCTAAGTGCTGGGATTCCCTGATATTCCAAGCCCCTCTTCCAGGAAGCCTCCTTATAACCCCCCTAGTCTCAATTGTCTTCTCTCTGAGTGCCTTAGCCTTTGATCCGACCTCCCCACCCCCATTCCCTTTTAAGTGGGAGGAAATTGTAGGAGGGAGAAGGCAAACTTCAACAGGATTAGATAAAAGCCATCTAAGGAGCTGGGATGGGTGACTATAGCTATGGGGAGCGGGAGGGACACTCCCATTGACCCATCTGCAGGCCAGGCTGTTTGCACATGGACTGACTTAGCCCTCAGCTACTTCTGTACCCATGTAAGTGTAAGACTTAAGTGTCGGAGAAAGAAAGTAACTTACAAGAATCAAACCCAGACCTCTCCTGTCCCAGTTACAATCCTGGGACTGGGAGAAGATTCATATGCTGTCTTCCCCAGGAGGAGTGGATAGGGAATGCCCAAAATGGACCAGAAACTTCAAGAAGCAACAGGGTGTGCTGTTTAGAGACATGAAGGCAGACCCTGAGACACCAGCTAAAGGAGGGAGACGGAAGTGGTTGTATGCAGGGAGAGGTAACTGGGGTCAGGAGAGAACAACGTTGCACAACTATGTGACTAGGTTTTGATCAAAATAAAACTTTTGAATAGAAAAGCATTTTTAAAAGATAGAAAGAAAGACTGCTTTGGATAAAGTAGAATTAGCAAGCTCAGAAGTTGGGAGTTTTACCAACAGGTGTCTGAGTGTGGCGGGCTTCACCTGCCCCGCGCTGGTGGCATGCATGCTGCTGAGATGGGGAGTTCTGATCCTGACAGTACAATTTGTTTAATCACTTTGCACTCAGTTTCTCCCTCTGTAAATGGGCTGTCCTTGATACCCACTCTGATGCTCCAGGGGCAAGCTCACAATGTTAGTTCATGTTGTTGTTGTTATTTTTGCTGGAGATCGGTGCAGAGAGGAGAGAGGGCTTGTGCGGGTTGCACAAGAAGATGAGCCTGAGCTGGGCGCTCCGCGGTTCTTTCACGCGCCCATTTAGCTTGCATTGAGTTGGCACCCGCTATATGTCAGGACCTGGGCTAGGTCTTCTCTAGGGAGCAGGTGTTCAGGGCCGGCCGCGCCCAGTCGGGCTGATCCGGGTGGGAACCCAGATGTCTCCAAGATCCGGGACAGATCCCCGCCTCTCCTGCGGGGCGCAGGGGCCCAGCCCTGCCCTGAGCCCTCCCTGAGGGGCGGTCCCCTGCTTGGGCGGGATGCGCGGGCGGCTACTTAAGTTCTGCGACCCGGGGGCCCAGGCTGCCGACCGGTGCTCTGCCGCCGTCGCCGCCATGGCTCCGCACCGCTCCGCGTCCGCGCTGCTCCGTGCGCTGCTCCTGGCGCTGTGTGCGCTGTCGCCGCGGGTCCGCGCAGCCACCGCGTCGCGGGGGACGGCCCAGGCGCGGGCGCCGCAGGGGCGGGCATCGGAGGTGCGGGTGAGTGCCCGGGGGGCCCGGGGGCTCCCGGAGTAACTCTCTATTGTAAGTTCTTGCAGATACAGCGCTAGGAAAAGGGGAGTAATTCAGGTCTAGAATGGAAAAACTGTTTTGTTGCTTTGTAAGTATCTCTTGCTGCTTGCAGGGCAGCAGGTGGGTGAGGGTGGGAGCCTCGGGCCGTGGCTGTTTCCCTCCCTACAGGCTAACCCTCCCCTTGGCCGGAGTTCTTTTCCTTCGTCGCCTTCTGATTTCTTACCCATGTCTGCCGCCTGATTTCTCTTTTTCATGTCTAATTTCTCCTCCCATCGGCCTGACTTCTCTCCTTGCCTCATTTGATTTCTTCTTCCATTTCAGATTCCTACCCATTAGATGTCTGTCCCCTGCTCCAGTTTTCTCCCTCTTGAGTGATGTCAGGGCTATCTGCTTATTGTCATTCCTGTTATTTATTTTCTCCTTTCTGTTGTCTCCTCTGCCCTTATTTCTTCTCCTCTCCTGTTTGATTTTGTGTTTTTCTACCCCTCACCCTTCTGCCTGACCTCTCATCGCAGTCTGGTCCCTCTGATTTCTCCCATTTGATTTTTACTCCCACCAGATTTCCCCTCCGGCCTGAGGAGACCTGCACCTGCTGATTTCCCACCCTCTGAATCCAGCCTAACCCTCCTTCCTGCTCGCTGACTCCTGCCCTAGTGCATGTCTGACAGCTTTCCCCCTCTCCTTGACCTCCTCCTCTCCAACAGGCTCCTGCAGACCCAGGCTGTGTCCTCTCCGCCTTTTCCAAGAAATGGAATTTGGGGGTGGGTGTTGGGGGGCAGAGGGAGGAGGCAGACAGCTCAGGAGGCCACTTGGGTTCAGCAATTCAATCTCTTCTTGAGGGTGTGATAGGGGATGGATGGGACGAGCGCCAGCTTACCATTTCCAAAGAGCAAAAGCAAACAGGTTATGTGACCTTGGGCCAGTCCCTCCCCTTTTGGGCCTCAGTTTCCCTGTCTGTAGAGTGGGAGTGGACAATGAGCTCTCTGAGAACCCTTTAGTTCTAAGAGCCATGCCCTATGGTGGAAGGAGCAGGTTGAGCCCCTGGAGACCCCTAGATGTGTTACTACCATCTGAGGGGGTCTATGCATAGTAGCCTGGGGCAGTCCCTCTCTGCTGTTTCCTAGATGGGTGTCAGTTCACCTCTCTGTGCCTCACTCATCACAGCCAATTGGCAAAGAAGAGGGAGGGAGAAGGGAGGTGGAGTCCTCGGCCTCCCCCATCACCAGAAAAAGCAGATCAGGGAGCTGAGCTGGAGAGACAGATGCTCACCAAGCACAGGATTTGGAGCCTAAATTCTTGCCCTGTTTGCCAACTCATAGAAAGGGGTCGACTGACCCCGGCCATGGGGAGGCTCAAGTGAGACGCTCTTGGTGCTGGAACCCACCCTCCCTCGTGCCCGGGGTCTCTCCCTGCCAAGACGCATACCACTGCTCAGGCTCTTCTCTGTCTTTCCCCAGCCCAGCAGCATGGTGGTGGAACATCCTGAGTTCCTCAAGGCAGGGAAGGAGCCTGGCCTGCAGATCTGGCGCGTGGAGAAGTTCGACCTGGTGCCCGTGCCCCCCAACCTCTATGGAGACTTCTTCACGGGCGACGCCTATATCATCCTGAAGACTGTGCAGCTGAGGAATGGGAATTTGCAGTATGACCTCCACTACTGGCTGGGTGAGGCGCCCCTGCCCAGCCCCTGCCCGGCCCCTGCCTGGCCCCAACCCCATATAGTAGCTACCTCTGAAGTATGGTCCCTGGAGGTACCCAGGAGAATCACGGATGACTGAATGCTAAGTATGTTCAGGCTCTTAGCTAGTGGTTATGTGTTCCTAGACGCTAGAGCCAGCCTGGGCACATTCTGATTCTAACTGTGATCTGCCCTTGGTAGGTCACCAATGTCCCTGTGGAGTAGACATGATCACATAGCTGCACTACTTCAAAGGAGGGTCATGAGGGTCAAACAAGTTACAGTGGGTGACTTGGACCCAGGGCCTTGTGCATGCAAGGCAAAGCAACCACTCTACCAAATGAGCTATATCCCCAGCCCTGCAGTTTGTTCTTTAGGGCCAGGAGCCTGGGGTCTCCAACACTGCAGATCAGTTCTGCAGTGGTGTAAGTCTTGAGCCCCCATTATACAGGAGGACCGACCGAGGCTCACAAACAGTAGAAGCTTGCCCAGATTCTATGGCCAGGCCAGTAATTCTGGAGGCAAAACACTGCTGCCCCCAGGGTGCTGGAACCACTTTTGGGAAGCCAGGCTTATGCTGCTTTGATGTCTACTAGGCAACGAGTGTAGCCAGGACGAAAGTGGGGCGGCTGCCATCTTCACCGTGCAGCTGGATGACTACCTGAATGGCCGGGCTGTGCAGCACCGCGAGGTCCAGGGCTTTGAGTCGGCCACCTTCCTCGGCTATTTCAAGTCTGGCCTGAAGTACAAGGTGGGTTGGGCTTTACCTTGCTTGAGTGGCAGCACTTACTCGGGTTCACCTGTCTATCAGCTTCATAGAGTGATGAGCAGACAAGTGAGAAGTCAGGCTTTGGAGTCAACCAGCTCTGATTGTGAACCCCGGGCCCTTGGACAGATCACATGCACTTTCTCTGAGTCTTTGATGCCTTATCTTAAAATGAGGAGAGGACAATTCCCCATAACTTCATAGTATGGTGTTCCTGGCCCCAGCAGTGAGGAGTAGGCCAGAGGCGGAAACCTAGCCCTTCTCGCAGGCCCTATTTCTGCACCCTGTAATCCTTGGGTCTTGCCAGCCAAGGTATTTGATAAGGCACTCTTGGTCATATCCCTCTTTCTAATCACTAGAATCCCTTTTGAACATGAACTCTTAGGACATGGAAGATGGCTCTTTCCCTAAGCTCCCAGCCAGGTGGTTCTGAGCAGAACCGAGCTGGGTGCTCCAGGAGGCTGCACCCTAATATTCTGTGTGACCTTCATCCAGCTTGACCTCCAGAGCCTACCTTTCCACTCTGGTTACAGGAGAGCCAGTTGTACCTGCCCTACAGGGCTGGGAGAGGATTTGGTGAAAGGGAAGCTGGGAAATGCCTGGTGTGGGGCTTGGTTCCTTGGAAGGGCTGAGGGAAAGCTTTAGATTTGCAAAGCTGAAGCTTTCTTGGTCAGGAGAAGGAGAGGATCTCAGGCTTTCTTAGCTAGGTGAGCCTTAATGTCAGGTCCCAAATCTCTCATTTTGTGGAGGGCAGAGGAGACTAAAATACAGAGAGGAATAGCAACTGGTGGTCATACTGCTATACTTTGGTGTGGGAGCTCAGACCAGAACCCAGATCCCTTGACTCCTAGCATTCTTCCTACTAAACCAACATCCCTCTCATGACTGGGATGCTAGGGTAGGTTCCAAGCCCTTTCTGTGCCACCCATGAGCTGTGTGCCCTTAGAGAAGTTGCTGTCCCTTTCTGGACTGTAGGGTTTTCTGTGTCTCTGGGACAGTTGACCCTGTCTTCCGTAAACGAGGCATAAGGGATTGAATGATGCAAAGTACCTGTGAGACTCAGCAAAGGGTCAGGTAAGTGCTGGGAATAGCAGTGCAGGCCTGGGGGTGCTGGGCTGGATTCCCTGGAGTCTACCCAGACCCATCTGCCAGCTTCCTGCCCAGGATGCTTCTCTGCCTTCTTCCTGCAGCCCTTCTGGGCCTTGGTGCCCTGAGGAAGGAGAGGGGAAAGGTGGGGACCGGGCCTCTGGGCTGAGGAAGGTCTTTTGACAATATCTGGAGCAGGAAGTGGGATGAGCACTTGGCTAGGAATCAGACTGGATTTCAGGTCACCCCCTGCAACTCCGGTGAGACCTCGGGCGTGTACCCCGGTGTTCTTATACCCACCCAGCTGTCATTCCCACAGCACACACTTCTAAAGTCCCTGTCATGGCAGCGCCTGCTTATTGTTGCTGTAGTATGGCAGGCACCATACCAGGAATGTCCTTCATCTGGTTTCGGCCCCACGGCCGGCCCAGGAGGCAGAGCTCCACTTTACAGAGGAGGGCACTGGAGGCTCAGGGAGGTCACAAAACCAAGAAGTGGTGGAAGCCGTCTTCACACCCAGGACTGTGTTCCCCTAATTCTGTCAGGCTCTGGGCCAAGCCCTGGGGTGCCTTGGTGAAGAGGTGAGAAGATGGGCATGCCCAGGAAGAGTGAACCCATGGTGTACGGGTGGGCGGCAGATGGTGGTCACATCTTCGGGGGTCCAGGTGTCTGCTCAGCTGTCTTGCCTAGCCTATTTCTTAGGCAAGAGCTCAGTGGTCTAACGTGGTCACAGATAAGAAAGTCCTTATGCATGGAGAACGCAGCAGAGCAGGTCATGGACTCCCCAGGGTTGTGGTTTTGTTTTTTTGGGTTTTTTTTTGTACTGGGGATTGAACCCAGGGACACTCTACCACTGAACTATGCTCCCCGCCCTTTTTATTTTTTATTTTGAGACAGGGTCTCACTAAGTTGCTGAGATTGTCCTTGCAACTCAAGGACAATCTGTCTCAGCCTCCCTACTTGCTGGAATTTCAGGCATGGGCCCTCACGCCCTATTTACTCCTTGATTTTTAGAAATGAATAAGGATGATCAGGACCACATGCATAGGTTGAGCCTTTACTATAGGATCTTATTTAATTCTTACTACACGTCCACACAGCTAGTAGGTTCTTATCACTGGAAACTTGGGTTGCTTAGTGTGTGTCAGAGACTCTTCTGGGAGTTCTACTTATTTAACTCATTTCACCGCATGTGGTAGTTTCTAGGATAGCACTATTTTGGAAATGATGCAAGTAAGGCACGGAGATGTTAAGCTACTTGCCCAAGGTCAAACCACTGGCCCTGGGATTCAAACCCAGGTGTGAAGGGGCTGGCTCAGAGCTGGTTCAGAGTAGACATTTCAAGATTCCCTGATCTTCGGCTTCAGCTCAGAGGGGGCCTAGTACCTCTGCATATTTAACAAGTCTCTCTTGCCCCCAGGTGATTTTCTGGGATGTTCTTCACCGTGATTTGAGGAATGCTCCAGAAAGTAGGACCCAACCAGGGCTCAGACTTGGCTTTTCACCTGGCTGGCTCCTGGTGGAAATGCCAAGTCCAAGGTGGGTCCTGTTTACCACCTTGTGCACTGTCCCCAAGCCACCCGCCCCCGCACTTGGCAGGCCCAGCCTGGGTTCTCAGCAGAGTGTCCTCATCAATTATTGATCCCCAAGGAGCAGGGCTTGTTATGCAAGACTTGTTCCTGTGATAGCCTCTTCCTGGGAGCCAGTTCTGACCTCCCAGTGTGAGAAGGGGCAGATAGGGGACAGACCTGCTAGGAGGAGCTGGCTTGGGGCTCTCTTGTTCTGTGATCCCTGCAAATCTTAAAAGTCATTGCACACTGCAAGATAGGTCAGACTCCCCCACCTTCCAATTCTGCTCGGCCCCTGCCCTTCCATTTTTAGACCAAGGGGGAGATGCCCTGGGGCTGGGTTATTTGAAACCCTTTGTTCAAACCCATTCTGGGCCTGGCAGAGTCCTAGGAGCCCCTGGACCGAGAAACACTGTTCAAAGCCCAGAGAATCATTGGTTACTTTTATCTTCCATTTATTGTAAATAAGGAACTCTAAGTATAGAGGGTAGAGGGGACCAGCCCTGATCAAAAATTTTTAGTTGTTTTATAAACACTTCAATGTTTTTTTTTCCCCATGTACATGTCTATTGCTTTTCCCCTTCTCATTATAAGAGTAATGCAAGTTTAATGTAAAATATCAAATGATACAGAAGTATATAGGTTTTAGACAGTAAAAGTCTCCCAAGAGTCTGCCTTTGTAGATACGTCCCAAGTACTGGTTCATGTTTTCCTTTCTCTCCATGAACAAATCTCTCGTTGCTTCAGTTTGGAAAGTGGCTCTTTAAACAATTTATCCTATTGAATTTCAAATTACTTGATGACAATATCTTCCCACCTAATGATTGGACTGTAGAAAGCAATCTAAAGATTATAGTAAAAAAAAAATAGGAATAACCTCCAAAAAATTCCTGCCCCCTGTCTTTGAAAATACACTAGTGTTTCCTCAGAGTATTAATTAGTTAATTAATTAATTAATTTATTTATTTTAACTAATCTTGCCAAGTTTAATTTCCTAGATCAGTAAGATTAAAGGAGGTAATTAGGAAACTCATGGCTACAGTCATGAGAAATCAAGTATTGTTTTATTTTATAAATTTTATACAGAGAAGGGGCTGGAGTTGTGGCTCAGTGGTAGCATGCTTGCCTAGCACACGTGAGACACTGGGTTCGATCCTCAGCACCATATAAAAATAAAATAAAGATATTCTGTCCACTTACAACTAAAAAATAAATATTAAAAAAATTTTATACAGAGAAGTCTTCAGAATCGAGATTTATGACATAAAGTAACCCTTTCCTTTTTTAAAAAAAGGTTTTAATCTCGCCACCACCTGCCCCCTGCCCAAACCCAGGGGTGCTCTACCCCTGAGCTACAACCCCAATCCTTTTTTAAATTCTTTATCTTGACACAGGGTTTCACTAAGTTGCTGAGGCTGGCCCCAAACTTACTATCCTCCTGCCTCAGACTCCCCGATAGCTGGGATTACAAGCAAGCACTACTGTGCCTGGCTAGTTTTCTATTTCTTAATCACAAAAACAAAAAGGCATGCTTGCTGAAGTTAAGAATTTTAGAAGTGTATTTTTTAAAAAGTGACCAGTCTTTCTTTCCTCTTGTCTCCTCATTTCCTTGTCTCTGAGGAACCAGTAGAAAACAGTTGGTGGGTCCTTCTTGTACCTTTTGGAAAAGTCATTCAGATCAACTCTCCCTTGATGTCTAGCTGAGTGAAGCCCCAGGTCAGGGATGGGTGGACAGATCACGGGCCCTGCCCCTGGAAGGGAGAACTGGGAGGTGAAACCCAGAACTGCTACTAACTAGTGGGAACCCTGACATGTTTGGTCCTGAATCTCCCAGAGCCTCCTTTTCTTTGCTGGTGACATGGGGTGACAGGAGCTCCTACCCTGTGGGCGGCTTGTGAAGATTGCATCACATGTGTGAAGACAGGGCCAGCCCACGTGGAGCACAGTAGTCATGGGCGATGCGTACTCCTCCCTGGCTGCTCCTCCCTGGCTGCTCAGAACCTTCCTGCCGCTGCCTCCCTTCCATTGGCCCCCACCAATGTCCTTCACACTCTGCTTTGCTCTTTTGTCAGATCCCAAGCATCAATGCCACCCAGTGCCTGAGCCCCCTTAGACCTAGCCTGCACCCTAGAACCCTATCTTATTTTCCTCTCATGATGGGAAGATGTGGGCAGCAAAGTCAAGAGTGGAGGCTGTGAGCGTACCCCGTACTGCGCACTGAAGTCATTCCCAGAGTGGCACCCGCCCTCCCTTGTAAGGCCCTTGAAGCCCAGCTCAAAGGCAGCCAGCTCCCAAGGCTGGGCAGCGCCACAGAGCCCAGGGAATAAGGCTCTATGCTGATCCCAAGAAGGGACACCAGGGGGCGTTCCAGCTCCTGGCACCAGGAAAAGACTTGAATAACGGCTCTCAGTGGGGTTTGGTCCTGCCTCCCATCTGGGTGACTCCAGCGACCTTTGCTGTAGGAAGCCTGATGTTGGAGGAAGAATGAGGGTCTTACGTGCTGGGTTTGAATCTCAGCTCCCCGCTCTGCCAGCAGTGAGATCTGGGTCGCGTCCCTCACTTGTGAGGTCCGCTGCCTTCTGTGAGATGGGAATAATGATACCTCCCTCACAGACGATGCCTGCAAAATGCCGGCACAATTGGCATTATCATGTCACAATATTCTATGTTGCTTGCCGTGAGTGGACGTGACAGAGGCCTGATACAAATGGATTCCTTTGCCTCCTTGCCCAGAGCGAGAGTAGCTTGCCTCAGACTTCACACATCTCTGCAGAGAGAGATGGGCAGAGAGAGACCTGCCTGGGGTAGCTGCACTTCCAGTCTTACAGAAGCTCTTGGCTTCCACTTCTAGGAGAAGTGTCAGAGTGGACGTGAGAGGCAGTGTTTCCAGCCTTGACTGCCACAGGCTTGCTGGGCGCCCATGAGTAAGCCACATTACTTCTCTGGGCTTCAGCTCATCATAGATAAAATGAGGCTCTGTGTTAGGACCTTTTTAGCTCTCACTCTGGGACCTGTGGCTGGGAGGAAGGAACCCCAGCCAGTTTTCCTTGGCTTTCTGCTGAGCCAGGGACATTTGGGACTACAGAAGGAAAGCCTTCTGAAGGCCCTGCTCCAAGACTTGGTGATGACTGCAGAGGGTGAGTGAAGCCCCGAGGCTTACCCCAAGCCACCCAGAACTGTCCTGGCAGGGTAACTGTCCCTTACCCACAGCTTCCTCTGAAGGCTCAGTTGTGTGGCACTTGCTGTATTACCCCAGGAGGAAACAGGCAGGTGGTGTGAGTGGGGCCAGTCCCAAAGATTTCCTGGGAACCTTGGATGGATAGAAAGGATTTATAGTGCATTAGCACATCCCAAAGTGAGTTTTACAGAGCACTTGAGCTGTAAGCAGGATGTGGTGGTTCTCAATTCAGTAAGGTCAGGGAATGCTGTGTAAAAAGAAGGCAAGTAGGGGCTGGGATTGTAGCTCAGTGGTAGAGCGCTTGCCTTGCATGCGTGAGGCCCTGGGTTCGATCCTTAGCACCACATACAAAGCAATAAAATAAAGACATTGTGTCCATCTACAACTAAAAAATATATATTAAAAAAAAAAAGAAGGCAAGTAGTGTCCCCATGGAATTTGCAGAGCCTCCGCTATGCTCATGTGCATTGTGTAACAGTCAGCAGTGGGGAGTAAGGATCATCCCCTACACTTTGTGCTCATGGAACCCTTTCCTTGCAGAATATTATGGGGGAGTTGGGTATCATAGAATATTCCTTGGGAAATGCTGGTTTTGAGGAAGGCATGTTTGCAACTTTTTGATTTAGGGAAGTGACTCCAGGGGTCTTTTTAGTGGAGCAAGTGTGAGATTCAGTGGGACACAGTATGTAGGGAATTTAATACTTATAGATTTGTGGCCTTGGGCAAGTTTTGTTTCTAAAAAACCTCAGTTTCCTTCTCTGAAATGGGCATAAGAATATTCCAGTGGATGTGAAAGTCCTGCGTTGACTGATTGTCACTGTGATGCTGTCAGGCCACTGGTCCACAGGCAGAGTTTCCTTCATGAATCTTTGCTCCTCCCACTTGCTTCCCTGGACCCCGACCCTGGACTAACACTGCCTCCTTCACCCAACAGAAAGGTGGTGTGGCATCAGGATTCAAGCACGTGGTACCCAATGAGGTGGTGGTGCAGAGACTCTTCCAGGTCAAAGGGCGGCGTGTGGTCCGAGCCACTGAGGTGCCTGTGTCCTGGGACAGCTTCAACACTGGTGACTGCTTCATCTTGGATCTGGGCAACGTGAGTCCTGCCCCACCCTTTCCCAGGGGCTACTGACACGAGGGAGTGTTGCATCCAACCTGCTCCTCTCCCCAAGAAGTGCAGCCCAGACAACTCTGCAGAAGCAGCAAAGTTTATTGAGGAAATAGGCACACAGGCCAATCGATTGGGGTCAGCTCTCCTTTCCTTCAGAGAGTGACCCCGAAGTGAGGGTTTCAGAGGTTATTATAGGGTGGGCTAGCTACATGACTCAGGAAAACATGATTTGGCAGGTATTCAACCTA
>CM053399.1:172533051-172650787 GCA_028644305.1 Xerus rutilus
CATGCACCCCCATCTGTGAGAAGCAAGCATAGCAAAGCATTAATCACAGAAGCACAAAGAGCAGGTTAGCAAATACATGCAGACCTGAGCCAGAGTGACTCCATTTTGTGTTAGGATTTTACAGGAGGTGGTTACACTCATAAACAAGTGCATAGACAGGGACGGGGCAAACCACAGGGGCCAGCAGGCTCTATACCCTATAAGCCAGTCAGAGACTCATGTACAGATGTGTCCAGCATGCACAGATTCCCACACTTGTAGACACAAGCCCATCGTGCACATGTGCATAGACCTGAATACACTTTGTTTGCACAGTGTACTTGGAATTTGATTGACACCTAGTCTTTTTTGACACTTTCATTTATATTTCTTGTATACCCTTTCCCCGACCCATACTGGGGATCGAATCAAGGGGTTTTTTTTTGGCACTGGGGATTGAACCCAGATGTGGTTAACCACTGAGCCACATCATCTTTATATTTTTTTTATTTTGAGTCAAGATCCCACCAAGTTGTTAGGGCCTTGCTAAGTTGCTGAGGCTGGTTTTGAACTTGTGATCGATCCTCCTACCTCAGACCCCCAAGGCCCTGGAATTCTAAGCATGTACCACCATGCCTGGCTCACCCACTGATCTATATCTCTAATCCTTTAAAAAATTTTAATTCTGGAACAGGATCTCCCTAAGTTGCTGAGGCTGACCCTCAATTTGCCGTCCCCCTGCCTCAGTTTCCTGAGTGGCTCTTGTGTACATTTCTACATGTAGACACACACTTATAAGTACATGGCAGGGGGCTGGGATTGTAGCTCAGCGGTAGAGCGCTTGCCTCGCATGCGTGAGGCCCTGGGTTCGATCCTCAGCACCACATACAAAGCAATAAAATAAAGACATTGTGTCCATCTACAACTAAAAAAAATTTAAAAAAAAAAAAAAAAAAAAAAAAGTACATGGCAGGCGTGGACAAAAACTATAGGTTCTTGCCCACCAGATATGGACATCTGCACTGTAGCAAATGTCCTCACATGTAGACCTAGGCCCATATGTATATGTCATACACATAGTTACACACGTATATTATATGTGACATTGTGTACAGGATGCATTTCCCCAGACTACCCTATAAATGGACGACACTTTGTACATACTTGCCTCACAGATCTGTTAAGTGCAGACCTGCAAATGGACCTGGCAAGATATTCTACCCCAAGACTCATGTACATGTATGCCCATGGTGTGAAGCCCCACCCTGACTTAGCGTGGGCTTTTTAATTAAGTGTAGTAGACACAGAAAAGTGTGTGAGTCCTGAGTGTCCAGCTCTGTGGATTTCACAGCATGAACATACCCAAGTAACACCAGATCAAGAAACAAGCTCACCAGACCCAGAAGGCCTCTGTCGCCATCTTCCAGTCTCTCTACTCACAAGGGCAGTCCCTCATCTGGAACGCTCAACAGCACAGATTAGTTTCACCTGTTTCAGAACTATACATGCCTAAAACCTCACTTTTTCAGGGATAAATTCTTTGGCTTAACATTGCATTTCTGAGATTCATCTGTCTGTTGCATTTTCTAATTATTATTCTTCTTGCTATATAGGATTAACTTGCATGGTGTACTACAACTTACTTATCATTTATGTTGCTGAATGGGCACTTGGGGTGGTTTCTGGTTTGGGCCACTCTGAACATCCTTGCCCAGGTCCTTTGGTGGACATAGGAGTACAGTTCTGTCAGCTATGTTCCTAGAAGAATTGCTGCCTCATAGGGCGTAGGTATAGTGAGCTTTGGTAGCTGTGGCTAAATGGTTTTCCAAATCAGCTGTACCAATTTGTATTCCCATCAGCATGTGTCTTAGTTCATTTTTTTTTGTTGCTGTAAAAGAGTACCTGAGTCTGGGTAGTTTATAAAGAAAAGAAGTTAATTTTGACTCACAGTGTTGGAGCCTGAGAAGTCCAAGATCCAGTGGTTGTGTCTGGTGAGGGCCTTGTGCTGCTTTGTAACATGGTAGAAGGAGGAAAGGCAAGCAGGAACATGCACAAAAGACAAGACACGAGGTGTGGCCTTACTTTAAACAACCTGCTTTCAAAAGAATGAATGCATTCCCACGAGAAAGAAATTAATCCTTCTTCCCAACACCACCACAGTGGCAATCAAATTTTAACATGAATTTTGGAGGAGACATATTCAAACTGTTTCCATACCATATTCAAACTATAGCAGCATGCAAACAGTTTCGTACATAATCTATAACGGCATAGCTATGATGTAGTTATATCTGTGAAAAACACATCCCCAGGCATGAAGTCACATACCCTGGAGTGCAAGCATCACACTGATTGATTGCAGTTGGATATGCACATAGGTGCATCCTGCCAGCCTCACCTGGGCAAGCACAGGACTAGTTGGGCTTGCACACACACCACAGCCTCCTTCTTGCCATGTCACCAGGCAGGGCTTATATGAAGTCTGGGGCGCTAACTTCCTGGGATCTCTGTCTTACAGAACATCTACCAGTGGTGTGGTTCCAACAGCAACCGATTTGAGAAGCTGAAGGCCACACAGGTGTCCAAGGGTATCCGGGACAATGAACGAAGTGGCCGAGCCCAAGTACATGTATCCGAGGAAGGTGCTGAGCCTGAGGCGATGCTGCAGGTACCCATGGGAAGCGGGTGGGCTGTGCTAGATTTGGTTCATGCATTAGGCAAACGAGGGGAATGTGAAGAAACAGTACGTCCCACACCCCTCCTCTTAAGGCCTCTTGTTTATCCACCAGGCCAGAACACTTCAGGGAGTGGGGAGGATCAGCTTCCCTGGCAACTCCCAGACTCCCCTGAGAATTGCACAGATGTGGTGCATGCTGGGAGTGTGAGCCACACCCTCCAGCAAGAGGGCCAAGTCCTCCAAAGGAGCTGGGGAGGAAAGTCTACCAGTATCCCCTGGGGTCAGCTGAGACAACTAAGACCCAGTCCCCAATTTCCCCCTTTGGCAGTTCCTGATAGATTATGGCTTGTTTAGTCAATAACATGATGGAATTTCCAGCCATTGTCTTTTGAGACTTATCAAGAGAGGCAAAGTCCACCACCCCCTGCTTGCCTCCTACTTGCCTGGGAACATCTAGTTCCAGTTTTTGGAAAGAGCAGAGGGTTGATTATGTGGAGAAGGGAAGCCTGGATATCAGCCATAGTTTGGGAGGGATAGTAGCTGGGCTGTTATGGCTGGACACTCCCACAATGGAGGAGTAAACAGAGGCTCTGAAGTCAACAGGGATTGAGGTTCAGATTCTGACTTAGCCACCTTTTAGCTGCATGGACAAATGACTTCTTCTCCTTGGACCTCTTTCCTCTTCCATAAGCTGAGAGTGATAACCTGTGTCTTCTGGCATGCCATCTCTTAAAGCCTGTGATCAGAGGTGTTCAGGAGCTGCAGTCACACTAACAGAAGGCAGATGACCTGTCTGAAGGGCTGTCTCAGAAGAAGGGAGACAGGGAGGGAAGGACTTTTGACAAGCAGATCCCGCTGACCCCTCACACGGAGGCCTGTGAACAGATGTGGGATGTTATAGGGGATGGACTCCACCTGGAGGGTCACCATGGATGTCTGTGTGGTCCTTGCCTTCCAGGAGAGCTCTCTCAGGAGCTTTCCCTCATGGCTACCCTTTCTGTCCATCTCCTGCAGGTGCTGGGCCCCAAGCCAGCTCTGCCTGCAGGTACTGAGGACACAGCCAAGGAGGATGCGGCCAACCGCAAGCTGGCCAAGCTCTACAAGGTGAGCTCCTGGGCATGGCGTTAGGACCAGGTGGCAGGAGACCTGGCTGTCCCCAGCTCCTCCTCTGTGGGACCTAATGCAGGGGGTGGGCCCTGCTTTCTCAGATCTCTGGTGGATGCTCATTATTCCCATGTTGCACCTGAGTGTTGGTCAGCAGCCCTGGCAGAGCAGGAAAGGAAAAAAAAAAAAAAAAAAAAAGACCCACTGTGCTCAGGGCTGGAGGGCAAAAGCGTGATGTTAATTGGCAGTGCTGTGTGTGGGCTTGGGCATCCTCTAGCTGACACTCACATGTCCCACTCATCTCCCTGTCCAATCAGGTCTCCAATGGAGCAGGCATCATGTCAGTCTCCCTCGTGGCTGATGAGAACCCCTTTGCCCAGGGGGCCCTGAGGTCAGAGGACTGCTTCATCCTGGACCATGGCAAGGATGGAAAAATCTTTGTCTGGAAAGGTACTGGGGGCAGGGCCAAGGTCTCACCTGGTCTCTTAGGACCATCAAGAGCTCCTGGGAAGGCAGAGTTGTGGAGGCACCCTAGTGCTGTGGAAATCAGGAGTCTTGTTGAATACCCTGGCTTTGCTGTGTGATCTTGAGTACTTTATTTAACCCTCTCTGGGCCTCAGATTCCCTATGTGGACTCACATTAGTGTTTCCCAAGTGTTACAATGACAGTTCTCTGAGAGGTTCATTGGTGTCATGAAAAAATTATGTGAAAAATGTCTAGTTCTGTGGTCAAATAAGTTCACGGACCACAGTGAACTGGATAATGTTAAACACTAGACTTTGAATTTGCTGATGTATATTGGGGCCACTCATGAAGGTGCTTGGTTTCTGTTTGGAGAGCATTATGCTTGAAATTCACAAAACTCTTCGAGGAATATTTTATGGAAGACTCTTTCTCCTTTTCTTTTGGCACTGCGGATTGAACTCAGGGCACTCGACCACTGAGCCACATCCTCAGCCCTATTTTGTATTTTATTTAGAGACAGAGTCTCACTGAGTTGCTTAGCACCTCACCATTGCTAAGGCTGGCTTTGAACTCGTGATCCTTCTGTCTCAGCCTCCCAAGCCTCCGGGATTACAGGCATGTGCCACTGTGCCCAGCTATGGAAGGCTCTTGGAAAACATTGGCCCAGATATTTCTGAGAGGCCTGAGATGTTGAAGGGATCCCTCTCTGTTCTCCCCACATGCTCTAAGGCTAATTCCAGGGAGAAAGACAGAGGGAAAGAGGCAGTGGATGGACAGAGAGCTAGCACGTGCTTGTGGCTATTGCTATTAATACTCTCGGGGCCCCTTGCGTCTGGGCTGATTGACCTTGGTCTTAACCTTGGCAATGGGAATTCTGGGCACAAACTGGCCAGGAGCCCTCAGGGTTGAGACAGATTTGAGATTGCAGAGTGGGACAGATCCCCTTGCTGTGGAGAGAGGCAGGAGTGTGGAGTGCGGCGAGTCTGAGTTACGGGATTCCCCCTTGCTGAGTGGTCTTGGCCAAGTCATGTTGCCTCTCTAAGACCCTAATTTTCTCATGTGTAAATGGCAACAGTAATGACATTGCATGAAGTGTTGTATGGATTGAATGAAATAATCTATGTATAGTTGTGAGCACAAACCTGTGCTCAGTAAATAGACCACAGTGGGTTTGTGGTTGCTGCCATTGACCAGGGTCCCAGCTGGACCCTGAAAGCTCTGGAGGCTGTCAACAATTAGGGAGGGGGTGTGTCTCTGGTCTTGGCTGTCCACAGACTAAAAAGAGTAGAGAGGTGAGTTTGGCCTCCAGTGGTCCATTTCCCTGGACCATTGGAACTTAGGCTGCAGCAGGACCCCAGACCCCAGCCCTCTTTCGCCTTCTCTGGCTGCCAACAGGCAAACAGGCCAACATGGAGGAGAGAAAGGCTGCTCTCAAAACGGCCTCCGACTTCATCTCCAAGATGGAATACCCTAAACAGACCCAGGTGAGTCTCAGGGGACCGAGAGGGATGGGCCCAGTTTGGGGGATACATACTGGGGGGCAATGTCCCACCCTCAGTGTGGACTGGGTATCTGAGGCTCCCATGAGAACCCCCTCCAGGCATCCAGCCATATCCTCCTTCTCCCCGTCCCCTTCCCAGGTCTCAGTCCTTCCCGAGGGTGGCGAGACCCCGCTGTTCAAGCAGTTCTTCAAGAACTGGCGTGACCCAGACCAGACGGATGGCCCAGGCTTGGCCTATCTCTCCAGCCACATCGCCAATGTAGAGCGGGTGCCCTTCGACGCGGCCACGCTGCACACCTCCACTGCCATGGCCGCCCAGCATGCCATGGATGATGACGGCACCGGCCAGAAACAGGTGACATTGGGGGGTGAGGTGGCTGGGCTGGTGCGTCCAGCCAGGAAGGTCAATGGGGGTGAGGTGACTTACATAGGAAGAGGGACACCTAGGTTGTGTATCAGAGCAGGAGTAGGAGTTTGCTTGCTATGGAGAGGAGTGGAGAGTGCCACCACACCATTACAGGCAGGACACCCTGTTTGGGGAAAAGGGTGCTGTCCCTGGAGGCTAGTGCTGATAGCATCCTCTGGGAAGTGCTGCAAATGTGGGTTCTTGGACTTGATCCTGTAGCCGATGGGCTTTTCCTTTTTCTTTTTTGAAAAGCAGACTTATGATATGCTCAGGTCTTTGCTCTAGAAACTCACTGTGCCAGGCTGGGGTTGTGGCTCTGGTAGAGCGCTTGCCTTGCATGCATGGGGCACTGGTTTCGATCCTCAGCACCACATAAATAAATAAAAGGTGTTGTGTCCATCTACAATTAAAAAAAAAAGAAACTCAATGTGGAAATGGGTAGGAAGCAGGTGAATGGAGATAGAGAGCCTGTAAGGATGCCATTGAAACATTTTAGGGGAGAAAAGTGATGCCCTGAAGACTTGGGAGGTCACAGTGAGGATGGAGAGGTGGGGGTGGGGCTCAGAAAAGTTTGTGAGGCAGAGTCCACTTCAGGCTAACGTTGACTGCATTCCTGTGGCAAGAATAACAAAGGTGTTCATTTTGATTTGCTATAATTTTGTCGTTGGTGTTATTATTCATTCACTGCTGCAATGGGTTGGGGAGGAGGTAATGAAAATATTCAGGGAAGGGCAGTGTAGAAGGAGCCCTGGCAGCCTGGCTGTGACCTGGACCAAGGTACTTTGGAACCTCACTTTCTTGCCTGTAAGCTGGAGTTTAATCCTGCTCCATCACCTTCAAGAATTTCCAGGATCCTGAGACTGTGGGAGGGTTTCCCAGGAACTAGAGGAACTCAGTGTCTCTGTTGTACCACCAGGTGGCACTGCGGGACCTCCTGACCATTTGGAAAAAGTGGTGTCGTGAGACCTGCCAGCAGGGGTCTTTCTGAGGCCACTTAGTGTTGATCCTGCTTCTGGAGGTGACTTGTAAAATCCAGGCTATTCAATAATGATACAGATAATGATAACATTAGTAATACAATAATAATTATATTCAGAAGAGTAGCTGCCATCTACAAAACTGTCAGGTGGTGCTGGTGCCATGCTGGACTTCTGTGAGTGAACTCTGGGGCTTCACAGGGCTTCCAAGAAGCTATTGTTTTTATCCCCATTTTTCAGATGAGAAAACCGAGGCTCAGAGAGGTTAACAAGTTGTCCAAAGTCACATGACTTGTAAGAGGTGGGGCCTGGCTCTTAACCCCCACTGGGCTACATTCCACAGGAGTTGCCATGATGGTCCTTCCCAGGGGGAGGTCCAGGATGGGCTGGGGGTGTGATTTGAAAATCCAGAGTCTCAGCTCTGCCCCTTGCAGGTTCTGTGCTTTGGGCAAATTATTTAACTTCATCCTGAGCCCAAGTGGAGTCACCTGGGGAAAGCTTATCCTGTGCTGTGGTTTCCAGGTGGCCTGAGTTGGGGAGCGGGAGGGTGTGCTGCATGGTATCTGATCCCAGCTTTGCCCTGACAGATCTGGAGAATCGAAGGCTCCAACAAAGTGCCTGTGGACCCTGCCACATACGGGCAGTTCTATGGAGGTGACAGCTACATCATTCTGTACAACTATCGCCATGGTGGCCGCCAGGGACAGATCATCTACACCTGGTGAGGGCCTGGGGCCATCTGCCATGTTGGGGGGAACTAGGGGCGCAGGTTGGGCCCTGGCAGCAACAGGAAGGGAGTGAGCAGGATGGAGGGAAGTCTGGAGTATATGGACCTGAGGGGGGACAGCCACACCCTGCTAGGAGAGCCCACAGTGGCACCTGTCCTATTTCTGCAAACAACACCTAACTCACTCTTACCAAAAGATGACACATCCATTGTAAGCGATGTGGTTAACAGGGGGAAACACACAGATTGTACTTCTCCCACAGTCCATGCCAAGCACCGAGCACACTCATGCTAACCCCTATTTTTCTACACCTATAAATATGTACAAATATTATATATGTCAACAAAAAATAATTATTGAAGCAATTATTTTAGAGGGTAAACTCGGGTTGTTTGGTTAGTGAACTCAGTTCCTGGATCCAGAGTTGGAGGAGGAACACTGAATCCAGAAAGAACTGCAGCTCAGGCCGGGCTTCATGAAGGGACTTCTGCTACAGCCAGCAGGTGGTCACAGCACTGATAGGGAGGGTGTCCGGCTGGCTCCAGCAGAAAAAAGGACCAGGAACTTCTGCCTGAAGCAGAGGGCATACAGCACATGAGGGACAACCATCCCAGGCTGACTCAAGCACAGAGCAAAGGGGACGAATTTTATGGCACCTCTGGAGTAGGCAGGAACTCAGTCTCTTGGTGTCATCAGATGTGGGGCGGGGGCACCAGTCGCACCAGCGCCCTTCCTCCTGCTTCCTCAGGTGTCCTGTGTCTCATTACTATCTTAAGTCTCCATCCGGGGTGTGCCTTCTACTCTGCTAATAAGGTGAAGGCAACCGTGGGTTACTCGGGTGACTGCCGAATCCTGCATTGCCCCTCGTCACCTGGAGTTGCCTTTCTCATCTGGGAAAGTCTCCGAGGTTGTTATTTTCAGAATAGTGCAGACCCTGCCCTAGCTGGCTGTAGCTGGCGTTTCTGCTGACCACAGCCTCAGGAGGCTGAGCTGCCTTTCCCAGCTGCGGCCCCCTGGCGAGTCGCCTTGTCAACAAGGCCTTGCGGGCTGGTGCACTGTTAATTCCTAGCTCTCTAGTATGGCTGTCAGACCCCAAAGCCTGAGAGCTGGCCCGGCTGTCTCATTTCCCATGAGAGGTGTTTATTCTTATCCTAAGGGATCCTATTTTCATAGGGGCCCCCTTCTGTGTCTGCTCCAAAATCAAAATGATACAAAGGTATTATTGAGGAATCTCATTCACATCTCTGTCCTTCTCTGCCCCATGCACCAGACCCCACCCTGCAGGAGTAACCACTTTCAGTAATTTCTTCCATATTCTTCCAGTAATTCTTTGTGCAAATGTAAACAAATATAACTTCATATTCCTAATTTCCTTTCTCACAGAAAAGATAGCGTACTATGTGTATTGTTCTGCACTTGGTTTTTTTTGACTCAGTTCTTCCCGGAGAGGAGTCAATGTCATTGCATAGCTTTCTTTTTGGGTGGTGACGCTGTGGCTGATTGAACCCACTTCCTGCCGAGGCTTAGTTGGGTTGGTTCCAGTCTTTAGCTATTACAAGCATGTCTGAGATTAGTAATCTTAAACAAACATCATGTGGAATGTGGAGAGAAGTCCCTCTAGAGTGAGTTCCCAGAAGGGGGTTCTGGGTCAAAGAGCAGTGCACCTGTCACTTTGATAGATGGAGGCCAGTTTCCCTTGAGAGTATTTGTGACATTTTGCATTTCCACAAGCAACACGTGTCAGATTCTGTTTCCCTGTATCTGCACCCCTGGACTGGACTGTGTTGTAAAACTTTTAGATGTTTATCAACCTGATCGTTCCTAATTTGATGTCTCAGTGTGCTTTACATCTGTGTTTTGGGCTGGAGTGTGGCTCAGTGCTAGAGCACTAGACTGGTATGTGCAAGGTCCTGGGTCCTATCCCAGTCCCAAAAAAACAAAAACCAAAGCAAGAACCAAAAACAAACAAAAAAACTAAAAAAGATTTTAAAATTTTGTTTTGCTTTAAGTTCAGTCTCAGACTTTTTTTTTGAGTATTAGCTTTTGTATTCTTTTTCAAATTTTTTATTTTGAAATAATTTTAGACTTGCAAGGAACTTGCAAAAATTGCGGACAGTTCTTTTACACCCAGGACCAGTTTCCCCTATGGTCACATCTTAGATAACCATCATTCGGGAACCTACCATTGTTGCCATGCCTTCTGCTTTCTGTGGGCTTTCCTGGAATTTCCCCAGTTTTTCCTCTCATGTCCTTCCTCTGGTCCAGGATCTAACCCAGGATCCCACTTGTCTCAGATTCCTGGACTCTGTGGCACTTTCTCCCTCTTTCCTTCTCTTTTACTACAATCTTGACATTTTTGAGAAATGTTGGGCAGTTATCTTGTAGAATGCATCTCAGTTTGACAACTTCACACTTTTAAAAGCTGCTTAAAAAATTTAAAAATAGATATTACGTGCATATGGCATAAAGTCTTAAGAAAGCCTTTTAAAATAATTGGCTGTGGCGGCACACGAATTTGTCAGATTTTGTTTATTCAGATAACATTTGTTGGTAATGGGACATTTAGGCAGCACAGGAAGAGGTGGACTAGAAAACCCAGCCACCCCTCCCAGGACAGTCACCACCGATTTTTTGGTGGCCATCCATCAGACCTCTCTGCCTGAGTTCACATGAGGCTAAATCGACTGATGTCTTTTCCCACAACCAGGTTCATGTCCGCTGGCTATTCTCAACCTGCCTTTTCATGTAGAGAAATTAGTAATTGGCCTCTTTTCTGGATCTCAGGTTTGAGTCTCAGAGCACCCTCTCCTGTGGCTGTCTAGCACAGGATGACCTGGCCGGGCCCCTGTGGAGCACATTTAGGAAAGGGAAATCCATTTGTCATACTCAGATCTATGTAACACCAGTGCTAAGCCAAGAGCCGGCAGTGTTGGCCTGGATCCTGGCTTGGTTGCTCTTGAGAGACTCCCCCTCTTTCTCTAGCTCGGTTCCCTCACTTGTGATGTGGAGCTCTGGGTGTCTCGGGCCTCAGTGCTGATGTTCACTTCCTTTTCCAGGCAGGGTGCCCAGTCTACCCAGGATGAGGTTGCCGCGTCTGCCATCCTTTCTACTCAGCTGGATGAGGAGCTGGGAGGAACCCCTGTCCAGGTGAGCCAGCCCACTGCCTCTCTGGGCTGTGGCCTGGACCCTGTCCATCTGGTCACTCCTCTGTCTGACTGTCCATCCATCTATTCATGCAAAAGATATTTAGGGAGCGCTTCCACCTGTGTGACACTGGCCCTGCAGCCCCTGCATGCCCACCCTGATGGCCTTGCTGTCTAGGGGGAGGTAGACATTTAGCACACGTGCACACCGATGGATGTGTGGGCCATACGCTGTGACTGTGCAGCCAGCAAAGTGATAAGACACGGTGAAGAGGGTGGTGGGACAGGCAGTGGGGCAGAGCAGTAAGAGGATGGGTGTGGAACAGCCCACTTTGATTCGAATGCTGTCTTCATCTCTGGGCAACCTTGGCTGAGTCACTTAGCCTCTCTGTGCCTCTGTGTTCTCCAAATGGGGGCGATAATAGTACCGACCTCATGGGATTCCTGTGGTTGAGGAGTCAGAGTTAACATTTGTAAAACAATTAGAGTCATACCTGACACATAGGGCTCCTCCTATTGTATGTGTGTGGTAAGTATAAGGACATAAATGCCCAGAAAGATCTAATTAGATCTGAGAAGCCATTCACCTGCCCCCAGGAAGGCATTCTTCAGACAAATCAGAGTTGGCCAGGCCAGGAGTGAAGGGAAGCACATTCCAGGTGGAGGGAGGAGCATATGCAAAGGCCCTGAGGTGGAGGCAGCATTAAGGAGAAGGGGAGGCTGCCGTGACTTGAGGCTAGAGGGGTGGTCAGAGGGGCTGGACCACATGGAGGCCACAGCGATGGATGCTGACCTTGACCCAGAGAATAGTAGGGAGTTGCTGAATGTTGAAGTTCACCTTGGGTGAAAGGATTTCTGGTTAAAAGGTCGCTATGGCTGCTGACTGATCCCTGGAAGTCTGTAGAGCCAAGCTGTAAGGGTGTTTGTGGGGGAAGCAGACAAGAGTTCCGCTACCTCCATCCTGCCCTGGGGTGGGTGGGGCTCTGCGTTTGGATTAGGGGTCAGCTTTCTGATGACTGTGACAGTCTGGGTGCCAGACAACGAGAGGGTCACTGCCTTTGCTCATTCATCCCCCAAACGGCCTTAACATTAGCTCCGGGCCTCGTTCAGAGAGGAAGAAGCCAAGAGGCTGAGGAGGTACCCAGGTGCTCCTGTCAGGTGGGCCTGGGACATGAGCTCCAGCCCAGCTATGGTGGTTGCCCAGATTTACTGAGCAGAGACCACGCCTGTGCTTGAAATGAGGAAGGAGCACAGGCAGAAGCGGATGTGATCCATCTTGGTGTAGCTCTTGCTCCTGTCCCCCACCACTGAGCCCTGCGTGCAGGAGGGGTCTCTTTAGATCTGGAAGGCCTCTTTTGCATGGCCTTTGTGTCTGGGACTGACGTCATCATTCTGAGAGAATGTCCACCACTAGTCCTTCAGCTTCCATTTAAGGGAATATCTGCAAACATGGGCTCCCCTGGTTCTTGGACTAGACTCAGGGTCAGCCAGGCAAGTCCTCGTGGGGGTAGAGAGGGGGAGCAGCTGAGGCAGCACCCAGGGGACCTTAGGAAAGGGCACTGTCTCCAGCCTTCCTGGAACCCCGGTTTCCCTGCCCAGTGCCTGTGTGCAGCAGGGTTGTGTTCAGACACTGTGTGATGGCCTTATTTGATCCCCTTTTCCTGACTTGCTTTCCTGCCTCCCTCCAGAGCCGTGTGGTCCAGGGCAAGGAGCCCGCCCATCTCATGAGCCTGTTTGGCGGGAAGCCCATGATCATCTATAAGGGCGGCACCTCCCGCGAGGGTGGGCAGTCTGCCCCTGCCAGTACCCGCCTCTTCCAGGTCCGGTCCAGCAGCGCTGGAGCCACCAGGGCTGTTGAGGTAATGCCCAGGTCCTGGATGGATCCCAGGAGGGATTCCCTGGAACGTGCCAGGCTTGGTGGGCAGCTCTGCAGGCCCAGGAGTGGGTGGAGCGGGGCGAGGGGTTGTGCATGTTGTACCTCCTATGCTGGCAGCAAGACCATCTTACATGTCCCCGTTTTAAGGATTCTCAGGGTCCCCAGCACGTCTTCCATAACACAGCTCACTCCCTGTACAACCTGAACACGGTTCCTGATTCCATTCTAATTCCACTGCCCCTTTCATGGTGGAAGGCACAGACCTGGACATAATTCACCAAGATGCTCTGAACCCTGGAGAAGAACGGTGCTCTATCACTTCCTTTGTTTTGGGCACTCAACCTCTGTTAGTGGAGCCTGGAATTCTAGAATCATCTTGGCTCATCACCATGTGTTAGAGACTCATGGGAGTCAGCTACACCCCTCAGTATCCAAAGTCTGTGCACTCAGCTCTGCTGGGATGTGTTTTTCCAAATCCCCACCTGGGCGCTGGCCCCATTGCAGGGTCGCCTGGGCTGTGAGGAGGGACCTGGGGCTTTGTGTCTGGTTCCTGACTAAGTGAACACTTTCCTCACAGATAATGCCCAAGGCTGGTGCGCTGAACTCCAATGACGCCTTTGTCCTGAAAACCCCCTCGGCTGCCTACCTGTGGGTGGGTGCAGGAGCCAGCGATGCTGAGAAGAAGGGGGCCCAGGAGCTGCTGAGGGTACTGCGGGCCCAGCCTGTGCAGGTGGCGGAAGGCAGCGAGCCAGGTAGGAACTGGCAGGGTCTGCAGCTGTCAACTTCCCCTCCCTCCTGCTCGGGGGTCTATCTTCCACCTGTCCCCAGTGCCTGTCCTCTAGCATGTGTTAAAGAGAAGTGATTGGATTCAAATGAGGGCTGTGGTCAGGGAGAGAGTGGTCTCCAGGAGTTAAAGACAAGAGCGCCCAGCACAGGCGGGAGCAATCTGGGGAAGGCTGCTGGAGGAGGCGGTCACTTGTCAGGAAGCCTTGGGGAACCCTAGGCAGGGCTGATGGCATGAGAGGCGCAGCTGTCTCTCTTCATCTTTACAATATGCAAGGGTAGACATGCCAGCAGGCTGCTTGGTTTGCTGAACGTAAGTCAAGAGCATCTTCCTTTTTCTGGGAATGAGGAACCACACTTTGGTTTATACTTAATTTTAATGAGTTTAAATGTCAATATCCTCATGTGGGTAGAGCAGGCAGAGACACAGGAAGTGTAGTGGAAAGAATAGGGATATTGAGGTCAGAAAAGATCTGCATCCTGGTTTACTGTTTACTAGCTCTGTGCCTTGGCTGAGTTGCTTAACCTCTCTGAGCCTCAACTGCCTCAGCTGATGAGTGCTGATAATTATCTCCATCCTGCAGTTCTGTCATGCTGGCTCTGCCTGCTGCCAAGGCTACCCTCTGAGACCTCCCTTTCATCATCTTCAGACTCCCCAGGGCCCCTTCCCTTGACCCCCTGGGATTTTAAGGTGGAGTTGAGGGTACAGAGTAGTTGGTTGGGCTCTGGTAGGGCTTGCCACCTGCTCTAGTGTGGCAGTGGCATCCCTCAGCAACCACTGTGACCTCCCCTCACAGACAGCTTCTGGGAGGCCCTGGGCGGGAAGGCCACCTATCGCACGTCTCCACGGCTGAAGGACAAGAAGATGGACGCCCACCCTCCTCGCCTCTTTGCCTGCTCCAACAAGATCGGCCGCTTTGTGGTGAGCCTCTGCAGAGATGGGTCTCAAGGGGCCAATTGGCCTCAGGGGCCAGAGGGAGGAGCCTCTACCTGGGAAGCAGCCCTGCAGCTCCCTCCTGGGGGAAAGGGAACATGCTGATGCCCTTCCACCGTGGACCTCCTTCTGTCTTTCCCAGATCGAAGAGGTTCCTGGTGAGCTCATGCAGGAAGACCTGGCTACTGATGATGTCATGCTCCTGGACACCTGGGACCAGGTGAGTGAGAAGCAAGGTGAAGGCCAGAGGGTGTGGGAGAAGCTGGACTTCCAGCTCTAAGAGCAGTTGCTAGATGGCCTGCAAAGAGGCAGCACCAGGTGTGCTCAGAAAAGTCCCCAAGGGCTGCAGGCCTGTTTCCTCAGCTGTAAATGGAGGTGAGGGTTTCTACCTGGAAGACTGCAGAGCATCATGTCAGTGCAGATGGATGAGCTGGGTGTGCTGCCCTTACCTCACAGGAGGTGAGGGCTCCCCTGAACCTGTTGGTAAAGGTTGAGCTCCTGTGTCACCCAGAGGGGTTGGAAGTGCCCTTCTTTCTGTTTTAGAGGGCTCTGGGCTCTGCTTTTTCTCATAGGGGAGGCTGTTGTGCCAGACTCTGATGGGAAAATGCCATTTGTTAGTTCATTCATTCATTTATTCTACTATTCATTCATTTATTCAGCTAGTATCAAGCGCCTGCTTTGTGCCTGGTGCTTTGGTTTTGGATGCTGGGCATAGAGGAATGAATGGAGCAGATGCTCCCTTGTCCTCACAGGGCTCATTCTCATGGTGGGTGTCGGGTCACTAACCCCTCCTATCAGATTGCCTTCTCCCAGAGTCCTCCGGGTTTTGGAATGGCTGGCCACATGAATGTGGAATGGCATGAGCCTTTGGGTTCCAAGCTGGAAACTCAGCACCAAAATGTCATTGATTGATCCATGGGCTACTTAATCAGTTTGTCCATCTATTTATTTGTTCACTCAGCCAGCTTTTATTCAGCACCACCATCTTCCAGGCAAAATGCTGAGTGCTGAGAATCCTATGATGAGCCAAGTAGACACAGTACCTGCCTTGGAGGAGCTTCCTGTTTAGGAGACAACACACTGATAAAGAGCAATCGTGTCTGACATCTTATTGTCCAGTGCCATTCTGTCAATGGCAGGTGCTCTTGAAAGTGATGTTAGAGATGCATAAAAAAAGATGCCATAAAGATCAACTGAATAGATGTTTATGTGAAACAGAATTTGCCATAAGGCTCAAAATGGTGGTAATGGTGGTAAGCTGTTTTTAGCACAAGTCTTAGACCCATGTTGACCAAGACAGAAATGGGCACATAGCAGACTTTCAGTGTATATGTGTCGGATGAATAAATGAGTAAGAATGTGTTTGGCTGCTCATTTTGTTGAATAAATAAATGCCTTTAAGGGGATTGTTCATGAACTTTTTGAGAGGGGTCTCCAACTCAGTGTCTGATGGCACCAGGTCAGGCTGGGGTGGGGGATGTGAAGGAATGGTGGAGTCTTAGGCAAACTGGATCTTCCCAGCTTCATCCAAGTGAGGATGAACACCCAGGGCTGCCATATTCTCCAATTTCTTAAGAGAAGCTGGAAATCTAAACTTTAGTGTCTTCATTGGTTACTAAATTTGTGGAAGAAGATATTGCATGGATTGGCGGGTGGGCACACATTCTGTAGGTTACTGCTTGGTGACCTCTGTTCCACATCCTTCCAGCGATGGGCTGTGTTAGTCAGCTGAGGGCTCTGTCTTGTCCAGCACTTGGCACCTTCCCATTCCTCCTTTCAGCAGGGCGTTGGATCAGCACTCCTTATGGACTTTTCATTTCATACTTCCAGGTCTTTGTCTGGGTTGGAAAGGATTCCCAAGAAGAGGAAAAGACGGAAGCCTTGACGTCGGGTGAGGATGTCTGTGCGATCTTTGGTTGTAGGGTGGTGGGCATAGCTTCTGGCACTGGTCTGGAAGTTACCATCATGGGGTGAGCACTTCTTCCTCCATAGTCAGTCCCTTGGAATTCCCACCTGGGGTGGTGTGTTAGTCAGCTGTTTGTTACCATTAGAAATACCCAAGACAATCATTTTATAAAGAGAAAAAGGTTTATTTTGGCTCACGGTTTTGGAGGTTTCAGTCCACGGTCAGTCGACCCTGTGGCTTTTGGGCCTGTGGCGAGGCAGTGCACTATGGTTAGAGCGCGTGGTAGAACAAAGCTATTCACCTCAGGGCTAAGACTCAGAAACAGAAAAAGAAGGGACAGCAAGGACCCACTGTCCCCTCCAAAGGCACATGTCCAGTGATTAGAAGACCTCCCTAAAGGCCCTATGTTCATCCCTTCCCATAGTGCCAAACTAGGGACCTAGCATTACATGGGCTCATGGAGGGCATTCCAGACCAGATTATACATCAGGCAATGAAGAAACAGGCCAGTTGCTTCAGGAAGCCTCAGAGGAAACCAGGTGAAGGAAGGACCAGAGAAGAAGCTGCATCCAGCTTCCAGGATGCCTGAAAGCCTAACTCAACAGGGAGAGCAGATCCCTGGTAGTTTAAATGGAGCTGATTTAGGGACTGGGAAGCTAAAGGCAGGTTCTTCAATATCTTCCAAAGGACTTATCCAAGGAAGGGCTGAGAGTTTTGTGGCAGCTCATGTCCTGAACCACCCTCTCCCTGGTGGGGGAGGCACTAAGAATTCTTGGGGGTTCTTTTTCTCACACGTGTTTCTGCAGCTAAGCGGTACATCGAGACGGACCCTGCTAATCGGGACAGGCGGACCCCCATCACCATTGTGAAGCAAGGCTTTGAGCCCCCCTCCTTTGTGGGCTGGTTCCTCGGCTGGGATGACAACTACTGGTCTGTGGACCCCTTGGACAGGGCCCTGGCTGAGCTGGCTGCCTGAGGAGCGACAAGACCCATCAGGGTCACTATTCAGTGCCTTGTAGAACTGTCTCCCAAAATGATTTTATGGCGAGCCAGATGTATGTGCGTGTGGGGTTCTTTTTTGTTGTTGTTGTTGTTGTTGTTGTTGTTTTTGTTTTTTTACAGTAGACAAAAACAGCCCTGCAAAATCTCAGGGTTCTTGCAGAATTTTCTCAAATATCTGTGCTTTGAAAATTAAATTCAATAAAAGCTTTTTGAAGTGTGTTAACTTTGCATGCCTGAACTGCTGTCCTCGTGCAACAGCCCCCACACATCTGACAGAAATACCGTTTCCCTGCCTGTGTCCCTCATACTTCTGAGAAATGCACTGAGAAATGATTATTTCTCATAATTCTGAGAAATGCATGTGCCTGTGAACCAGCAGATGAGCTACATCCACCCTAGGTGCTAATCCTGGTCCTCCAAGAAGCAGATGCTGGTCTGAGATGAGATGTGCTCAGACTGTACTGGGGGAAATGCCGCGTAGAAAGACTGGGAGGGCCCTCAGACCCGGATATAAGTATGACCTAGGTGGAGAAGGCGAGCAGGCTGGGCAGAAGCATCCTTCCTGGCCATCAGGAAGGTTGAGCAAAGCTTTCATGCAGTCCTGAGCCAAAGTCCTATTTTTGTTGTTTTTTATTGTAGCTAACTCTATGTAACAAAGTATCATTTCAGCCATTTATAAGTGTACAATTCAGTAATATTACATAGTATATAATTCAGAGTAGCTATCACACTGTCTGTGCCTAAATCTTTTTCATAATCCCCAATGTAAGTGCCTTACACATTAATTAAATGATAATTCTTCACCTCTCCCCTAATCCCAGGAAATCTCTGCCCTACTTTGTCTCCAGAGTTGCCCACTCTGTGTGGAGTCACACAATAGCTGTTATCTGTGTCTGACGTGTTTCATTTAGAATAATATTTCCAAAATTCATCAGTGTTGGAGCATGGGCCAATATTTCATTCCTTTACCTGGCTGGATAAGATTCCATTGTATGTACATGCCACATCTGGTTTATCCACACGTCCACCAAAGGACATCATGTGGGTGGTTTCCACCTTTTGGCTGTTGTGCTAATGCTGCTGTGAACATAAGTGTACAAATATCTGTTTTGTTCAAAGTGTTCTGGGCCAGAGAACGAGTTGCAAGTATCTCACAAGCCGTTGTGTCTTCTGTCCCCACTGTGTTCTGTAATTGAGGGGCATGGCCTTGGGGCAGCTGTGGAGATAGTTTGAAGCCAGAAGTTGGGGCCCTTAGTTACAGTCCCTTGTAGAAATCGGGCAAGGTACATCATCTTAGCTGTCACACCCTTTGACATCTTCCTGGACCTTTCTCTCCACTGCTGGTTCCCACAGGTTCATTCTGCTGCCCCAGAGCTGTTTGGAGATTCTGCTGCTGCAGCGACCATCCTAAGAGCTGCCCCTGGATGTGCCCAAGTTTGCAGGCTTTGGGGACCCGGGAGAGGGATTCTCCCGTACCCTGCGTGATTCCTTGGGTTTGAATCTCTGTTCATGCTTAGGGTGTCAGAAGTCCCTCTTAAACATTTTCATGAACTGCTTCAGAATCTTTTCTCTGTGGAGGTTCCGAACCAGTCCAAGGTACCTGCTGGGAGGCAGAGCCCATTCCCTCCCCACCTTCATTCTAGACTCTTTTCTCTAAGTTTCCCCCTCTTGTTCCATGCCACCTCCCCCCACCCTGTCCTCATCCAAGTTATGGAGTGAAACTCCTTCATGCAGGACTACAGAAGAACAGCAACCAGCGTGAGGGTGATGTGGGAAAAGAGAGTATGTTTACATGGTTGTTTCCAAAGCTGGTTGAGCCCTGAAATTATCCAGGGAGCTTTTTAAAAGCATGAGTCCCAGGAGCCCTACCTCCTGAGATTCTGATTCATCACAGAAATGATGCGAGTAGTGGAGAAGGAATATTCTGGGTGAAACATGGACGATGGGCAAGTCCTCTTGGGCAGAGGTTGCGGCAGGGACACAGGCAGGAAGCCAGGAAGGAGAATGGTGTGCTCAGGGACAGATAGCCGGTGTGGCTGGAGAAGAAGCTGGGGCGTGCTAGGCTTCAGAGCTGAGCCACTTGTGGGCAGGGCTCTTGATGGGTTTGGACTTGATCCTATGGTGTCTGCTACCCGCAAAAGGTTGCTTTCAAGTGGTCAAAGCAATTGACTTGACAAATGTGAAGTCCTGGAACAAAATCAACAGTTACCAGCCAAAGCTTCTAGGGATTCGCTAGAGGCCAAAGCCAGTATTACTTCCTGGAAATTCATACAAGTCACACTGCAGGTGGGCTTTCCTGGGAGTTCTTTTGGTGTACACTGGCGTGCAAGGTGTGGCTGTGGCCTCTAGGGAGAGCTGTGCAATGCTCTGAGAAGGGAAATTTCCTGGGGCCACTGGATTGCTCTGACTTCCTAGTTTCCCTTCAAAGGCAAAAGCAACAAAATCAGTAACAGTTTCACTTCAACCACATATTTTCTCTTCCTAATAATTTTCAAGTTAGCTGTCCTACAACTGAGACATTACCGTTACTTTAGACTGTCCCACAGCTGAGAAGTCACAGTGGAACCCCAGGACAGGTGCCAAAGTGCCTATCTTTTAAAGACAGGACAGGCCTTGAAGGATCCTGGATAGGATCTTGGGCAATTCTATTAAACAGATACTTACTTTGTACTTATTTTGTGTAAGGCATTAGAAATTAATTTAAAAATCTCCTCTGAGTTGGGGTTGTAGCCCAGCAGTAGAGTCCTGTTTAGCAGGCACCAGGCCCCAGTTTCAATCCCTAACATCAAAAAAAATTTTTTCTGAACCCCCAATTCCCCATTGGCAAAATAGTAATATTGTATTAATCTGTTATGTCCTGGGAGGTGATATACTATTGTGGGTAATAGCTGGGCTTAGCGTCAGGCCTGAGTTCTAATTCCAGCTTCACTACTTCTTAGCAATGTGATCTTAAGCTCCTCACAGTTTCTTTAGATGCAAAATGGGCATGAGAACAGTGGCTAGACACTGAGAATTTTTATAAAGATACAGGAGGAAACACTTGACATAATATACGAGCAGAGTAAGTACTCAAAAACGAAAAATTTAAAAAGCATTACCCAGGGCTGAGGTTGTGGCTCAGTGGTAGAGCACTTGCCTAGCATGTGTGAGGCACTGGGTTTAATCCTCAGCACCACATAAAAATAAGTAAACAAAATAAAGGCATTGTGTCCATCTACAACTAAAAAAAAAAAATTAAAAAAAAAAAGCATTTGGCGCTGTGGGCCAAATACATGTATTAGGATGAGAGCAATGAGGAACCAACTCAAACCAAATCAAAGCAAACCATGAGCACACCATGATGTTTGCATACATGATAGTCCAGGGTTTAGGGGACCTTCGTGTTCGACTCAAGCCAATGGGTCTGGTTTTCCTGTTGATTTTCCTGGCTCTGCCCACGTGCATGGCAATACTCAGAGAAAACGAGAAAGAATGTTTCTAGGATTTTTCCAAGAAAGAAAGGAGGAACCCCTCCCAAGTCCTCAAGAGTCCATATGGGGCCATAGGATTGACCGTGGGCCGGGAGTGAAGTGTTATTCATGGGCCAATTCATCCCAGCTGCTGGGGTGAACTCCTTCTGAGATGAGAGGTCTACGAGGGAGCAGAGGACACCTAAATAAAGTCGTGGCTCCTAGGAAGGAAGAAGAGGTAAATGGATGCTGGGTAGACAACTATTTTATTGGAGTCATTTTGTTTGTTTTGCTTTTTTGGTACTGAGGATAGAACTCAGGGGCACCCGACCACTGAGCCGCATGCGCAGCCCTATTTTGTATTTTGTTTAGAGACAGGGTCTCACTGAGTTGCTTAGTGCCTCGCCATTGCTGAGGTTGGCTTTGAACTTGCGATTCTCCAGTCTCAGCCTCCTGAGCTACAGGGATTATAAGTGTGTGCCACCAGGCTTATTGGAGACATTTTGGACCCTGATGCTGAAAATAAAGAATATTATTAGTAGTGACTCCTTAAGAGTCTTGTGGCATCCAGTAATTTTCAGGGGACTTAATTTATAGCCATTATTTTTTCTAGAAATGTGTAGGTAAAATTCCCAGCTACTATAGTTACAACTTTCTAAAAAAATGTTTTAAAGGTGCTGGGGGTTGAACTGAAGGCCTCCAGCATGCTGGGCAAGCCTTCTACACTGAGCTAACCCCCCACCACTAACACCTCAGTTTTAACAGCTGTTTCAATGTCTTCTTGCCAATGTCCTCTCTTCTGGAGCAGTTTGAAAAAGGCTGTATCTTATTAGCAAGTTTGACTCCTTTAGGCAAATCTTAGCATGGTCTGAGGCTGGATTTGCTGTGGACCTGCAGCATCCTTGTACGAGACAGTCACAAATAACCTCAGCGAATCCTGGGATTTCCCATGGCCTGGTCAACACAGCCAAATGAGATTAAGAATAAAATGATGATTGAAGTGCCTTGCAGAGAGCTTGGCAATCCATTCGTATGGTTCCTAGCCTCCTCAGTTTCTATGAAGTAAAAGTAATTCAGCTAACTGTATAGCTTTGACGTTAGGACCTTAGAGATGACCTAGTCTAGTGGTACCAAAGTCTTTGGATAGGTATTGGTAATAGGGTCAGTGTTCCCCGTTAAGTATACAAGTCCCATGTGCACTTTCCAAAGACGAAGCACTGCAACTTCCAACACATTTTTTTTAAATTTTTTTTTTAGTTGTAGATGGACACAATACCTTTATTTTGTTGATTTTTTATGTGGTGCTGAGGGTTGAACCCAGTGCCTCACACGTGGCTGGCAAGCACTCGACCACTAAGCCACAACCCCAGCCCCCAGCATGTTCTTAGAAGACCTGAGACTCAAACAAGTGGACCGCAGTCTCATTTTACAGGTGAGAAAAATGAGGCTGAGGGGATGTGGCTTATCTCGGGTCACATTACAAGCTGTACCAGCTGGTACAGTGGGAGAAGCACTTAAGAGCATGGTTTTCCAAGCTGGGATCTGGAGAATTCTGAGGTGCCTCTGTGATTTTACAAACATGTGATTCAAATTTCATCTTTGAAGTGGTAATAAAGATCACCAATACTTAGAAGCAAAACAGAAATGAGTTTAGAGGCTGATTTAAGATTATAACTCTTGCATAACTGATTTAATTTACAGTGCTATCAACGTGAATTTAAGAATTTAACCTAAAAGGCTCTTTAAATCTTTTGCCAGTATATAGTTTCCTTCGAAAAAAAGGGGCTTATTGCTAAAAGGAAGTTTGAAAACCACTGATGAGTAGGAAGGACCCCAAGTTCACTCTTTACTACCTGACTGACCTCGGGAGGACCTGGTGCCATGGAGATCACAAGATATAATGTACTGCCATGGGCTGCATAAGCTCAAAGTCCATGGAACCCTGATTTCCTTCTGCTCAGATCAGTGACTTTTGTTAACACACTGTAATTACAAATACCCAATCAACTACCCTCATTTGTACTGAACTTTGGCTAGATAATATAACCCCATACTAAAGTTTAAGGCTTGCTTAGGCATAACAGTCTTGAAAATTTTGTGATCTACACAAAAAATAACCAGTGGTGGTAGAGACTGTACCAGGGATGGTGGAGGCAAGCAGTGAAGTTAAGACATCCTAGGAGTCTTTGGCATTGAATAGATCTTGGCTTGAATACAGCTCTGCTCCTTACCATCCATGTGACTTTGACTAAGTTTTTACCTTTGAGCCTCAGAGTCCTCATCAACAGAATGTGGATAACAAAATATCTCATTAATCTATTCTGAAGATTAAATAATAGAATATCTGTACAAATATTTGAGCACAGGGCCAGGTGCTCTACAAATGGCAGGTCAGCATTCATTCAAGACAGTTCTTCAAAGGTCAGATGCTGCCAAGTGAAACCCATTGGTTTTATGTCATTATTTTAAGCAGAAGTAAGTCTGTGTGACTATCTGAGTGACAAAAAGTGGGTTCCATCCCAGGTGGAGGAAGGCAAGGGGAAACAGCCTGACGAGGCTCTGTGGGTGGGGTTCTGTGGATCTCAAGACTCCCCAGGGAGAGTGTGCAGCCTGTCAGCACCTGGGGGATCTGATGTGACACTTTTGAAAAATGAAACCCACATATACTAAATAGGGACAGAAACAGACTCTCACCCAGAGAAAACGAGTTGAAGTGCACACACTTTATTATGTACATTGTTGGGAGGGGAGGCCGCGTGGAAAGAACCATTGCACCAGCCCTCTCATCCTAGAGCTACTTATATGCTCCCCACCGCCCCCCGCCATTCAGTCTCGTGGGCTAGGAATTCCCAAGGCAGAAAAGCGAAGGTCATTTGGTATCGGCAGAAAGGGAAACTCATGGAATCAAGAGCATTGTGACTCTTCATCAGAGAAGAGATTCTCATCAGGATATGGGGTTTCCTGGTCCTCAGAGGCCAAGGGGGAGACCCTTCACAAAACAGACAATGCCATCATTTAAAATTCAAAATATAAATGCAACTTGAGTCCTGAGCTGAAATGTTGCCTAGGCCTCTAATAATCTCAGCTAGGAACTTGGATAGCTGGGTTCAAGGCTTTCTAAAATAAGCTTGGAAATAGGGTGTAAGGGAAGTGACATCCACAGGCTGGGACTGACGGTGTGCTTTCAGGGGCAGGAATGCAGAGTAGTGCTGGGAAAGGAAGCTCATTTTTAGACTTCTGCAGGTGAATTGAGAGCCTCGGAGAGGAAGTGTCGCAAATGGCTTTAACCTGGCTTTCCAGGCCAGGTTGCTCAAATTCATAGGCACTTGCAAAATGGAAGGAACTTCCTGATGTTACAGACTTAGAAACTGTGGTCCAAAGGGGGCTGACCTCTTCCTCTTTCAGCTTCAACATATGTGGTCAAGAAAGTACAACTAGGCAGACAAAAGGTCTCACATCTATCTCGATATCCAAAGATCGACAGGGTCCACCCCAGATCATTGGAAATCATACGCCCAATATATGGTGAATTCCTTACACGGCTAAATGAATGGGATTGGTAATCAGGATATTTCACAATGTACCACAGTTAACAGCATGCAGACAGGAAAATATAATAAATTTCTGAAGATGTTTTTTAAAAAGTATCTTAGCCCTTGGTGATTCAAATGTATATGTAACAATTGTTCATAGAACTCAGAGAAAACCTTTATTAAAAAATCAAAACTATTCAAAACCTGATACATGAAAATAGGCAGAAGTGAGAAAAAGCACTTTTGTTTTCTATGATCACTATTTAGCTGGCTTGAAGGAGACCACAGAGAAATCATTCACCATGAAGGAGGCTCAAAGAAGTTAAAAAGTGTTATCTACTATTTTCAAAGGGGCTGCCCAATAGTAAATTTAAAAGTCCTGAAAGGTTGGGGTAATTTTTTCATTGATCTCGACCACTTCCTCAATCTTTGACAGTTGTAGACAAGAAAATACTATCCAATCAGCATCATTTTAAAATATGGTTTGGGTTCAGAAAGTAAATGGACTTTCGGAAAAACGTCCTTAAAAGATTCCCTGGAGGGAATGCACAAGAGGCCCAGAGGGGCTGGTTGCAGCACAAGGACGTCACTTCCTGCAAATCATGTATCCACCAGAGGTGCCAGGTGGCAGTCCTGAACTACGCTCTCGCCTCTGGCCTGGCTGCTGAGAAAGGCTGCAGAACCACTCAATAGGAGTGGAAAGAAGAAGGATTTAACCTGCTACAGACTAACTTACCAATACAAACTCTTAAATACTTTACAGATTATGGTATAAATCACCCATCTCTCTCTGTATTTATAAGCTATCAATTCTTTCATCTGTTTTTATGATCCCTATACATTCTAAGAACCCCACACTCAACATATAGAAAAGGAAAGAGGGAAGATAATCAAGGCTCCCTGCCCTACTCTTTGTGAGCTGAAGGCTAATTTGGTCCCCTACTTCATCCTTGGAAGCGCAGAGGCTCATTTCTGCACTGACCTAGATGGCTCAGTGTTTTGCCCCTACGATGCCTTGCAGCATATCTATGGGCAGAGGGAAGACAATAGTTGAGTTTTTCTCAGCAGCAATGGTGGTCAGTGTCTGAAGGTACCGGAGCTGAAGGGCTGCAGGAGACTCGGTGATAACCATGGAGGCTTCTTTCAGAGCTCTGGACGCATTCATTTCTCCCTCAGCTGCAATAACCTATGGAGGAGGAAGGAGAGGTCAGCCTGGAAAACGCCACGTGCAGTCATGCAGCCAACTTCAAACTGGAGTACCTTAGGTGGTACCCCAAACTGCTCAGGAGTATGCCAGAATAGTTCCAAGGAAATCAACCCCTAGATGTCTAGATACTCAGTTTCTAGATTTGGTTTTCTAACTGATTTGCCTGAGGCTGTGCTTGGCTCAAGACATTCTCTTTTACCAGGGACAAGTCACAATACTGTGTGGGGGTTGAGAAAGTGAAGGATTGTGATGACCAGATGCAAATCCTTTGGCAATCAGACAGCTTTCCAATGCTTTGACTTCAAAGCTTTCAAGAAAAGAGAATCTTACTGAACTGAAAATGATAGATCATTAAAAAGTAAAAATATATTTTGGCAAAAGATTGCTCTATGACTTTTTACCACACAAATTCAAAGGGAGCTCTAAAAAGTGCATTACGTTACTTCCAATAAAAATTACTTCTCGTAAGTTTTCCTAGTTCATATGTCTTCAAAAATGAAACAAAAAAGGAATAAAATCGATGCTGAATTGTCTTATTCTAGCAATAATTACTAGTCGTACACATAGTTATGGTTTAATTCCTCATTGATTGCATTTAAGAGAATCATTTCTGTTAAAAAAATAAGTTTCTTATTTAGGAGAAACTGAAACATTTGTAGAACCTTGTTTATAATCATAGGAAATTCTTAAAAATTAATTCTAACGTATACTAAATGTGTTACAGTAGGGTAGTAAAATATATTAGCAGAAAGAATGTGTGGGAAGGTGGAATGGAAATATAAGTTCAACAAGAAAAATGTACAATGTAATAAACTTGATGTTAAAGAATGTATCCACATACTTTTAAGTGGAGGATTAAGTCATGTTGTTTAAATTTCACAGTCTACAGTTAAAAGAATGATGTTAACATTTTCACTTTAAAATGTCAATATTTACAATATGCCAGAAATTAGATGCTTGGCAAGTACCTATATTCAAGATAAAAAATTTTACATGCCAATTTAAAATGGGTAATGGAATATATAGCTTTTCAAATTCTCTAAGGGCTTACCGGGGCAAAAGTATTTGTAGATCACTGGGTGGTGGAGAGAGCAGGTGCTCTGGAGGGAGCTAAATGGATTTAAACTAAAATCCCAAATCTAACATTTACTAGTTGGATGTTCTCAGGGATTATTTTACATCCTGAACTCAGCTTCTATTCTTTTTTGGCGGGGGCAGTGTACTGGGGATTGAACTCAGGGGTGCTCGACCACTGAGCCACATTCCCAGCCCTATGTTGTACTTCATTTAGAGACAGGGTCTCAGTGAGTTGCTTAGTGCCTTGCTGTTGCTGAGGCTGGCTTTGAACTGTGATCCTCGTGCCTCAGCCTCCAGAGCCACTGGGATTACAGGCATGCGCCACCACGCCTGGCCCAGCTTCTTATTCTTAAAACAGGACACAACTTATTCATAGAGCCAGTGTGAGGAAGAGAGGAGGAGGCATATAAAGTGCTACATGAATGAATGTAGATATTGTAAAAGAATGGCAAGTGACAAGCCAAGACCTAATCTTTGAATCCAACTACGCTTTAACACACGCAAGATTTAGAATCTGCAAGTCTGCAAATTTCAATTCATAGTCCTAGAAGAAGAAAAAGCACAAAAATACCATAATCATCAAGATTAAAATTGGAGTTTCACCACACTGTCCCACAGGGATCTCAAAATACATGTTCCATAGTATTTTTGTGATGATCAGAATTGGCAGCAGTGCTCTTGTGCCCAGTGAGATTTCATTTGCTTATACAGAAAACTCTGGGGGGCCTTCTAGGTGTTAGTGAGCCCCTGCAGGAGCTCAGGATGGAAGGTGGCACTACTGACCTCCTATAGCTCCTGGTCAAGTAGGGAAGACACACCTGGGACAGACCTTTTCCTCCTAGTGTGATGATAAATGCTGACAGAAATCTGTGCCGGGCACAGTGCCAGACTGAGAGGAAGGCAATTTTGAGGTGAGGCGATGAGGTTCTAGAAGCTGAATATTGAAGAATGATGGGTTTTCTGACTGGATGAAGTTGAGGAAGAACATTTTAGGCAGAACACATAAAACAGTACTGAGGTATAAAAAGGCTGGCATGTTTCAGAAAACGGAGAGGCTAAACACTGTGAGGGAGAGGTGAACAAAGCCAGGGCTCCAAGGTCTTTGTGCTGCAGACGAGTAACTTATCAGTTCTAGTCAGAAAACACTAAGGGATGCTGCATTTAGAAAAGAAGAGATTGGGAGCTGTTAGTGGAACTGCTTTAGAGGGGTTGGTGGGATTCACTGGTGGTGGGGACTGAGGACAAGATGGACTGGGGAGTGATGGGGGATGGAAATCCACAGTATTTAGAGACTGACTGGATATGGGAGGGAGAGGACAGGGGCTGAGTCCCAAGTTTTGAGGTTTTGGTTGCACTGCAAGTGCCATTAACAGAGACAGGGATACAGGATATAGTACTTAGTGAGAGAAAGGACCCAATTTGCAGGATAAAAACTTTATCAAGGCAAACCATTGTGTCCTAGCTAGGTCTATGAGAAGGGGTGAGTGCCAGATACACTCAAAGAGACCTGTGTAATCGTACTCCAGGGCAAGCCTTAGAGAGGCCTGCAAGGGAACAGAAGGCTCTGATTTTTTTTTCCATATCATCTCATATGTCCAATTAGGCACTTTTTATCGCTGGACATGGACCAACTGCAAAGATATCTCATTTCCCACCACCAATCAATACACAATCTCTTGGCTGGGAAGCCGGACCACCAGGATGGGCACACATTTTGTTTGCAGAAAAGCTGCTCTAAGCAAGCTGCCAAAGATGTGAACATAACACCACAGGCTTTGTCTAGATATAGGCTGAGTACACTCTGTGCAGCAAAGCAGGCTCCTTGTGGGTGTGTGGGGCTTTTGCTAAGCGCACAGTAATTGCACGTCAATCAACACTTCAGATTCACAGATCATCATTTTATTTATCCATTTGTTTTTGTGGTGCTGGGGTGGAACCCAGAGCCTTGTGCATGCTAGGCAAGTGCTCTACCACTGAGCTACACTCCCAGCCACACAGATCTGTCCTTTTAAAATGTAACCTTTTCACATGTGTGAGATTGGCATTGCCTGTACCCTGCCTGAGACCAGGTGGGCTGGTCAGAGGGAAGGGAAGAGAAAAAAGATCTTGTGTGGTCTTGCCCTCCATTCTTCCAACAGACCACTAGCCCCAGAAATATGAGCTGGATGGCACGTGCCAGGCATTTTTCTGAGAGCTATAAAAACAAGTCAGGGAGCACGCAAGCACCAAAGATGCCACATTCTGAGTCATCAGGAGCTGGTCTAAAAACTTTAGAAAGAGGTTTGACTAACATGCAGTACAATGTGTGGAAAATCTGTCCTCTTTTGTGTCTGGCTGCTTTTATTCAAATTATGTCATGAGCAGTTATAGGCTCACACAGTGTGCATTCATGTGAATTCACCACAATTTATCTTTTCACCTAGCAAGGGACATTTGGGTAGTTTCTAGTTTGGGCCAGCTAGGCAGTGCTGCTCTGAATCTCCCAGGGTGTGCCTTTTGGGAAACGAATGAAACGAATGAACGCATTTCCATGAGATACATCCTTACGAGCGGAGGAGCTATGGGCTCACAGGGTGGTATGAACTGTTTGGTTTGGGTAGATGCTGCTAGACTCTTTTCCACATTGCTTGTACCAACAGATAATCTCCCATGCAGCAAAGGGACATTCCAGTTTCCAGTTCCTCTCCTTCCACTTTTGGTTCTTTTCTGACTCTCCCAACCCAAGCCATTCTGGTGGCTATCTAGGTTGGCATCTGCCTATAATTGGAATTTGCATTTCTCTGATGGCTAATTAACTTAAGGAATTTTTCTCTGACCCTTCATCTATAGGTTCTCCTAACCTCTCTCTCTGTTCCTTGGCAATTTATTTGTTGAAGAAATGATAACCTCCTATTTTCTGAGAGAGAATGTGAATTTAAACCTATGGCTTCAATTTTTCTTTTGACTCTGATGGCAGACAAATTTCATTTTTAGGGCTAACTCCTAGCAGTTGAGGGTTGTTACTTGGAATGCTACAGAAGGACTCTGAGCTCAAGCTTGGTGGAAAACAGTCCGGTGTTTAATTATTGGCATGGGAAGGAGGGACTGTGTGCACAACTGGGTGAGGTGTGTGTCATTTCCGGAAGACAGTTTCTGAGGATCCTTCAAGTGCTGACAGTCTACATAGTCTATGTGGGAAATTCTATTATTTCATATGATTTAGAAATGGGGCTTTTGGTTAATGACAAATTCTAGTAAAAGCAATTCCTGATTTTCAAAATAATTAGATGCTAATAGGGAACATTTAATAACACTGTCATAAATATAATTAGTCTTTAAAAAGGGACAGGTTTGGGGCTGGGGTTGTGGCTCAATGGTAGAGCACATGCTTAGCATGTGTGAAGTACTGGGTTTGATTCTCAGCACCACATATAAATAAATGAATAAACTAAAGGTCCATCAATATCTTTAAAAAAAGGTGGGGGGGCACAGGGACAGGTTTGTGTGTGTGTGCTCACACTTCTGGGGACTGAACCCAGGGCCTTGGGCATGCTAGGCAAGCATTCTACCACTAAGCTACATCCTTAGTCCTTTCTAAATTTTCATTTTATTTTTGAGACGGGGTTTCACTAAGTTTCCCAGATTGGCCTCAAACTTGTGACCCTCCTGCCTCAGATTCCCAAGGAGCTGGGATCATGACATGTGCTGCCATCAGGCTTGGCTAGAAGTGACGGTTTTGAAAGAAGGTACTTGAGAATTCTTAAGTATCATCAGGTTATCGTCATGAGCACCAATGATAACATTAGGAAAACCTAAAAATTCTGGTTAATAGAATACTCTGGAGGCAGCATGTCAAATGGGGTACTCTTCTATTTGGTGCTGGCTAAGAAATTATAGTGACCAATTTGTTGCTTAAAGGGCATCCTAAGAGAAGGACAGGGTTCTGTGGCAGAGTGGGGCTGTGGGGCTATGTTAGTATGTGACTTTGCCCTTTGGCCAAAGTTGGACTCAAGAGCATCTTTCTTCTGCGCATGTGCAATCAGGGCTGGTTGGCCTCCTTTAGTGGTCACCTCTGAATGCAAGTGAAAATGGGAGTCAGGTGTCCTCCCCCACACACTAGCTAGGGAGGGATATGGCTCAGAAATGGGAATGACCAGCTCCCTTTAGTGCTGACTGCTTCCTGGTTCCTGCATCCGATTTTGGTGAGGTTTGACTCTACTTCCTACGTTGGGGTTTGGTGAGATATTCCTATGTTGTTATACATTATTGTCTGAAAAGGCAAGGATGGTGGCAAAAAGCAAGGAGAAAGAGCAAATGTCAGAGAAAGGGAAGGAAAGAAGAGGAAGAAAGAATAGTAAGAAGGAAGAAGGTCCAGAAAAGAGAGAGAGAGTGAAAGAGAAGATGGAAGTGAGGAATGGGTGACAACCAACTGATGTGATGCTCATTTGCTCTCAGACTGTCAATTTGCCCTTGACAGTGGGCTGGGAGAATAAAGTTGGGGCTCACTGTCATGAAAGGACGAGCTGACTCTAATGGGCTGATATGCTCATCAGATATTAAGGTAAAAGAGCAAGGTACAGGGCAGTGTGTACACTGTGACCCTGCTTTCACCAAACAAACAAGCCAATAATGCAACAAACCAGTCAAATAAAATCCAAGTACACTGATATGTCAAGAGTGTGGCCTTTGGGGAACAGGATTTGGGGTGATGAGGGGTGTTTCCCCCTTCACTAGATACTGCGGAATTGTTTTGATGTTTTACAACATGTTTTCCTGTATTTGGAATAAAACAGTTTTCAATAAGAAAAACAAACTAAAAGACATAAATAAATGAATAAAAGAAAAAACAGCCTAGAAAACATTACCTTGGCTCGGGCCTCCCGGGATGCTTCTGCCTCAGCAGCCATTGCTCTCTGGAGCTGCACGGGCAGCTTCACGTCCTTAATTTCCACACGCTCCACCTTTATTCCCCAGTCGTCAGTGGCATCGTCCAGAGTACACTGGCAGGAGGAGAGAAGGCAGTGGAAAGCCATTAGCCCAGCACAGGCAGCTGCAGTGGCTGCGCCCATTGGGATGTGGCACAGATAAGGCACTGGGGGAGAGTGGCAGAGGAAGGGTTAACCTGCAGTGGAAGGAATATGCTGTGGAGGGACTGGGTCACCAGGGAACTGATCCTGACTTGGCTACTAATAAGCTAATGCAGGGGCTGGCAAGCTTCTTCTACAAGAAGCACAAGATTTGCTTCTTTGCAGTCTGGTCACAACTGTTCAACCTGCTGCTACAGGTCAAGGGCAGCCATGGGAATACACAAGCGAACGTACGTGGCTGTATTCCAATGAAACTCTACTTACAGAAACAGGTGGCCAGGCTGGGGGCTGTAGTTTGCTAACCCTAAGCTCATGTGTAAGCCATATTACCTCTTTGTATTTCACTTTCTTCCTTTAGAAAGGCAGAAATGAAACCGTTCTATTTCATGCGGTTGTGGAGAGTATCAAATAGGATTTTACCCACAATGAAGTCTGCACAAACAGTAAGAATTCAGACTTTTAGATCTTTATTTAACATCTAGTACTCAAACAAGATTGGAAAACAGTTACAAGGGACTTCATGGGACTCACACACAGAATAAAGCTTCAGTACCCGCACTGCCTTGCAGAACAACCTCTGAACTATTATGCTTAAAAAATATTAAAAAAGGTTAATGCTGATTCTGGGAAAAAAAATACACAAGTATATGTATAAAAATAACACTTGGGGGCTGGGGCTATAGCTGAGTGGTAGAGCGCTTGCCTAGCATGCATGAGGCACTGGGGTTTGATCCTCAGCACCACATATAAATAATAAATGAATAAAAAAAAGATCTATCAACAACTAAAAAAATATTTAAAAACAAAACAACACTTGCATCTGGGTGTTATGAACCTATGAACTCTTACTGTGAAAATCACTTCCTTCCATCAAGCCCAGGGAACCTTACTAAGAAGATTTTTAAAAAAGGCCAGAAATCTCCAACCTGAACTAATAAAAGGTTCTCACACAACCACAGCTGCTTTGCTTGTTTCTAGTCTCTAGTGGGTGCATCTCTTACCTGCATGTTGTGTGCAATTTCTTCTCTGTCAGAGAGGATCTGAGAAAGGTTCTTGGTGCCCAGGACATTCCTGAGAGTAGTTTGTGCCAGAAGACGAGTGGCTGAGTCTGCGTTGGTGATATTTGCCACAGCCAGCGTTGCATTCTGCACACGGTAATAGACCACTCCATCCACGCTGATTGTCACTGAGTCCTTAGTGAGGATCTGCAAGACAAAGGAAGCAATTCTACATCTGTCAACCAACCATTCATTCCATATAACTCTAAGGAATCTTATTCTAGAGAGCATTTTAGAATGGTGATTTTCTTTAATAAGGTATTAGAAAGTTAATTGTATCTTCACAAATTTAATAAAACATTCATTTATTCATTAAGTCCATTAACTCATTCAATCAGTCAACATATTTTGAGATGCCACTCAATAGTAGAAACTGGATCAGGCATAAAGGTATGAAAAACTTGGGCTCCTACTTTTAAGGCTGTTGGGGAATCAAGGAGGCTTAAGGGATAGGGAATTATTCATGGCAGGAGTGAGAACTCAACTGAATCTTGAAGGAAGGAATCAAAATGTTCCGAGGGTGAAGTGGCAAGGGTTCAAGGCAGAGAGAATCATGTGGGGAAAGGGAGAGGCAGAAGGAAGCCACAAGTAGCATGGTGTAATTGGAACAAAAAATGCATGGAGAATGTGTTATAGGGCAAGGTCAGGGTAAAAACATATTTACAGCCAGGCATGGTGGTGCATGCCTGTAATTCTAGCAACTAGGGAGGCTGAGGCAGGAGGATTGCAAGTTCAAAGCCAGGCTCAGCATCTTAGTGAGACCTTGTCTCAAAATAAAAAGTAAAAGAGCTAGGGGGTAGCCAAGTACAGAGTGCCCCTGGGTTCCATTCCCAGTACCATGAAAACAACAAAATATATGTATATATTTACAGCATGCTACATAAAAATGCTTAACATGGCAGAACGGTTTTGAACTAAAAAGTTTTCGGAGTGAGAGGCACCAGGAAAACAGTCATGCAAATTACTTAACCTCTCTGGGACTCAGTTTACTCACTTATATAGTGGAGACTAATAACAGTACCTGCTTCCGAAGACTGTTCTTTGAATTAGTGAGTTTATACATTTATTTACTGAGAATAGTGCTGAGAATAGTGCCTGACACACGACAAGAGCAATCTTTATTGTTATTTTTTCTTTTTAGATAATGATGTTAACTTAATTGAGTAAAACACTGACCTTGTTAGCTGTAAGAAGTTAAACAATGAGAAAAAAGCCACTTCAATTTGTTTGGAAATCATCCCCTATACAGCAGGTTAACTTAAGATAGTTCTGCTTATTTATGGGAATGCAAAATCAATTGGTGTGCGTTGAGATTGTGACTCAGTGGTAGAGCGCTTGCCTAGCATGTGTGAGGCACTGGCTTTGATTCTCAGCACTGCATATAAATAAATAAATTAAATAAAGGCCCATCAACATCATATGTATATATATATACATACATATATATATATATACACACACACACACATACATATACATACATATATAAAAAAAATCAATAGGTATTTAGTAGAAACTGAACTTCAAATGTTTAATTTTGTCCTATCCCCAAGCCAGCAATATGCAGTGTGATATGAGTCTCTTGTGACCCTGGGGAGCAGCAGTGAGCTGCAGTGCCCAGTTGGTCCAGGACTACAAGGCAAAACACCTGACCCCCTGTAGCACAGGGGTTACTAAATTATGTGGTCCAGTAGGGTGGGTGTCTTAAATGCATTTTTTTTACTCACAATATTTTCAATTTGCAATGTGTTTATCGTCCTGATGCCCTGCACCCCCAGGTGACCGTATCATGTAAAGAAGCACCTGTACTTAGGTAAAGTGGTCTTGGAAACTTTAGTCCTAATTCAGTTATCTCTGACAAAAATGCTTCAGTGGTTCCCTACCACCTTCAAGACAAAGTCCTTTGACATCTGGCCCTGTAATACCTCTCTGCTCCCTGCTTATGCACACATTTCATACCAGGCCACACGTGGGTCCCTGCATATGCCAAGTTTGTGTCCCAAGGCCTTCATGCCAGTACCGTGCTCTGCTTGGCTCTCCTCTCCTCACAACATGAGACTGACATGTTTCTAGTCATCATTCAAGTGTCCCTCTCTGTGCAACTTCTCCGCCTCCGCTACCTGAGTCTGTACTCCTCCCCTGTGCGTCCACTACACCATGCTGGAGTGACATTGTTTTCTGGCACCTCCATTTCTCTACTAGACTACGCATTTCTTTTTTTTCTTTTTTTTAAAAATATTTTTTTAGTTGTGGATGGACACAATATCTTTATTTATTTATTCATTCATTTATTTATTCACTTTTGTGATGCTGAGGATCAAACCCAGTGCCTCATGCACGCAAGGCAAGCGCTCTACCACTGAGCCGCAATCCCAGCCCCTAGACTACGCATTTCTTAGGGGAGGTTTCTCTTTGTATCTCTGGCACTGGCAAAGCGCTTGATACAGAGCAGGTGGTCAGGAACTGGGAGATGAACCAAACTGAAATCTGGTCTCAGGAAGAGTGACGGATGAAAAGCACAGGCGTGGAGTCAGCACCCTGCACTGTGTGATTCCAGCTCTGCTGATGCCCTGCACCCCCAGGTGAGCCCTAGGAGTACTTTAAGCCATCTGACCTGGATATCCCTCACTTGTGAGTTGGGGCTAATAATACTGCCCATTTCTACCCAAATTTCTCTTAAGATCAAATAAGGCATTTGTAAGCAAAACTCTTTTGAAACTGCAAAGAGCCGTGTAAACAGAAGGTAACTGCAATCCTGTTGCTATGTAACTGTTTGGCCCTGCCAAGCATCAAAGCAGCCATCCCTATTTATTTATTTATTTATTTATTTATTTATTTATTGTAAATCTAAAAATACCTGTAACTTAGAAGAGGAATGGGGGGGGCTGGGGTTATAGCGCAGTGGTAGCGTGCTCGCCTAGCATGCGTGAGGCACTGGGTTCGATCCTCAGCACCACATAAAAATAAAATAAAGATATTCTGTCCGCCTACGACTAAAAAAAAATAAATATTTAAAAAAAAAAAAAAAAAGAAGAAGAGGAATGGGGAATTTCAGTATTTTACCATTTTGTGTCAAAATTACTTCCCACGATGTGATGGGGAAATGAGTGTCACTCCTAAACAGATTCCTGTCACTGTACTCTGCCACAGCTGCTCTCAAAGCAGCAGCTTCTCCACTGACTGTTTATGGCAGGCAGAGTGTTTATCTTCCTTCACAGTAAGTTCACAGGGGATCAACAGAAGGATAGCTTGCCAAGTTCCAATCTGCTCTGGCTCAGCAGCTTGCAGGAAGGAGAGAGCAGCTGGAAGGCAGAAGCGCCCGGCAACGCTTCCAGATGCCTACGTTGTTTACAGAGGAAAATGCCAGAATTCCTGGCAACTCTGAAAGGGGCTCCTTCTGAGAGTCAATCTCCCTTGAAAGATGGCAATAAAAAACGCAGAGAATAATGTGGAGCGCTCAGGCTTCTTCTAAGATGTGGGTAAAAATGATTTCTGACATCACTAAGCATGTGTAGATTAAAAAGTCTGACCTTGCTGGGTGCAGTGGCGCATGCCTATAATCCCAGCACTTTTGGAGGTTGAGACAGGAGAATCACGAGTTCAAAGCCAGCCTCGGCAACGGTGAGGCACTAAGCAACTCAGTGAGACCCTGTCTCTACATAAAACACAAAATAGGGCTGGGGATGTGGCTCAGTGGACGAGTGCCCCTGAGTTCCATCCCTGGTACCAAAAAAAAAAAGTCTGACCTCACCAACTACTTGGATCAGTACCAGCAAGGGAGTTCCTGAGTGGGTTTCTGCTTTTTTGTGACAAGAGAAGGCAATGTGGCTAGGCTCTTTCATCATGCTGAGGATCTAGCCTGTGGCCAGGAAACAGACAGTACCATTCCATCCCTTTCTTCACCAGGTTTTCAGGGTTTCTGTCTGCAGTGGTGATGGTGCCTCCTAAGACATGGTACCTGGATAGCTACCACTTCTTCAAGGCCATGATGAAGCTAATATAGAATGCATTTCGTACTGAATGTGCAATCTGAAGGGTTGGAGTTCAGTCCTCATTCTGCCCTCTGTTCTGAGGGATTCCTTTGTCTCACTGCAACTATACACTTTCTAGGGATTCTGTTGTACGTGTCAATGGTGACAATATTTGTGAAGTAGTAAAAAAAAAAAAAAAAGCACAAAATAACTACTAATATATCTAAAATGCCAAGCAAGCAGTTTTTAATTCTTTACCTTCTAACCAATTTATCTAAAATAAAGTCAAGAACCTTAAAAAGGAAGAATATTGGGGCTAAGGCTGTAGCTCAGTGGTAGAATGCTTGCTGAGCACGCATAAGGTCCTGGGTTTGATCTCTAGTACTACACACACACACAGACACACACACACACACACACACACATACAAGAAATATTGAGGGAGCTGGGGTTGTGGCTCAGTGGTAGACCACTTGCCTCGCATGTGTGAGGCACTGGGTTCAATTCTTAGCACCACATATAAATAAATAAAATAAAGGTCTATCAATGACTAATAAAAACATTAAAAAAAAAAAGAATATTGAACTAAATAGGATTTTCTACCTGAAATCTATAAAGAATTGTGGTAGTAAAATGACAAGAATAGGGGCTGGGATTGTAGCTCAGCGGTAGAGCGCTTGCCTTGCATGCGTGAGGCCCTGGGTTCGATCCTCAGCACCACGTACAAAGCAATAAAATAAAGACATTGTGTCCATCTACAACTAAAAAAATATTAAAAAAAAAATGACAAGAATAATGATTTTTAGCATTACACTTCCATTACCATTATACTGTTTTATAATAATAGCATTCATATAGTGTTTGCTATTTATTGGATGCTGTCCTAAGCACTTCACATATACTATATCATTTGCTTTCACAATAATCCTATAAAGTGGACCCTATTATTACAACCTTCATTTTATAGATGAGGAAACTGAGACACAGAAGTTAAAGATCTTGCTCAAGGTCACGGAGCTGGAAAAAGGGAAAGCGGGACCCAAAGCGCATGCCTCTCGGGGGAAAGCGGGTTCCCACGCGATCCCTCGTTTAGCCCATGCAGAAGCCGGCCTCACCTCCTGAGGAGGAATGTCAAAGGAAATGGTTCTCATGTCCACTTTGATGAAGCTGTCAGTGCAGGGCAGAATAAAAAACAGACCTGGAAGAAAGATGCACACGGCATCAGACACCAGCACCTTGGCAGCTCCCTCCCGCACTCAATTCTGATGGACTCATCAACGGAAGCCTCCAGCCCATCTTAGCGCACAAGCGAGAAGCCTGGATGTTATCCCTGACTCCTCTTGCTTACTCCCCACCCTGACTGTCCCCACCAGGGCCGTAGGCCACCGCTGCTGTCACATCTTCCTTCACTTGGATCAGTGCAATTGCTGTCCAGGCCACCTTTCTCTCCTACAACCCGTTTTCTAAGCTGCAGGCAGAGTGATCTTTCCTAGATACAAACCTTACCTCATACGTGGTCCTGCATGACCTGCTTGAGCTCACCTGCCCAGCCAGGTCCCCTTCCTCATCCCCTACAGTCTGACAGGACTGAGCTGCCGTCCTCTCTCCCTACATTGCTACATACTTGTTGCTATTTCTTCTGGGAACAGTTTCACACCTTCCCGTGCCTCAAGACTCAGCCAAGATGTCACCCCCAGAAAGCGTGATGCCACCTACTCCTCATTTGGGGCAGTCACTCTCCTCTGGGTTTGTCTTCTCAGGCCTCTGTGGAGTTACTTGATCATAATACTTATCATGTGGCATGTACTAGCTATTTCTTCCTTGGTGTCCCACCACTAGATAATAAGATCCTTGAGGGGAGAGACCGTGTTCTAGCCTCCCTTGAATTCCCAGAGCCTGGAATACACAGGAATACTATCAAAGTCTGCCAAAAGCCTTTCTTTGGTAGAATTCTCTGCGCAAACATCCGCAGCTGTAGCTGTTCTGGCTCAAGATAATCTTATCAGCTCCAATGGGAAGGGGAACAATAGACTGGCTAGAACCACTGCCATCGACAGGCATCTTCTGCTCCCTGAGAAATCACATCAGTAAAAAGAACATCAGTCTCCAGAAAAGTAATCCAGAATCCCAGTACTGACCAGGTCCTTTGGCTCCTCCTTGTAAAATACGACCCAGTCTAAAGATGATGGCTCTTTCATATTCTTTTATAATCTGGAATAAAAACATGAATGATAATTTAACGTGAGGAGCACAAACATTTACATGCATAGCTTCTTAAATATATTTTTGTACTAAACAGGTTAGATGCTTCATTATTTCTTCCTCTATATCCAGATAATGTCTATAAATAACATGTTCAATGCTGTCCAATGCTCTCCAAGCATGTTCATTTACTATATTTGACTGATTATAAAAACAATAGACACTTATTGTATAAATTTGGAAAGTACACAATAGTATATAGAAATAAATTCATTATCTTACTCTTCAGTTATTAATGTTATTATTCAATTACTCATGCATTATTTATTCAGAAAAAGAACTTATTATTTTTCTTCCATTACCTTTGTTTTCATTTATTGGATTTTTTCTAGTACTAGGGATTGAACCCAGGTGCTCTACCTACCACTGAGCTACATTAATGTAGTTTTTAAATTTTTTTTTTCTTAAGGCAAGGTCTTCCTAAATTGCTGAGGCTGGTCTTGAATTTGCAATCCTCTTGCCTCAGTCTCTTACGTAGCTGGGATTATAGGTGTGTGCCACTAAGCCTAGCACTGATACGTTTAATTATAACAATACATTTATCTGAAAATTCTTGGAGCATATGTTATTTTTTTAGGAATATGTAAATGAAAATAATTTATCCAAGAATTAATGACTTTGTAGAAAAAAATAACCAGCATGAGAGCACTTTACCATGTGCCAGGCTCTGCGGTAAGTACATTTTGGCACACGCGTTCATTTAATTGTCACAACAGGCCTGCCAAGTAGGTAGTTATTTCTCCTATTTTACAAGTGAGGAATCATGAGAAACATTTCCAAATGTTTCCCTTTCCTGTATGTGAAACAGAATTTCTGATTACAAAAGGTAATCTTGCCCCACACAGTAAACAGCAGAGCCAGCAGTCAAATATCACCATCCCAACTCTGGAGAACCTATTCTCAAAGGCCCTGACACAGAAATCTCCCCCCTCACTGCCCTCCACCTAAATGGCACTGAGGATGGAACCCAAGGCCTCATGCATGCCAGGAGAGTGCTTGACCATGGAGCTACATCACAAGCCCTGGCCCAGAAAAAATTTAATGTTGATCCTTGTTTTAACTCCTGTGGAAGGACTGATTGGATAATGGCTGAAAAGCAATTTTAAGATAACTAGTTTTAATAACTAGTGAGTAGAATGAGTTTTCCAAAGGAGATGAAGGAAAAAGAATTACAGGCCAGCCTGGTCTCTCTGTCTCTTGCACACACAAAGTGGGCTTACATAAGTAGGAGTTAACCCCTTTCCTGATGTGAATGAAATGTTCTTTTACCTTTATGCACATCCATATCGATATTGGGAAAGTTATAACCGTGAATAGGAATGAGACAGCCACCAAAATCCATCCACAAGGTCCAAGGCCTGGATTGGGGCTATCTGTTGAAAACAACAACCAAACAGATCTTAGCATTGTTATTAGCATGATCACTGTCACCTTTGTCCCTACTATTTCGTTGAACACCATGCGCTTGGGTTTCTGCGGACCGCTTCCCATGAACTTTCCCAACTTACTCCTCAGTCAAGCCTGAAATGCTGGCATTACTTTCCCTAGTCTACTTACCACCAATACTTCCCCACATTACCCATTACTTTCTCCAGCAAACATTTACTAAGCACCTCCTATTTCCTTTGCCTTGTGCTTGGTGTTAAAGCAGTAACAATAAATAAAATTCAATCCCAGCTCCCAAGAAGGTTCAAGTACAGTGAGGAAGAAAGAGATAATTATAATACTAGGTGGTAAGCATGGATATAGAGTATCTGTTCAGAATATTTTGAAAACACAGAACAGGGCAACACGTGGACAGTGTTGTGGGTGGTGGGACACAACAGAGGGGACAGTGGAGTGGGTGGTGGGGATGATGGGAGTTGCTGTCCATCTGAGGGCTTCCTGAAGGAAGGAACAGTACGGGAAAAAAGGAAGGCGAAGGAAGGAAAAGGGCCATTTAGCCCTGGGTACAGCATGATTCAAGGTGAAAACCATTATGTATGAGTAAAATTGTGTAGTGCTTCTTTTTAAAAATTACACCTGTGAAGTATGTCACTGGGTCTATGAACCATCATTTATTATCCATATCCTGATCTTCGCAAAGGTCGCTTCTGATTTCTTACTATTGAAAATAATGCTGTAATGAGCATCTTCCTACACAGCTCTCTGCCCACATTGCAAGCTGTTTCCCTTTCCTATGTATGAAAGAGGGTTTCTGTCTGGTTACAAAGGGTAATATGCACCCTACTGAATAAAATTCTAAAAAATAAAAGTGAGAAAAGATACTCAAAATCCAGAGATAATAAATGCTTTGGTGCATTCTTCCAAACCCTTTCCTTGTACACACAACCATATTTTAAAATCAAATAAAATCTGTAAGCTACTTTTCTCTCCTTTTGGTATGTTCTTTAACCTCCTTTTTTAGCTTCTGAAGCTTTGCTTTGATACTTTTCCTGTTTTTGTTTTAACTCTTTATCAAAGTTACGCTTGCATAAAGTTTAAAAAGTCAAACACTCTACAAGATTAATGAAAAAGGGCAGTCCCTGCTCGCCTCTTCCCATTTCTCTGTCTCAAAAATAATTGCTCTTTCGGCTTAGTATTTTGATATTTACCTTCATGTTTTTAAATAATATGTATATATTTTTAGTACTTCTTGCTTTTTCAGTTTTTTCCAAAGTATTTTTTTTTAGTTGTAGATGGACACAATACCTTTATTTGTTTGTTATTTGTTTACTTTTATGCGGTGCTCAGGATAGAACCCAGTGACTCACACATGCTAGGCAAGCGCTCAACTGCGGAGGCACAACCCCTGCCTCTTCAGTTTTAAGAATTATCTATTGACTTTCCACTGTGGAGAAGCATGTAGGCCTTTTCCTTCTTGCTCCACCACACGCACATACTCACTCTTCCAGTGTAAGTTCATCATCACTTTGGTTAGATCTATAGAAAATCTTAAGCTAACCCAGACAGTACAGATAATTAGCTTTCTTTTTTAAAATAACTTTATTTATTTTTATGTGGTGCTGAGGAGTGAACCCAGTGCCTCACATGTGCTAGGCAAACGCTCCTCCACTGAGCTACAACCCCAGCCCCTGATAATTACTTTTTTTTTTCCTGTACTACTACTTATTTTTTTCTGTCATGTTTCGTTTTCCCTTTGCTTAGTCTTTTATGTACTTTCTCTGTCCAACCTCAAGCCCTTCATCCTTGCCTGAATCTCCTTCCAAAACAGTCAGGTAGTCTATTGATCTCTTCTTTGGAAAGAAGTCTCTCGGAGTCTTGTCTGGACTCGTCTCGTCTGGACTCGTCTTGTCAGGTCCACACAGCTATCGTTCTGTGACTGTCCTTTGCTGTCATTCTGGGAATTCTCCATTGCCTCTTGTGTTGGGTTTTCTATTTTCCATAACCAGTGTCTTCCTCATTTTCAGTTTGTTTTTCCTTTCTGTGGAGAATATAGGGACTGAGAAGGCCCCGTTGATTTTCTAAGGCTTCTGCTGTTTTTTCAGGAGCTGTTTTAATGATGCAAGTTTGACAAGAAGGAAAAAGGCGTGCTGGCATGCATACTTCTTAGAAGAAAGTGCAAAAAAGCAGTGAGACAGGCTTTGGAAAAATAGGAGACCAAAAGATATGTGGAGGGTGTAGGCCAGGAGCATGGGAGAAGAGGGGCCCATGCTGGCTCCCTGGCCAAGTGCTCTGGAATGAACACAGAATGAGAAACCAGAAACATACACTGAGAACCTTGGTTATACTGAATTTGTAATTTTTGATCCTGTGTCAGACAGAGGATAATGTCTTCATGCATAAAGTGGCCTAAGTTAATCCCGAAGGTACTAAGCTACAATTTTGGGGGTACAGACATTCACTAAGCAAATATTCAAAACTGGGCCTCGGTGCTCTTGCAGAGAAAGCCCTGTTGGGTATTATCTCAACTGATAACACAGGAGCAGATCGCAGGGGTGTTCTATACCCTAGGCATTGTGTAAAGTTACTTGAGACATGTGTATCATTTAACTCTCACAATACCCCTGTGAGTCTAAGTATTTTAACCAATGATATAACGGAAGCAACCTCACTTTCCTAAGGTCACTTAGCGGAGCACTGGGGATTCAAATAGAAGTCATTGACTCCAATGCTCCCATGCTAAATTTCTGACCTTTCGCCACTGAATTTAAAGTCCTCATTAAAGATGTTTTCAAGTTTGAAGCACTTTCTTGAGAAAGTGTCCCAACTGGGAAGGCACAGCAGGAGTTTCGAGAGTGAAATCTAATATTCTTATGGCGGAAGCCCTTTTAATTCCAGCTGAGCCTATTTATAGCAAAAGACAGATTCAAGGCTGTGTGCCAGGTTCTCGTCTAGATTTCGAGTGAAACAGATTCCAAACAAGGAACAGATTGGCCACATGTATCTGACAGCATTTGGTGCTTTCCAAACTACTGCCTCAGGTCTCCCATATTCCAGGCTCTGTGTCCTGGACTACTACACTGAAAATCCCTGAGGGCAGAGATGGTTCTTATTCCTTTTTCTTTCTTTGCTTTTTTGTGGTGCTGGCGATCCATTCCAGGGCCTTGTGCATACTAAGCATAAGCTCTACCTCGGAGCTGCACCCAGCACTTCTTGCCTTTCTATATTCCCAGTGTTCAGCCCAGTGTCCTGCAGAGTATGGGCATAAAATAAAATATTTCTTACTGAGATTTCCAGCTAGATGTGTTTTTTCCTTCCTCCAAATCCTGACGACACTTTTTTTTTTTTTAATCTCTCTATGGCACTTAAATTTTGCCTAATACTTTAATTTCTTGTGCATTTATAGCCCTCCTTAGACTGAGCTTTGCTGAACACAGGCAGTGTGTCTAGGTTTGCATTTCAATTTTGCAGCTTCTTAGTTATAAGCTCTTTACCTCTTTGAGCCTTAAGTTTCTTCACCTGTTAAAAAAATAAAGCTTATTAGACTGGCCTTATAGAACTGAGATAGTACTCAGTAAATACAGATGATAGTTTTTTGTAATCCTTCCATTTTTCTCGAGTGTTCAAATCACCATGACAAAAAATGGAAAAAAGCACTTAACCTAAGAATGCTCTACCACTGAGCAACATCTCAAACCCTTTTCATTTTTAAAAAAAAATTTTTTTAGTTGTAGATGGACACATTATCTTTATTTATTTATTTTTATGTGGTGCTGAGGATAGAACACAGTACCTCACACATGTGAGGCAAGTGCTCTACCACTGAGCCACAACCTCAGCCCCCCTTTTCATTTTTTATTTTGAGACAGAGTCTCCCTAAATTGCCTGGGCTGGCCTTGAATTTGCAATTTTCCTGCTTCAGCCTCTGGAGTTGCTGAATTATTGGCATGCACCACTGAACTCGGAACACTTGATTTTTTTTGATAAAACTTCTTAAATGACTTTATTTGTCCCTTCCTTTAGGCCATCCCCAGTCAGCCTAGAATTGGCAAGAATCCTTAAAAAGCACATTTACAAAGAGATCCAAATGGGACAAGCCAGAAAGTTCAGGCAAAGTTGTTTTGTGCTGTGTTCGCTGTCACACTCTGTTCCTTCAAACTCCAGAAAAGTATAAGGGATTGCAAATCAAAAGGAACAAGAAGTTACATGGACGCTGTGAAAACTGGGCTTGCTTCTTCACACAGTAGACACTCAGCTAGAAAGAGTGTGCACATGCTGGGGAAACGGCATTTTCTTATTCTCCTAATTCCTTTACAACGAAACTACCCCGTTCACAACCCTCACAATCTTTCCCTAGCTGGTGACTGTTTAAAAAGGTGCATAACCCACATTCCTGAGAGGTGAGGCTTAGACATCACAAGGCTGATAAGTGAACCTCACTCATCCGCCATTCTTCCTTACTCACCCAGAGAGGAAGAGCCACTCTCAGTCATTTTATGAAATTCCTGCCCTTCAAGTTTCCCACTCACGACTTCAGGAGCGAATCCTGGGTAACAGTTTCATGAGGTCAATGGCAACAGGTAATCAGTATTCCTAAGATATTGTGGTTGACATACTTGCCAATATTTAGCCAGGTGGGACATTCCTAAAGATTAGGGATCTGATGATACTAGCTTGTAAATATAACTTTGCCAGGTTTAGAGCTTTTTTTTTTTTGTTCTGTTACTGGCAAGCTCTTTCCTAAAAGCTGCATTAGAATAAATTTTTAGCCAATCAAAACCAGGGTCTGGATATAAGCCTATATATTTAAATTTTTGTACTGAGCATTCAAATTAAGCTTATGTCCAGGAAAATAATATAAAATTTTTAAAGTTATATTTTTATAAAAAGCAAAATAGTCACTATAACAATTAGAAATTATAGCTCAATGAAAAGTTATCTAAGGCTCGGGATATAGCTCAGCTGGTAGAGTGCTTGCCTCGCATGCACAAGTCCCTGGGTTCAATCCCCAGCCTAGCCCCCCCTAAAAAAAGAAAAATTGTCTATACTCTCATCTCTGGATGGGGTGACTGTTTTGCCTTGCTATACATTCTTTAAGATTCTTGTATCCTATTTTTTCAAAAGCAGAATAATGGAATATTGAATGATTTAAAGTTTACACCCCTCATACTATGGACATCTTTTCATGCCAGGATATAATCTTCATCATTATTAGTGGGTGTACAATAGTCTATCATTGCATGTGATGAATGTTTAGGCTGTGTCCCGCTTTCTCCATTAGAAACTGCTGCATTGAATATACTTTTAGTAGAGTTTCTGAAATCTTTATTTATGTATTACGTAAATTAATTTTGCTGAAAAGATATTATACAATTAAATTCCTCTCATTCTGGTATCTTTTATTACTACCAATAACTACCATTTCTTTCCTTTTTTTCTTTTTTCTTTTGTTTGGTATTGGGGATTGAACCCAGGGGAATTTTAACACTGAGCTACATCCCCAGCCTGTTTTTTAATTTTGAGACAGAGTCTCATTAAGTTGCTGAAGCTGGCCTCAAACTTGCGATCCTCCTGCCTCAGCCTTCTGAGTTGCACGTGCCAATGTTCCCAAGACTGACTACCATTTTTTGAATATCTAATATGTGTTAGCTCCTCACATACACTATTTCTAATGTTTATAAAAACCTGGAAAGCAAATATAAAATAGTCCTCCTAGAGACCTCAACTAATAAAAGCAAAAGATCTGGGAAGAAACCAAACCCAATCATAAAGCAGATGAAAAAAGAGACGTTGTATAGTAATTTATGTTGGGTCAGCTTGCCAGGAATAGCAGTGACACATTCCTTCCAAGATCATAGCCCAGGCCAATGTTCAGAGCACTATATGTTGTCAGCCATCCTGTAACAGCAGATTTCCTTTAAGATCTATTGTACTTGTCATGCCTGGAAGTTATATAGAGTAATAAATCCCATGAATCATTGAAACTTAATTACTCTGAAGTTTAAAACACACTGGATTTCCTCTGCTGAGAAAGGCCAGAAATATGCCTTCCACCATGGCTAAAAACTGAACTCAAGAATCATATTCATTATTGCACAAAAACAACAGGATGAGCTCAAGAGTTACTGAAATAACATATGTCACAACATTTAAAGGCAATCTTTTCCTTCTTCTTCCGGAAGGTGTGTGTGAACCACTTCGTGTTGGAAACTGCCAGGAACAGTGTGGTCTCGGTGGAGAAGGATAGAATGGTTGGGAATTTTATCTCAAAACACATGCTATCAGTTTTAACAGCACTTTATAAGGGGTAACAGTAGGTCAAACTAAAAGGTCTTGGCAGTTTTTGAATTTTCTTGTTAAAAGCATTTATATTCAGGATATGTGTTCTTTGGGGCCATTATTATTCTATATCTGAGATTCTACAGCAGGATTTGGCAAACATCTCCCATAAAGGGCCAGAGAGACACTTTAGACTTTGCAGACCACCAAGTCTGCCACTACAACATGTGAGCCCTCACTGGCAGTACAGACCTAAGCGAGCATGGCTGGGCACCAAGGAGACTTCATTTATGCACACTGAAATCTTTCATATGCAATGCAAGATTATTCTTTCTGTTTTTGCTTCTTAAAACCATTTAAAAATATAAAAGCTATTCACACCTTGTGGGCCATACAGAAACAGCCAGCCAGCCAGGTTTGGTCCACAGGTTGTTATGACCCCTGTTGTTGTTCTATGTCATATAGTTATTTATTTGTGAAGGACGACTTTCATAAATTATACAGTACACTTGATTTTTCTTCTTGCTATTCAAATAGGGATGTTTCCCAGCTCCACAGTTTCTCTTCTTTGCTTGTTTTGAAGCAAGTCATCCTAAGACCTGACAAATAAAACCTCAAGGTAAAAAAATAGGCAAAAGGGTCATTTTCAAATGGAATTTTAGGAGAAAGACAAAAAAGGGAAGAAAACAGCAGAAAAGAAGGAAAATAAGAGAAATAGGATAAGAGGTGAAAAACAAAAATGAAGGCTGTATCCCACAAAGAGACAGATAAAAAGACAAAGGGGAGAAGAGAGGCAGAGATACGCACCTGGTAGGGTCTCTATAAATATATGTCAAGAAAATGGTATTTAATTGGAGATCACAGCTTGCAACTCATCGAGGCAGAGGATTTCAAAACAAATAAGCATACACTGTAACTGGTCTTTCCCGTGATTATTTTCATTAGGCACAGTTAGAGTTATTAGATAGCTCTTATTGTTACATCTTCAGAGAAGAAATTACTCTCTGGCCCAGAGTGACTTCGAGCCAGAGGCTATCAAGTTAAGAGCCATCTGGAAATTGTCACTTCCTCTCTATCATAAGCCATCTACAGCCACTGACGATGCTAGTCCAGAAGAACTGATATTGACAACGTACTGTGTGGTTTAAATCACAAAGCTTAAAATGTGTTTACCATGAAATATTAAGGCAAGGAAATGGACTAATTTTTTAAAAAAGATGTTCAGCAAAAGTTGAAATAAAGGGAATCTCTTTGCTTGGTTCAAAAATAGGGAAATTAAATAAGCATAAACATTCTATTTCCCAAATATTTTGAAGACTTTCTACAGCTTTCTTTCATTTGAATGTTTCAGACTGAAAAATAGGAGGGAAAAAACAGGTGAAGGAACGACAATAATGTAAAAATTGAATGCCTACATCTCTCTAAGCTGCTGTATATCGTTCTACCCTGCTCGAACAATGTTTATCACACTTATAATTATCTTACTCAATACCTGTCCTCTTCATGAGATTTTGGTTCCATTAAAACATGTAGCAGGATGGTTTCTTGGGAAAGTACCTTATCTTTCTGTGCCTTAGTCTACTCATCTAAAAACAGGGTTAACGAGAGAGCCTCCTCAGAGGGTAAGTATGATGATGAAATGAGCTAATATGGAAGACACCTAATGCAGAAGGGGTGCTCAAAAACACCTGTTAAGTAAACAGTTGTTGAGTGAGTGAATTGAGTCTGTTTCTTTGGGGGAAGAGAAGAGACTACCTGTCCCATAAGACAAACTAACCACAAGGTTAAAAAACTCAGGTAGGGAAAAGGGCAAGCTGCGTGCAGCCTACATCTGGAAACATCAAAACATCTATGTTCAGAAAAACTGGACAGAAAAACAATTCTATAAGGGGTATTAGGTTCACTGAATTTGGACTAGGCCTAAAACACATGAAAATAGGACCAAACCCTCCTACGTTCTAGTGCCGTTTTGTTCCCAGCTCTTTTATTTGGACATCTTAAAAGCATCCATAATTAAGTTATTCTCATAAAAGTCTTTGGAGGGTAACATTACTCTCATTTAAAAATGGAAAATGGGAGCGTAAGGAAACCAGATCCAAATGTTCCCGATTCTTCCCTGAGGCTGAATGGTTAAGCAGGAAGAGCTTGAGGTTTTGGTATCAGATTCCAATTCTGCCACTACATCTTTTCAGCAATACAATGGGAGAAAATGGTGGTAATTATTTCACACAGTGTTATGAAGATTAAATGAGAAAATATGTAAAGTGCTTGACACTTAGAAGTGTCCATTAAGTAGTAAGTGTTATTATTGCCAGAACTTTAAGATCATTTTTTTAAAAATATTTTTTAGTTGTTGATGGGTATTTATTTTATTTATTTATATACGGTGCTGAGAATCGAACCCAGTGCCTCACACATGCTAGGTAAGCGCTCTACCACTGAGCCACAACCCCAGCCCCCTTTAAGATCATTTTTAAAAAATATTTTGTTGTAGATGGATGCAATACCTTTATTTTATTTATTTGTGTGGTGCTGAGGATCGAACCCAGTGCCCTACAAATGCAAGGCAAGCACCCTACCACCGAGCCACGATTCCAGCTCCTAAGATCATTATTGATCCAGTTTACAGGAATAAAGTTTTTATTAAGTGAATTGTCTTCTGGGACCTATACACCATGGAGAAAATATCAAGACTTAACAATCTGCTTGGGGACTCTATCTCTGGAGGAGAAAAGGCCACGCCCAGGGTGGTAAGTTAGAGTTCTAAACTTTTATTAGGCCATCTCTCCTACAACTCTTTCCCTAATTCCAGTAAATTTGAATTTACTGGAAAATGACAAGGCTTTCTCAGTAGGATTCCAAATATACTGCTTTAAGTTATTGGGTCTAAGTCATTATTAAGCTTTTTATTTTTTGTTTTCTTCACTAAATATCTTTAAAATTTTTATATTGTAATTTCAAAAGATGTTTTCTCACTTGAAACCTAAAATCCCGGGAGACAGATAGGGCAGTAAGATCATGCTCAAGATACAGATGAGGAACTGACCCTCTGGAGGTTGAGACTTGCCCAGGGTGACCCAGAAAGTAGGCAAAGGTACTGGGTTCTCAACCTAGATCTTTTCATTCTAAATTCTGCCCACATACTACACTACCTTTCTGTAAGTGCTCACAACAGTGGACTAGTTTGGTATTATTTAATGGACTAATACTTTAAGACAGGCATTTTCTTGGTTGCATCAAGGCCAATCTACTGAAACCCCAAGGCAAATGCTAGGGGTTCAAAAAAAATTTTTTTTAATAGTCCCAGAGCAAAGAGATACAAAAAGATGGGAAGAAAAAGTCCATCAATAGAGAATATTTTCTCCTTTCTATTGACTGGGATCTCTAACTTCTCTTTTTCCTTGTTTTCATAAATGAGGTTCTCTACCAGATATTACAATGACAATTACAATTCCTTCCCTGTTAGTAATACAAACCCAAATAGTCTAGCTATACAACAATATGTAATAAGGAATGTGCTGGCCACACCCTGAAACCAATAGTTTTGGGTAGAAGAAACACTAAAACAAGTTGTCAACAGATATTTAACAAATATTTAGCAATGTGATTTAGTCTCCTTTTGCTTCCCTTTTCTTTCAATAAATGTTTTACACATCTACTACATACTTGATACTGAGCAATTACAATAAAGAAGGACATAGTCTATTTTCAAAAGCTCTCATGGCTTTTGAAAGATAAGGGGGTGGTGAATAAATCAAATTGATAATTATAACAGTATATAATACATATCATGGTAGAGGTATGCACAGGATTCTAGGCAGCCACAGAGAAGTGTACACTTTTTTATGGTTACAATAGTTTTAAGACATTGTCTTCCAAGCCTTAAAAAACTAATCTTTGTATTCCATCTGTCACTTTACTTTTAAATTATTTTATTGAAAGCTGACTAGGCAGTCAGTGACTTTTATATTGTAAAATTTCCACTACTAGGTGGCACCAAGAATCTATGTAATCATTTTAAAAACCCCCATACATGACAGCTTTTGGAGTGTTGGGCTTTGATCTTTGAGTTAATTTCTGACCACTTGTGGTTTAACTCAGATTAAATATTGAAGAAGTTATGAAGTTCTCCTCAATCTGATCAGCTATAACAACTGAAATAAACAAATCAGTCCCATGATTCTGCTTATTTTCAGAGATTCTCCCAAAGGATTTATCCTGTTGACATGCTCTTAATTATGACGATACATTTCTTTGCAATACACCTGCATTATTTCCTTACAAAGTGAATGTACTGGTTTTAGGAAAAACTAGTCGTGTCCTGGGTTTGGTTATATTTATCTGCCTAGGACTAATTCTCAAAGATATCAGGAGGAGAGTTTGTGCTTTTGTAACTCCATGGCTCCCCTCAGATGCAGTCCTGTGGAGCTGCCTTCTCCAAGAGGTCTTGACTGAAGCTGGGCTCCGCTGGGCTTTCTTTGTTTACAATCTCTCACTTTCAGTGAAGTTCTGCAGTTAGACAAGATCCTACACTTTGGTATGCATGTTAGAGAGCTCTAGATAGGGAAAATGGTTTGGAAAACCAGACAGACTGGGTTTGAAACCCACCTCTGAATCATGAGCTCTGTTTGATTTTATCACTATGTCAGTTTCCTTATTGTAAAACGACGAATAATGACATTTTCTTTTTATACTTGTTGCATAATTATAATAGATAAACGTTTGTTAACTACTCAGGCTGTGTTTGGCACATGACCAACATTCAAGAAATTCTATTTAATACATTCTAGTAATACCTTTCCTACCAGTGTCTAGATTTTGAGGTTCACCATTTAAAAACAAGAAAAAGTGACCAAGCAAAATTTCCTCTGTATGCATACTTTTTCAAGAGGATCCATTTGTTTTCATCAGTTTCTTAGAAACTTTCTAAGAAAAAAGTTAAGTGACGAACCAAGCAAAAGAACTTAGAAGTAAAAAACTGATATGTGACCATGAGAAAACTAACTGAACATTAAGTACAAGATCATTTTTATTCCCAAAGAACTGCAAACTGTTTCCCCTAGATAATTAGGAGGTCAGAGTACAGAGGAAAGGATCCTATCCAACTTCTTATTTAGGAAAAGACAATGAAGGAAGAGATGGTCTTGGACTCTTCTTTTCCTGTTTAAATCTGAATTTAAAATTAAGTTTTAAAATTTGGCTCCACTAACCTTAACTCCAACAATGTGACTTTAAGTAATTTAACCTCTTTGAGTTTCAGTTTCCTTGAGTATAATGTGGTGAGAGGAACAGTACCTACCACATTGGTTGTGAGTATTCAATTAAATAATGTATATAAAGTATGTGGCACTGATCTGGACCTAATTTAGTGTTCAAAAAAATTTTTTATTTTTATTTTTTAGCTATTATTCTAAGTGACTCCTAATTTGGGAAGCTATCTCTCCAAGGTGTACAGTAGAGAAAGGAACTGATGAAGGTTTCTTTAATTCTCTTTTCTTTTCCAAGGCTGATCTACACCACAGCCCTCTATAATTCTTTTTATACTCCTGGGAAGGAACTAAAGCCAAGGATCCCTGGGCAAGGAATGGCACTTAAAATAGGCAGGTGGACAAAGCTGGCGTTACCAAAATAAGCAGAATAGATGACTCCAATACAGTGCTCTTTGTGGGGTTCTGGAAAAGCCCCCCCCCTCCTTTTTGAAATTCCATCTTTACAAAGAATTGCTTTGGAATTCCTAAGAGCTCCTGAGAGGATAGCAATACTCCTGGGAAGGTTATCACCTCTCTCCCTCCACCCTAAGGAGTTAGCCAATAAAGGCTTAAGGTGGTAGCTCTCTCAAGGGCACTAATGTCTTCATAGGGAACAAGATTGCCACTCACAGTTCGTGGCTTCGAGACAGGGAACTAGTCAGGTGATGAGGGTCCTGAAGGAGGGTTCCCAAAGACAAAGAGTAAAGCGGAGAGGGGCAGAATGGGGCAGAGGGTGGAGGTAGAAAGAGGTGGAAGAAAGCCAGAGACTCCTCTCTTCTGCAAATAAGGCCTAAGTGTAGGGAGCTGGGGCTTTGCATGTTACTATGAAAATGGTCAGGTTCTCCAAGCGGGCAGTGTGGTAGGGAGCAGGGGTTCTTGATCCAGGTCCAGAGGGACTTCCATTGGGGGCGGCTGAAGGCAGAGTGGAGGAGATGGCCTCCGAAGGGTGGAGAGGGACAGAAAGGGAAGTGGGCAAGGGGTGAAAACGCAGGAGTGCGCCCTCCACTAGTCTCTGGCTGCCAGTTACTGGTGCGCTTCCTCGATCGCGTGGATGGCACGAGATAAGGAAGCGCTGGCATCCGGCCAGGCATCTGGAGACCGCGGAATAACAAGAGCTTCTGCACGGTCTGTGTATTGAAACGCCCCCTGCCATTGGCGCGTCCATGGTGTGGAGGGCCAGGATGTGCCCTTTGTCCTCCCTCCACATCACGTCGAAATCAGGACCCCTGGACTGCAAAACAAGGCATAAGAAAACCTGGGCTTTGAGAAGCGCTCGTGCATCCAAAAACGGCGGAGACCAGACTTGCAGCCAGGTTGTCAGACCGCGGAACTCACGCTGCAGGCAGGGGCTCGGTCACTAGCGGAAGGTTAAGGGGTGGAGGGCCATTCTCCGGCCTCTCTGGGGGCGTGGGACTCACCCTTGAAGGAGTCAGGAAGCCGCCGGGCTTGAGTGTCCTCGGTGCGCCGTTTATCAGCCATGCTGCCTGCGTTAGAGTCCACAATCACCCAAGCCTGAGCCTCCGGGAATGCAGCAAGCAAGCACCTCGAGGGGCTCAAGACCCAGGCTGCGGTCCCGCCCTCTCCTAAGACACGCCCCTCCCCAAAATTAGCCAATAAGAGCCCAGGAACGAGGAGGACACGCCTCCTTCCTCTATCCCCCTCCCCGACCCCGCCTTGGCTTCCCAGAGGTTCGCGGTGAGGGGCGTGGCCTGAGCTGTGTGGCGCCCCCAAGGCGGGGCGGGCCCCGGCCCCTGAGCCTGCGCGGGAAGGGAGGGACCGAAGCTCTAGGTAGTGAGGAGGCCGCCGGCGGGTTGGTCAGAGGAAAAGGTGAGAATTAGGGAAAGGCGCCTTGCTGGGTAGTACTAGAGCCTGGCGCCTCCTCGGGGCGTAGGAATTAGCCGAGAGAAGATGGCACCCTCTTGTGACGGGGTGGGGTCACCGACTCCGCCCAGGGGAGCGCGCTGAGGCCCCCCCCCCATGAGTCGAGAGGGCGGGTGGTGAGAAGGAAAGAGGCGACACGACCACTCTCTAGCAAAAGTGGATTAATTCGAGTGAGGTGCACTTGGCTGTATGCAAACAAAATCGTTTTTCAGCCCCTGGCCTCTGGCCGGTGGTGTGCACATTGCTGGGGATGCCGGACCGGACAGACTCCGTGTCGCCTCTTGGAGTTTATACTCAACGGCGGTGGCGAGCCAGTGACAAAGAGGCAAAAGAGCCTTGCACTTGGCGGAGGGCGCTGCGAAGAGAGAAACCTCGGGAACCTGCTCTGGTTAGGCGGACAAGAGAAGGCTTCTGTAGGGAGATGGCCTTGAGATGTCACTCAAAGATGAGAAGAAGCCAGCCTTGGGAAGGGGTACAGACTATGCAGGACGGGAAAAGGGGAGTCCAGAGAAAGGGAAAAGCACATGCAAGGACATTCCCAGCCTCAAGCTTTCTGGATCAGGAGTTGTGACTGAAACATCACATTTGAAAACCATCCTAATGCAAACTGTTCAGGGTATGTTCATGTACACAAGAAGCTGTACCTTTAAAAACAATTTATTTTGAATGAAGTACAGGATTACTGGAAGTCACAAAGACAACAGAGAGGTCACATGTGCCCTGTACCCAGTTTTCCCCTGTAGTTACTTCTTAACTAAATTCTCAAGACCAGGAAGTGTACAGTGGCACAATATAGTTTATGTCATTTTATCACATGTGTAGATTCCCAAGGTAATCAAGATACAGAACTATTTCATCATCACAAAGATCTACCTCATGAGAAGCATTTAAAAAATGTTCAATATTTAGTTGTATGATAGCAGCCACCTTGTGCTTAGGTCATGAAATGGTAGACTTTCTCTGACTTTATAGCTCTGGAGCCTTGAGGCTGTCATAAAGGAAACTGGAGCATGCACAATCAACAGGGAGGTGTTAAGATGATCTTTCTTTGAAGATGAAGGCTCTATAGTTTGATAAAAAGCCTGATTCAGAGCTTTCAAGTTGACTTCCAGTCAAATGGGGCAAAGAACTGTTTATATTCCTAAAGGTGCTATACAATTCATGCAGTCACTTTGCTACTAGCCTTCTGAAGATAAGGAGAGAAATACAATAATTTAATGATCCCTCTTTTAATCATTCTTGAGAAAGTGCACAGCTTCAGTTTTTCCATTCTGCCCTGAATAAACCCCAGAGGCATTAACTTCCTGTTTATGCTGTGGTTCCCAGGAACAAGGAGCAAACATGGGAGAAACCAAGTAAACCCTTCAGTAGAGAAAAGCTTAACTACAATTGCATATTGCAAAAAAGTATTTGGGTTTTATTTTGCTGGAAAGAAAAATGATATATCAACATGAATTTAAAATCTGTACCCCTCTCTGCTACGTCAGCTCAAGTCTCAAGGCAATCCCAACAGCGTCACTTCTGAAGCTTCTCCCTTTGGGACAAAGATTTTAGTAAACACTTGTTGGCTTTGGATTCAGATTGCATCAGTTCTAGAGCTAATTCCAAGCCCCAGACTAAGAACAAGCTTTGACTTGGTCTTCAGATTACTTTCAGAGTAGATGAATATTTCTAATTTTGATTTAAATATGTTGACTTTCACTTTCCCATGAAACTAATGTATTTTGGTGTTCTCACAATATTCTGTATAAATATATGTGTTTAATGCACTTTAAAAATAAATATTAGAATCTCTCTCTCTCTCCCTTTAGATTTTTAATCCTAAATTTTCTCCCAATAATGACTAGAAGTTAGAATTTTTAAAAAGAACTTTACACTTTAAAAATGGAGACACATAAAGTTATGAGTAAATTGTAGGGAGAATTACTTATAATCTTATCACCTTTAACAAAAGTGTTATTGTAAACTGGGCACAATGGCACGCACCTGTAATCCCAGTGGCTTGGAAGGCTGAGACAGGAGGATTGTGAGTTCAAAGCCAGCCTCAGCAAAGAGTGAGGCGCTAAGCAACTTAGAGAGACCCTGTCTCTAAATAAAAAAATAAAAAATAAAAAAAATAAGGCTGGGGATGTGGCTCAGTGGTTGAGTGCCTCTGAGTTCAATCCATAGTACAAAAAAAAAAAGCATTATTGTAGTTTTGGTGAATTTTTCCTTTTCTTTTTATTTAAAGAGTATATATATGTAGTTGAAATCAGAATATGTATTCTCCATTACTTTTATATTTTATTTTGCTGGTTTTTGCCTAGCATACTTATGGTACCAAATTAAGTATTGATTGATAATGACAGTGATGAGATTATGACAGAGATGGAGTTGTAAAGATGTACCAGAATCCGTAATTGAATAAACCAGAAGGAAATTTAATTAGTCTTTTCCTGTGCTCACAAAAAATGCTTCAATAAGAACAACGGGAAAATCCTTAATTATTTTTTCCTTTAAACCTCTAATCCATTTTGTTCTCAATGCCTTTAATGAAGTCAGCTAATCTGATTCTTTATGGCAACAGCAATACCAGCAGTTTGTGCCATTCCACCCAGGATGGGACTAACAAATATGATCTGTTTCTCTATATGGATTAATTTACATTTGTTGCATTATAGTAAGATTATTGTCTTATCTCTTCTGCAGGAAATTACTCCAGGATTTGAATCATCACAAGAGTTTCACTAGAGGATTTTATACATTTGGGGTGTGGCAGCAGACCGATTACATCACTGTACCTGGTAAGATACTAGGAATCCAGGTCCTCATGTCTTACGAAAATAACATTGTAACATTGGTGGTATTTAATAGTTATCTAAGGAAATAATCTTAGTAATGTTTTTAATTTATGAATCCATGCAGCAAATATTTATTAAATACCAGCTATGTGCTAGGTATAATACTAGGTGTTTGGGATATAAAAATGAACAAAAAAGACAAAAATACCTCCTATACCAATGTATCTTACATTCTTGTGTTTCTTTCCACATGTACTAGTTTGCCAGTGTTTCTATAACAAAGTACCACAGAGTGGGTGACTTAAGCAACAGAAGATTATCTTTCTTAATGGTTCTGAAGGTTAGAAATCCAAGACCCCTGTGTTGGCAGGACTATAAGGAAAGAATCTGTTTCAGGCCTCTCCCTTTGACTTATGGATGGTTGTCTTCTATCTTGTGCCTTCACAACATCTTCCCTCTGTGACTATGTCCAAGTTTTCTCTTCTTATAAGGACATTAATCATATTGGATTAGAGTTCATCCTAATGACCCATTTTAACTTAATTACTTTTTAAAAAATCCTGTCTCCAAATACAGTCACCTGTTGAGGTATTGGAGCTAGAACTCCAGCAGGTGGACTTCCCTGTAAATATAGCCCAAAATATTACATAAGGCAACAGTGTATCCAAATCTTTGTCTTGTTTTTTTCTCTTTTGAAATATGCACAGCCATTTATATTTACCTGCAAAATGTGTTTGAGTGATCTGTAATGATGAATGATTTCTTTTCTAGACATGGCTTATTTTTTTTTAATTTTTTTTTTAGTTGTAAATGGACACAATATCTTTATTTTATTTTATATGTGGTACTGAGGATTGAACCCAGTGCCTCAGGTATGTGAGGCAAGCGCTCTCCCACTGAGCCACAATCCCAGCCCATGGCTTATTTTTAAACACTACTAAAAAGAAAGGTCTTGATTAGAAAGGATTACTCTACTTGGAATGTTGCTCCATCTAGTGTCCACCATATGCTTTACTACTTTTGTTAGTTATAAAAACAAATTAAGGGAAACCATGTTGGAGAAGGGGTTCTGTATTCAACAAAGGTTATTATTCACAAAGTAGCAGGATTCATGGCAAAAAAATATTGTTTAAAATACTGTATGTGGAAAGAGGGGCCTATATAATGGCATTATTTTTAACAAGTTGAATAATATCATTATCATAATTTATCATTGCCACCAGTTTTATCATGAAGAGACTGAGACTGGGGTTTGTCACTTGCCCAAGATCTCACAGATTATAAAGTGTTGGAGATACTGTGCCTCAAATCTGCATAACTCCTGGCTTTGATCTCTTAATCATTCTGAATGTATAAAAAGAAGCAAAAAAGACATAAACTTGTCAGAATGCATTCCTGAGATATGAACACATATAAGCATACATCTAAATGAGTATTTAAGTTTGCTTTCAATCTTAACATATACTTAACCTTTATCTTATATTGCAATGTTTGTTCAGTATTTGTATCATAGTTGGTATACTATATTAAGATGCGTCTATTCATCTTAGATATTTAATTTATAAAGGACAGGACATAATACACAGTGAGATTAGCATTTTACAGTTTATTTCACTGTACATCTCAAATTAAATTGAAAAATGTAAATAAATGTTCAAGTTTAAATTTTTCTCTGCAGTTTCTTGTTTGTGGTTATGTGTGTGGGGTAGGTACTGGAGATTGACCCTAATGGTGCTCTATTGCTAAGCTATGTCCCCAGACCTATTTTAAATTTAATTTTGTGACAGGGTCTCACTAAATTGCTGAGGCTGACCTTGAACTTGTGATCCTCCTGCCTCAACCTCTTGAGTATGTCTTTGCAGTTTTAAAGATTAGTTTCTGGTTTTCTCTTGTACAAGTTGAATGGGCAGCTTAGCTGCCTAACGTTATCAGGAAAGGTTTCTAAGGAAAGCAGAGTTAGTAGATGAATTTGAATTAGGAAAGGATGCTTTAGAAATACAGCAATACCTTGTAAATGCATAAGGGTTTGCTGGAGCTTGATATTTTGAGGGAAATGTAAATAGTTACACATGCCAGGAATAGTAGTAAGAGATAATAGATGAAAAGGCATACGCCAAATTTAGAAGGTAATTGTGAAGCTGCTGAAAGATCTGAACAAGAACATGGAATGAACATATCGGACTTACCAAAACATCATGTGATAGGTATTCTGAATAGGCCTATGGCTAGTAAAGAAATTGAATAAATAATAACCTAAAACAGAAATTACTGGGCCCAAATGAATTTGCTGCCAAATTCTATCAAATATTTAAGAAAGAAATTGTAACAATTCTCTGATGTTGTCTATAGGACAGATGCAGAAGGAATACTTCCTAAATCATTCTATGAGGCCAGCATTATTCTAAAAGCAAATTAAAGACATTACAAGAACCGAAAACTACAGACCAGTATCTTTCATGAATACAGGTGCGAAAATCCTCAACAAAATAGTAACAAATTTAATCAATATTATATAAAAACAATTATACATCATGACCAAGTGTGGTATAGTCCATATTTGCAATACTGATAACAAAATTTGAAAATTAAATTAATGTGGGATGGGGATGAAGCTCAGTACTAGAATGCTTGCCTAGCATGCACAAAGACCTGGGTCCAATACTAGCACTGCAACATAAACAAATAAAAAAGAAGAAAAAGAAAAAGAAAATCAACTAATGTAATCGACCACTTAAACATGCTAAAGAAAAAAAATCACATGATCATATCAGTAGACACAGAAAAATCATTTAACAAAATCCAACACTGATTCATGATTAAAAACTCTCAGCAAACTATGGAGATAGAGGAACTTATTCATCTCAGTTAAGAATATGCATATAGCCTGGACATGGCGCAGGCCTCTAGACCCAGCAGCTGGGGAGGAAGGAAAACCATGAGTTCAAAGCCAGCCTCAGCAACTTAAAGGCCTTGAGCAATTCAGCAAGACCCTGTCTCTAAATAAAATACAAAAAAGGGCTGAGACTGTGGCTCAGTGGTTATGCACCCCTAGGATCAATCTCTGTTACCAAAAAAAAAAAAAAAAGAGAGAGAGAGAATATGCTATAAATCTTATAGCTACCATCATACTTTTTTTTAATATTTATTTTTTAGTTGTAGGTGGACAGAATATCTTTATTTTATTTTTATGTGGCGCTGAGAATCGAACCCAGTGCCTCTCACGTGCTAGGCGAGCATGCTACCACTGCGCCATAACCCCAGCCCCTACCATCATACTTAATGGTGAGAAATTGAAGCTTTCCTATGAAGATCAGAAGCAAAGCAAAGATTTTACTTTTCACCACCTCTTTTCAACATCATGTTAGATGTCTTAGCTAATGTAATAAGAAAAAGAAGTCAGGGCTGGGATTGTGGCGCAGTGGTAGCGTGCTCGCCTAGCACGCGGGAGGCACTGGGTTCGATCCTCAGCACCACATAAAAACAAAGATATTCTGTCCACCTAAAACTAAAAAATAAATAAATATTTAAAAAAAAAAAAAAAAAAAGAAAAAGAAGTCAAAGGTATACACAATGAGAAGGAAGAAAGTAAAACTCTTTGTTTGCCAATGACATGGTTTTGTACATAGAAAATTTTTTAAAAAATTAACAAAAGTCTTCCAGGACTAATGAGCAAGAACAAGTGGCAGAAATAGGTTAGTATATAAAAGTGAAGTGTTTTTCTACATGCCAGCAATAAACAAGTGGAAATTGAAGTTAAAAACAAAATGTAATTTACATTAGCACTGAAAAAACTAAATATTTAAGCTTAATGCTAACAAAAATACATAAGATCTTTATGAGGAAAATTACAAAACTCTGATGAAATGAACTAACTAAAAACTAAATAAATGAAGAGATATTCCATGTTCAACAATTGGAAGACTCAACATTGTCAAGATGTCAGTTCTTACCAACTGGATCTGTTGCGATCCTAATCAAAACCCCAGCAAATAATTTTCTGGATACCAACCAACTTATTCTTAAGTTTATATGAAGAGGCAAAAGACCTAGTATGAGAAATAATATTGAAGGAGAGGAACAAAATTGGAAGTCTGACAACTCTTCAATTTCAAGAGTTACATAAAGTTACAATGTGGTATTTGCAGGAGAAAAGACAGATCCCTGGAACAGAATTCGGAGTCCAGATATAGACCCACACAAATACAGTGAACTGCTCTTTGATAAAAAAGCAAAGGCACTATGATGAAGAAATGTCAGGTTTTTCAGCAAATTGTGCTAAACAACTGGATGTTCACATGCAAAAAAGTGTATCTAGATACAGACTTTACATCTATTACAAAAATTAACTCAAAATTGGTCGTAGACCTATATGTAAAATGGTAAATGATACAACGAGAAGATAACATAAGAGAACTTGGGTTTCGGTTGAATTTTGTAGTGCTAACACCACAGATACAATTCTTGAAAAAAAAATTGATAAGCTGTACTTCATTAAATTAAAAACTCACTGTAAAAGATGCTGTCAAAGAATGGAAAGACAGGCCACAGGCTGGAACAAATATTTGTGGAAGACATATCTGATAAAGGACTATTATTCAAAATATACAAAGAACTCTTGAAACTCAGGGATGAAAAAACAAATAATTTTAAACATGATTTAAAAATGGCTAACACATCTGAACAGATACATCACTAAAAAAGACGTATAGTTGGCCAGTGAACATCTGAAGATTTCAACATTATATGTCAGTAGGGATTTACAAATTAAAACAACAGTGAGATGCCTTTGTACACCTATTAGAAGGCCAAAATCCAAAACACTGACAATACACATGCTAATGAGAAGTGTGGAAAAACAGGGACTCTCTCATTCATTGCTAGTAGGGATGCAAATGGTACGGTCACTGCAAAAGCCAGTTGGACGATCTCTTACAAAACTGAACATACTTTCACTGTATGATTCAGTAATCGTGCTCCTTGCTATTTACTCAAATGAGTTGAAAAGTTATGTCTGCACAAAAGCCTATACATGGATATTTGTAGCAGGTTTATTCATAATTGCTAGAACTTGGATACAACCAGGTAGTCTTTCAAATAAAAAGATGAATAGAAAACCTTTGGTACGTCCAATGGGATATTTTTCAGTGATAGAAAAAAAAGAACTATCAAACTGTGAAAAGACACAGAAGAACCTTAAATGCATATTACTAAGCCAATATGAAAAGGCTACATACTGTATCATTCCAACTGTATGTCATTCTGGAAAAGACAAAACTGTGGAGATAGTAAAAAAATCAGTCATTGTGAGGAGTTGTAGAGAGAGCGAGGGATGAAAAAAGGAAGAGCACATAGGGTTTAGGGGGTACTGAAAATACTGTGTATGATACTATGATGGTGGGTATGTGCCATTCATTATATGTTTATCAAAACCCAGAGAATGTGCATCATCAAAAGTGAACCCTAATGTAAAGTAGGGACTTTTGGTGATAATAATGTCAGTGTAGGTTCATTGAGTGTAACAAGTATAAGGGATGTTAATAATGGGGAGGCTGTGGGGAGGGGAGAAGTAAATAAATGGGAATTCCTAGTACTTTCCACCCAATTTTGCTGTGAACTTAAAACTTCTCTACAAAGTAAAATCAATTTTAAAAAAACCATGATATCAGTAAGCCACCCCAGATTTCAATCTGTTTCATTCTTGAATGAATTCACATCAGGCATTCTTTTTACATAATTTTAAATTGATTTTGAAAAAACAGATTTAGAATTTAACACTGAGGATCCTGCTAGACAAAAAGCTTCTTGCAAACATAAGGAAACACAATACAGGAGGGAATGAAATAAATAAGAGATCAAGAATAAATAGTGTCACATTTAATATGGCATTGTCTCATGTAGTTTTATGAATTAATATGTGAAGAAAAGATTGTTTAAACAAGTCAATTCTAGTGTATCATCTGGGAGCATAAAATACACTGCTATCCTTAAAATCTTTTTTCTTGGGCTTTCAGACATAATGGCGTTGGAGCTAATGGAATTTCTTACAATATCATTGGGAGTTTTAAGAGTGCTGATAGTTTATATAATGTATCTTTATTTTTTAAAACTTGTTTTGAGAAGTCAGCAATGGTCATGTTAATACTGGCTGTGAAGCAATGCAAGCAGAGTATGTAGAATTTGTTATGTTTCTGTTACCTTTTATAGTATTGAACTCCTGTAGGACTTGACAAGTTCCTTTACGAGTTACAGTCATGTTTTACTTTTTTCATAGTGACTAGTTTCTTTTTATAGAAGTGGTAAATGAGTGACACATTAGCTAATATAAAATAATAGCTACTATGACTTAATTGTGTACTTCATGCCACAAATCATATTAATTACTTTATATAATTGTCTAAAAAGCACTGCATGATAGCTTTCAGCTCCATTCTAAATGGAGGAATCTGAGCTTCAAAGAGGTCAAGTAATCAGTCAGTCCCATGGAGTGAGGGCAATTTAGTGGTTAATAGCATAGGCTTTGTAGCCCTATTTTATATAAATGTTAGGTTAAGACAGATTAGTGAAGTATAGGGTCTTGACAAATAGAATAGATATATATTGGAGAAATTAGAGAAATTAGGGCTTAGAGAACTCCAAACATCTAGATTCATCTGAAACAGTGATACTATGATACTATTAATATTTTGGACTGGATTTTTTTTAAAGAGGAGCTTCTCTGTGCATTGTTAGATGTTCAGCAGCATCCTAGACCCCACCTGCCAGAGGAAAGTTGCATCCGTTCCTGAATCATGACAATCAAAAGTGTCTCTAGATATAGTTTAATGTCTCACCAGGTGAGGTGAGGGATGAAATTGCCTCTTCTTTGAGAAATGCTGATCCAAAGTATTTTCCTACTGTATAATTCTTGCTTGAGGAAATTATGGCTCACTGAGAGAAAATAAAGATGTCATCTCATGTCTGTGCTAGTCATCTCTCTCTTGCTGTGACAAAATGCCTGAGGTGATCAACTTAAAGAAGGAAAGGTTTATTTTCACAGTTTCACTGTCTATAGTTTATTGGCTGTGTTGCTTTGAGCCTGTGGCAAGGTGGTACATCATGGTGGGAGCACCTGGCAGAGGAAACTTCCCCTGATGGCAGCCAGAAATGGAGAGAGAGAGAGAGAGAGAGAGAGATGTGTGTGTGTGTTCTAGTACCTCCTTCAAGGGCATGACCCCCAACCCTGTGACCTAACTTCCTTCCACAAGGTACTACCTCCTAAAGATTCCACTACTTCTCAATAGTGTCACAGCCTGGCAACCAAACCTTTAGCATCTGGGTCTTTGGGGAACATATAAGATCCAAACCATAACATGCCCTTTTTCTCATTATTGTTTGTTGGTAACTAGGATGTACATTTAACATGTTTTGGAAAATATTAGGGAATAGGAGTGCTAGATTAGATCTGTCATGCAATTTGCCCATATACCCCTCATATATCCTCTGATATGGCTCAGAAGACTCTGTTTACTTTTGGTAAAAGAACTGGATTAAGGAAGTAAGTATCTGAAATTTTAGAAAGTGCTGTTTTTTACTGGCTACCCTTTCTAGACTGAGAAGCCAATGAGAAAGATTATATTTGATAAAAATAAAAATTAAAGAAAAAGATTATATTTGAACTTGAGACCTAATCTCGGGGGTGGGGGGTGTGTGGCAAAGCCCTATGATAGAAATGGGCATGGTTATCAAATAGACAGCAGGATAAACATGATAATCAAATCTTGGGAAGTTCTGTCATTAAAAATTTATTTCCTCCTAGCTTTATTAAGGTATAATTGACAAAATCACATATATTTATTATATACAATACTTTGATGTATGTATACATTGTGCAATGATAAAATAAATCTAATTAACATATCACCTCACATTTGGTTTTTATAAAATTTATTTCTAGTTATTGGAGTAATATATGAATGTTTCTTATTTTTAAGCATTCAAACAGAATAAAGCCTTAACTCTTTTCTTCTAATCCCTTTTGCTTTCACGAAAGGCTCAACAGAAATCCCCCACAGTCAAAGAGGCTCTTGATAATAAGACATTTAAGTTGCCTCTCTCAGTAGATGCCAGTTCTCTACTGTCTCCAGGCAGCCCAGTGCTTGCTTAGTAGGCAGTAAACAAAGCAGCTATGTGTCAGTGATGAAGGTTGTAGCACTGGCTTCAACAAATGCACCTCCCTTCTCCAACTCTGGTCTGGTTATGGCCATTGCTAGGGATTCAGTCCTTTAATTTATCATTTAAAATTTAATTAATTCCACAAGGTACTACCTCCTAAAGATTCCACTACTTCTCAATAGTGCCACAGCCTGGCAACCAAACCTTTAGCATCAGATTATATAAAAATATAAAAATAAAAGATTATATAAAAATAAAGATAAAGATTATATAAAAATAAAAGCAGCAGCAGCCAATTCTGAGTCCTGATTTAGCATTATAGAAGGTCTGTCCATCTCTCCTTTGGCAGATGTATTACATTCGAGCCCTTCTGTTGGGGGGACCAGAGACCCACATTTTTAGACATTAAAGAGGTCTAACTTTCTGGTAGATGAGGGTTCTTCTTTTATCTGCCGTTTTCTCTGTTTCCTCTATCTTCTCAGCATAGTTTTTGGTTAAGTAACTATATAGTATTTACATTGTCCTTTGCACATGGTTTCATAGCTGACCATTGTAATATGTTATGACCATAATTCTTTTTAATTTTTTTCTGAAGTTAAAAATTGCTTACTTAAAAAAATGCTTATCTTACTTTGTACTTGTTTTTGATTCAAATAGCCTTTCAGTACAGTTTCATGTGGCCCAAGACAAATGCAAATGGAGGTCCACACATGTGTACTAGTCAGCTTTCCATTGCTGTGACCAAATACCTGACAAGAACAACTTAAAGGAGGAAAAGTTTATTTTGACTCATGGTTTCAGAAATTCAGTCCATAGCTGGTTGACTCCCATTACTCTGGGCCTGAGATGAGGCAGAACATCATGGTAGAAGGATATGGTGGAGGAAAGATGCTCAGCTCATGGAAGCTGGGAAGCAGAGAGAGGAGGATCCAGGGATGAAATTTAACCCTCAGTGACCCACCTCCTCCAGCCATACCTCACCCAGTAATCTATTCAAATTATTAGTCTGTCAAATGGATTAATCCACTGATGAGATCAAGCTCTCATAATCTAATCATGTCCTCTTCAGACCTTCCTGCTTTGCTTAACATATGAGCTTTTGGGGAGCACCTCATATATGAACCATAATGACACACTAGCTATATAATATTTAAAAGCTATAGCTCAAACTACTAAATAAAATCTCTTTTCTTCTGTCTTACCATATAGACCTTCACAACAAAATTGAAAAATTTATGTCAAATGGTGGTTTTTATAAGACTGAAAGTCTGAAATTATCAGACAATTGAGTTGAATTTTTACTGCAAATGTCTGGGTCAATGATGTTTGGATGAGTAGTAAAGGATTAAAAACTAATAAGCTTTTAAAAATTGATTTTTCACAATTTTAGCAAAATATCACAGTGAGACTTTACATACGTTTTGATAGTAATGCTAAATTAGACCCTTCTTAGATCATTATAGACCTTACTTATTTTTCTCTTAAAACATTTTAAATATTTATTAAAATTAAAATGCAGGAACAAATTATAATTAATGAATATAAAAATGTAAATAAGATATTTAAAACTGGAACTTTTAATTTAAATTAAAATTTCATTAAGTAATACTAAAGATTATATAAAAATAAAAGAATTATAATTTTAGAAGCAGTGTCCACCAATCAGTGCAAAATACCAATAGTTTGCTTTACACATATTGCATCTAGATATATACACACAAATTTAAGAGTGATATGAGGGCTGGGATTGTAGCTCAGCGGTAGAGCGCTTGCCTTGCATGCGTGAGGCCCTGGGTTCGATCCTCAGCACCACGTACAAAGCAATAAATAAAGACATTGTGTCCATCTACAACTAAAAAAAAAAAAAATATTAAAAAAAAAAGAGTGATATGAATTGTTTAATATTACAAAGTTTCCTGGCTGCCTTGCATAACAGTGTTGAATACTAAGTAGTGATTATTCCTGGATTCACTGGAGACTACACTGGAACCATCTGAAACCTGAAAGAAACAAAACAAAAAAAGGACATTTCACACTCTCAGTATTTGGTATACAGTGTCTATTTTATTTTGTTCTCAGACAGAAGGGATTTGTCAAACGAATTCACTTGTATTTTCCCTTACCAAAGTGCTTCCACTGTTCAGATTTTTCCATGGTCCAAAGCACAGTCTGTCTCTGACATCAAAGGTGCAACCCACATGCCCCATAGCATGCCAGAGCAGTCATCTTTTATTATGAATGGAGATGTGAAGAACCTCAATGAAGTTAATGACACAAACCAGTTTAAAGTTATAGATTGCATGGTGCTAGCTTGAGTACTGAATTGAGAGTGATAAAGACATCAATGTGTGCTTTCATAAATTTATTTTTTGTTTGGTATATAGGGCCCTATGATATGTGGGGCCCAGGTGCCCTGTTCTGAAGTTGACATTGAGTCTTAATACTCCATGTGCACATGCTCAGTTCACACTTCTATTTTCCAGTAGCACAGTCGTTCCTGCAACATTTCTGTCATTTTGAATTTCAGAGATCATCAATTCTAGTTTTCTATAGGAGTTGTTGCTCAATGCCCTGAATGAGAGTGATGAACTTGAGCCCTATCTTCTTTTAAAAACTTTTTTTTAAAAACAATTTTAGATTTATGTAAGAGTCTCAGAAATGGAGCAGGTTTCTATATACCCTTCATTAAGCCTCTCCTAACGTGCATATCTCATAGAATGATGGTACACTTATCAAAACAAAGAATTAATATGAGTACCTTGCTATTAACTAAACTGCAGACCTCATTTGGATCTCACCACTTTACCACTGTAGAGAGCCATCAGTTGGCTGTATGTGGACCACCATGCAAGAGTCCCACACAGCACTAGAGATGGGTGTGACTTGCCAAGATGCCAATCAATCTGCTGACTGCAAGACTCCGCCTTAAGAATGTTCAATGGAAGGTCTTTAAGTCCCCCAATAAAAATAAAGCACATGCAGGGTCCATTTTGCCAGATACCACATGCTATTTTGCCATTTGCCAGTTGCTAGAAGTCATAACCATCTGGGCCCGTCCTACCTCTGCATTTTGAAACTACTTTCTGTGTTCTGTGGTTTTTTCGTCGTCTTATTTCTTTTAGCCAATTCTTTACTGGTCAGGGAACCTCGTCCCACTGTCCACACGGGACGTGGCTGACATACCACTGATCCTTTTCTTTGTTTCAGAATCTCACATTGCCTTTGATTATCATGTCTCCTGTCTCCAATCTGTGATAGCTTTTTAGTCTTTCCTCGTCTTGCAATTTTGAACAGTTATTTTGAAGGATGTTCCTAATTTAGGTTTGTTTAATATTTGAATTTGCTGTGATGAAATCGGGAATATAGGTTTTGGGGAAGAATACCACAGAGGTGACCTTCCCTTTCTATTATATGATAGCAGGGAACTTGATAGCTACATGGCTATGATGTGTTATTAATCTTGATCACTTGTTTAAGGTGGTCTTTGCAAAGTTTCTCTAGTTGCTTTATCTTTTCATGCTCTGTTCTTTAGAAGCAAGTCACTAAGTTCAGCCCACATGCAAGGAGTGGGGAATGTATTTAAAACCTGCATTCTGCCAGCTCTTATTTGATACCCTTCTTCACCTCCACTTCCAAAAGTTCTTGAGTCTTTAGAAGATTCTGTGGCATATGTCAGTTTAATTCTTGGCTTTCCTCACTATATCCTAAGTCTTTTTTCTGTAGTTCAGCTTCCAAAATTTGTTCCTATTATCTCCTTTTCTATCTGTATTTACAGGTTTATGGGCTTTTAAAAATCCCTTTAATATAGTTTTAGTGGGGTTTTAGAAGAAGTGAAATTGGATTATTATGTTTAATCTGCCATATTTACTTTTTTTTTTTTTTTTGGTACTAGGGATTGAACTCAGGGGTACTTGACCACTGAGCCACATCCCCAGCTCTATTTTGTGTTTTATGTAGAGACAGGCTCTCACTGAGTTGCTTAGCGCCTCGCCATTGCTGAGGCTGGCTTTGAACTTGTGATTCTCCTGTCTCAGCCTCCCTAAGTGCTGGGATTACAGACTTGAGCCACCGCGCCCAGTTGGGGAAAACATTTTTAATCACCAAAATTGATATTTAATCTGTATCTGTATTTGTCATTTGTTTGTCATAATTGTGCCATCTTCATAATCACCGAATGCCTTTGTTTTGTACTGTTGTTGCAGTCTGTGAAGCATTGAGATGAGTCAGAAACTCAGTTTAGGAAAGTAAGCCTTGGAGTGCTGTTTGATGTGACTGGCCCTGATTTTCAAAAGTAAACCAGGGTTACTATGATGAAATGGGATTTTAAGGAGTTTAGGGTTCTTCCTCATACTACCACACCCAGTTCTTAAAGTTCACAGACAAGAAAGCAGGCTTGGACACCGCAGGAATCAAAGTTTGAATCCATTTGACAGGCAAGAACCTCACACCCTTGTGCTAGCCAAAAGCCATCAAAACTTGAATGTATTTAGGAGGAGAGTTCTAGTATCTGCTGTGGCATCTTGATGAGCTATAGGAATGAGGGCTGTCATCCTCTGCGTATTTGCTCTCTCTTTTTCCCTCCCTTCTCTTTCACCTTTCATTTTTCAACAGTCTCACATAGGCTTTTTGATATTGGTTGTTTTTATCATTTAGTGACTAGGTTGCTTTTTTCTTCTTCTTCTTCACACATTTTTATAAACTGTCTCTCTTCTTTCTTCTTCTCTCTCTCCTGGGGATTAAACTTAGAGGTACTCTACCACTGAGCTACACATTCAGCTCTTTTTATTTTTATTTTTGAGATAGAGTCTTGCTAAGTTATCCAGGCTGGCTTTGAACTTGGGACCATCCTATCTTAGTGTTGCAAGCAGCTGGGCTTACAGGTATGCGCCACCATAGGCCTGGCCCATTACTTTCTTAATAGGTAGTATGTCTATGTGGTTTTTGAACCAGAAAAATGTGAAAGAGTAGTTGTTGCAAATTCTTGTTGTTGTCCCTAGCGGCCTCTTTACCACCTTGTTCTGTCCCCTCTTGTAAACATGTTTATTAGTCTCTAAACATGTTTATTAGTCTCTTCTGTGTGTTTTTGTTATTTCTTTCTTTTAAATAGTTTTTTTAGTTATCAATGGACCTTTATTTTATTTATTTATATGTGGTGCTGAGAATTGAACCCAGTGCCTCACACATGCTAGGCCAGTGCTCTGCCACTGAGCCACAACTCCACCCTGTTTTTGTTATTTCTTTATGTATATGTAAACATATTCTTATTCTCCTCCTTCTTACATAAAAATTACAGAACTATTTATACTGTTCTGTACTCTGCTTTTCTTAATGAATAATATGATTAGTATGTAAGCAGTTTCCTTATTCTTTTTTATAGCCCTATGGTTATGTCAATATTTATTTAAGCATTCCCCTGTAGCAAGTGACTTGGGTTTGCTTCCCATTTTTTTTCTTTACAAACAATACTGCAACAAATAACTTCATACAAACCTAATTTTTAGGTGTGTAGGTATATTTGTATAAAAATTCCCAGAAGTGAGAGTGTTGCAGAATATTGACTTAGTTATTATGGTGTATCTAGAACGGATTAGTTATAATCTGTTTTAGTAGAGACAACCAGGAAAATAGCGATCATATCTAGCATTTACAATACAGAAAACTTTATTAAATGTTTTCTTGTTTTAAATTTACTATTTTTTGGTTTTTACTTTTTAAAAAAATTTTTTGTAGTTGTAGATGGACAGCACGCTTTTATTTTATTTGTTTCATTTTTATGTGGTGCTAAGGATCGAACCCAGTGCCTTACACATGTTGGGCAAGTGCTCTACCACCAACCTGCAGCCCCAGACCCCACTTTTTATTTATTTTTTAATGGAGAAAATTTAATGCAGGAAGTGGTTACCAGGTGATGGAGGAACTGAACACCTAGAACTGACCCAGAGATTAGTGACAACAGAAAAACCATTACTAGAAGTCTGAAAAGACTAAAGTTAGAAGGACAGGTCACCAAATCCCAAAGTTGGAGGCTAGGGTCTCTACTGACCTGTGTGGTGGGAGCTGGGGCCACTGAGAAGATGCAGTCACTGTCAGAGAAGTGCCTGAGAATAAAGGGTGAGGTAGAGGGCTATTGGTAGACACCAGCTAAGAGCCTGGGAATTACAGTCAGCAGACATCAGCCACCCTGCAAGACAGAGAGAGAAGGGGAAGGGCAAAAGATGAATTTGAGCACAGGTGGACTCAGAACCCATGTGGTATACTCCTTTTTTCTACTTAGTGTTCAACTTTGTCCTTCTACCCATGTTTAATATGCTCATACAAACAAGAAGAGAAACTCAAAGTCCCATCAATCATTGTAACCAACTCCAGCTCAGGATCTGGACTGGTAATGCAGTCTTCTCCATCAGGACCAGATATGACTTCCTGTGGCCTTGTAACCTATGACTTAAATTGTAAATTAAATAACCACCAATACTCTTTATATAAAACCTTGGGGAAAGGGGAGGAAGACAAAGTAGAAATCATTGGTTAATATGTATATATAACAAAAACAAATATAAGTGCTTGTTTCCGTAAAAAGTCATAAGGTCATGGTTGACACCTTTTTCTTATTGTTCTATATTTCTTTGGTTTTACAGTTAGTAGAAACCAAGTTATTAGGTTTCTTTACTAGTAGTATGACTATATCAATTAGGAAACATTCAGAACAACAAAGATCACATTTGGTGTTTCAATGAAGAGATTTTAATATTAGAAATTGGATAAGCCATTTTGGGGAACGAACACCCCCCCCCCAAAAAAAACCAACAGGGCGGTGATGCTGAACTAACAGAGACAGTAACTATAGGAGGAAGCTACCACTCCTAGAGCTGGAAAGGCAATAAAGTAATCTTGCCAAAAAAAAAAAAAAAAAGGAAACTGAAAGAAGCAGTAGCTTCAGCCTCTGAGGAGGGGCAACTGCCAAACTGTGGCTGCATCTTTTCTTTCCTTAGCCATGATGACACCAGCCCTAGGAAAACCCCTCGCCCCAGACCAAAGTATCATAGTCGATGGCCACTTGTCAGGAAAGGAACGCATTCCTCCCTTACTGTCTTGAAAACCTTTACAGAGGCCAATTAACAAAGCAGGAATACTGTTCTCATTGTCCTGGCCCCAGTAGCTTAGGGAAAATGTTGAGAGTGTGAGTTTGGACCGAGAGACGATGGCATAATCACGGGGACAGTGCATCACTTTGCCTCCTCAATAGCCACATGCAACCTTCTACATATATTTGAACTTCCTATACGGTAAGAACAGATTTCTTCAAGAAGATACTATCTTTTGTAGAATATACACTCCCACTCTTTACCCCAAAAGAGAAAATTCCAATGTCACTACATGAATCTCCAGATCATATTAATTACTCCTCCATTTGCCTAAAGTCCCAAAGATGAAATTATGAAGTTAAGAACACTGCCATTAGTTTTTTTTTTTTTAATATTTTTTTAGTTGTAGATGGACACAATGTCTTTACTTTACTGCTTTGTATGTGGTGCTGAGGATCAAACCCAGGGCCCCACGCATGCGAGGCAAGCGCTCTACCGCTGAGCCACAATCCCAGCCCCTGCCATTAGTTCTTAAAATTACAGTGGTAAAGAAGAAAAGTTAATATAAACAAAAATACATAATATACACATTTACACATATACATTAAGTAATGAAGAAAATTATGCATAGCTGTTAGTCCTTTTATTCTGTCTCATCAGTGGTCCTGTCTTGTTTACTGTAGTTTTCTATCATCTTTTAATGTCAGCAGTGGGAATATAAAGAGGTCTCCACAGCATCCCAAGATGCTTTGTACTGAATAGATGCTCTGGGTATGGATTTGCCTTGCCTGCTCGTTGTGTTCCTGCCAGTACCACCACATGAGCCCTCACTCACTGTCATAATATTCCACATTATATTGCCATCCCTTGGCCTCACTGTGTAGCAGAAATCCAATTTTTCTTTGGTGATCAGTGTCAGTCACTTTGCCCCTTGGTTCAGTTGAATAAGGAGTCTAAAATGGCCAGAGAGCTGCTAGAAATTCAAGGAGATCATTCCTCCTTTGGAAACTAAGACCTCTAAACCAGCAGAATTTAAGTTATGAAGTTATAAGAAACAGAAGTTCTGTAAATAAGTGTAACAATAAGAGAAGCTACTTTCTTTTCCATTCCCAGACCATGGACTCATGTATTCTGGCTGTGGGAGAAATGGCACCGCATATTGGTTGATAGTTCAAAGCATATGTGGATTTTTTTTTTCTTTTTTTTTTCAGTGCTGGGGATCAAACCTAGGGCCTCACACATGCTAGGCAAGCTCTTTCCCCCTTATTGTCCCAGGCCACATATATTGCTCTTTTACAATAGAATCTCAAACTTATAAAATGTCTCTTGGCTAATGCTGTGAGTCTTCAGTAGGCCACTCCATTGTTGTATCAGGCCAGCTATCTCTGGGTGATGGGGTATGTGTAAGAATTGTGATTTCTGTAGTTTGTGAAACATAGTCACACATCTCTGGTGAGATGGTTCCTTGGTCAGAAGCTGTGGTGAGTAGAATATTATGACAGTGAGTAGGGAATCATGTGGTGGTACTGGCAGAAACACAATGAGCAGGCAAGGCAAATCCATACCCAAAGTAGGCATCTACTCAGTACAAATGACTTTCCCTTCCATGATGGAAAAGTACACTGTAATGAATCTATCAACAGATAGTTGACTTATCCCCTTAAGAAATGGTGCTGTATTGGGTACTGGCAGTTTAAATTCTGCTCTTGGTAATTTGAACGCTCAATAGTGCCAATAACCAGATTAGCTCAATGCAGAAAAGTCTGTGTTTTGGGGTCTATGTTCCCATCCCTGCCACTGTGGATACTTTGTACACAGACCCATTAAACACAGGATGGGGAAAGATGACTGACAGCCACAAGCTGTCTTGCTCACCCCTACTCTTGAGACCTCCTCTGCGATGGCTGTCTGTTGGTCAGTGTTCGTACTTTGTGCTTATTTATGAAAGATCATGCATGTATCTCTGCTTTAGACTTCCTTGTTATCAGTCTTTTAGGATTATTTTTTCAAGTTCCTTATTAACCGGAACTTGAATTATTATCATCCTTGAATGAGTATACACCTGTATCATAGATCATTTCTCTTTCCTGCAAGATGAACTGCGAGAAGTTCTGCCTTCGGAGTGGATTTTCCTTCATTGTTCCCCTTCAGTGGCATCCCTGAGCAAGTATGCTGGTGTCAGCAGAATGTGGAAACCCCTTTGTGAATTAGGCCCACGTTTTTTTTCTTTCTTTCTTTCTTCTTCAGCAGGTCATATGAAACCATAAATGTGGAGTAATAGAGGGACCACAAGGCAGCAGGAGTAGGTTACGGGGGCCTGAGCTACCTACTTGTTCATGTAACTACTATGTCTTCTTAATCTGACCCTTGTTTGAGCCTGAACTTATATATACAGTTTCCATTTGATGATAGATTGCTGCTGCACATGCCCAGCCATGGCACTGTATTTAATGTCTTGCCCAGATAACTCTTGTTCATAATAGGTGGTGGAGGTCATATAATAATTTTGGATTCCATGTTAAACATTCAGTTCCTACCAGGGCATAGTGGTAAGCTATGAGTTCCTTCTCTAAAGGGGAATAATTATCAGCATAAGAAGGGCATGATTCTCTTTCCAAACTCCAGCTATGTGTTCTTTAGTTTTCCTGTGGAGACTTGCAGAGGAGTCATGCAGCATTCTTCATCACTGACAATTTGAGAACTACAGAAGCAAAGCTGTGTAGGCATGGTGCATTTGGGAGCAGCACTTAGTTCAGTATGAGCAGGAAGTAGAATTTGGGGGAAGATTACAAGGAGTGGAGAGGTGAGAGGTAAAATTCAAAGGATTGGGTAGGGCTATACTGCAATGATATTTATGTATAACACTAAATTATGAACAATATTCCATAGGCTCAAGGAATGTAGTTGAGGATTTTTTGTAGGGTTGTGGTATAATCCAGTTTGTATGAAAGATAGTCTGTAACAATAAGAAGGGAGAATCAGAGATGAGTGATTCTGGGGGTAGGATCATTATTTAAGATTCCTTAGTAATTGTGAGGTAAAATGATGAGGCCTGAACTAAGTAGGGCAGTGAGAATTTAGAGGAGAAAATGAATTTAAGTGACACATAGGATATGAGCGACTACATGTGGAGTGGGAGGAGAGGACAAGAATTTATATATGTGATCAAAAAATTTTATAGTTGGGTGGCACAATCCTGGTTTGAGATTGAGTCAGGTTTAGACGGATCTGGGCCTAATTTAAAGCCACCAGCTGTTTTGATTTGTTCCAGACTAAGGGGTTTCTTAGGATATGGGGGTTTTAGTTCCTGCACTAAAACTGGGAAACTCCTTAGCAACCTGGGACAAGTTGGTCACACTATTATTAGTGGCAGGAGTTTATTGGCACAAGCACTGAGAAACCTTGGATGCCTCTGGCCCAGTAGTGGTGCAAGGGAACGGTAGTTTTATTACTGCATGGCAGCTGCCATTCAAATCCATTCCCCAATGTACTTAATCTGGGGTTCCAGGGAGAAAGGAGATTAGAAGTAAAATACAAAAGAACTGTTTCACTCATCTGTGACCCACTCGAACAGACTGTAACCCAGAGGGGATAGATTCTTTCTCAGCATAGATCACCTACAGCTCTGGAATTTGAGGGCTTTAGCATACTGGTGAGTTCAGTTCACTATAGGTTGGGAGAGTTGCAAGGGATGGGGATAATGCGGAAGAGGGAGGAGGAGGAATTTGGAAACCTGTATTGGCACATGGGAGAATGGCAATATTTAGAAGAGCAGAATAACATCCAGCCAGGCAGGTGGGGCACCAATCAGTGAAAACTGAGTTGTTAACACAAAGGCAAGGTGAACAGACTTCTCTGAAGCAATTTCATTCAGGAGGCACGTGCTGGTTAGGGTTACTTTCGTTGTTATGTTGTGCCATCTAGTGGCAATTTCCATGTACTTCTTGTGTCCTAAATAGAGGATTGAAAGAGGGCAGATGAATTAAGAATCAGGACTGTTTCCAAAGTTGTCATTTGTTCATTCATTCATTCATTTGCTTGTTTGATGATTTTGATTGAATATGAATACCTTCTAGGCTATAGAAATTAAAGGATCAAGAAGAACCAGGACAATCTTGGAAGAAGAATGAAGCCAGAGGCCTTTCTTGTTCAGTTAAGGTACCCCCCGGGGCACTTATGCCTCAGAGACAGCCTATAGCCTTGGTCCTGCCCTTTTTATCCCTGCCCCCATAGCTTACATTCTAGTGAGGGGAAATAAATACATAAATAGATTGATACATAGATAGATAGATAGATAGATAGATAGATGGATAGATAGATAAATAAATAAATAAATGATTTTTAGTAACTTAAAAGGTGATAAGTGCCATGAAGAAAATAATTAGAGAAAGAGACAGGCAGGAATAGGCTGGATTGTAGTTTTTAAAATTCTAGGCATGCAAGACCCCACTGAGGTTTCATGTTTTTACATTTTTTTATTTTGAAATAATTATATATTTACAAGAATTTACAAAGATAGTTCAGAGAGTTTATGGCTAGCCTTTATCCAGTTCCTTCCAATAGTTGTAACTTATGTAAGTATAGTACAGTATCAAACAGAAGAGAGTGGCAATGGTACATAGTGTCTAGTACCATGCCATTTTGTCACGTGAACAAATTCCTGTAACCAATCCCACAACCAAGATACAGAACTATTTGATCACCACAAAGATATGCCTGTGTTTCCTAACCAAGAATGTCTTTACAGTCATTCCTTCCCCTCATCTCCACCATCCTAACATCTGGCAACAATTAATTTGTTCTCCATCTCTATAATTTTGTTCTAATGGCAAAAAAATGTTGTATGGATGGAATCATACAGCATGTAACCTTTTGAAATTATATTTTTTTTCCCGCTCAGTGTAATGCTTTTATGGTCCATCTGAGTTGTTGCATCCATCAGTAATTTTTCCCTTTTTTCTTTTGGTACCAGGGATTTAATACAGGGGTGTTTTACCAGAGCTCCATCCTAGCCTTTTTTATTTTTTATATATTTATTTTTAAAAAATATTTATTTTTTAGTTGTAGGTGGACAGAGTATCTTTATTTTATTTTTATGTGGTGTTGAGGATCGAGCCCAGTGCCTCACATGTGCTAGACGAGCACTCTACCACTGCACCATAACCCAGCCCGTTTTTTATTTTTTTCAGACAGGGTTGCACTAAGTTGCTTAGGGCCTCACTTAATTGCTGAGGCTAGACTTGAGCTTCCTCCTGCCTCAGCCTCAGGAGCTGCTGGGATTACAGGCATACACCATTGTACCTGGCAATTTGTTTCTTTTTATTGCTGAGTGGTGTTCTGTGGTGTAGATATTCCACAGTTTAACCATTCGTGCAATGAAGAACAGTTTGGTTGTTTCCATCTCCAGCTATTACCAGCAAAGCTGCCATAACATTGATATTTGGGTTTTGGTGTGGACACAGATTTCTCTGTGGTAAGTACCTAGAGGTGCACATGTTGCATTTTAGTTTTCAAAAGAAACTGCCAAAAATATTTTTCTGAGTGGCTGTACAGTTTTACCGGCAGTAGAGAGAGATTATCTGCATCCTCTCAGCACATGGTATTATTAAAAATTCTTATTATAGCTTTTCTAATAGAACTTGGCTAATTTGAATTTGTTTCAGAATTGAAAGATTAATTTGGATTAGAAAAATCAATCAGCATAATTATCTCTTTAACAAATAGTGGAGAAAATTACTTGATCTCCATGGACACAAAAAATTGATGAAATTTCTTAAATATTCATGATAAAAATTTTCAGTAAGCTAGAGTAAAAAAAAAGTTCAGACTTGGGGTATAGTTCAATGGCAGAGCACATGCTTAGCATGCTTGAGGTCCTGGGTTCAACCCCCAGCCCTGAAAAACAAAGAAACAGAAAGAAATAAAAAAGAAAAATTTAAATGCCTTAATATAATAAAGGGTTAGTACAATGTAGTACCCAGAATAGCTTCTTAAAAAACTGGTGCAAAGAGATGTTGAAAAACACTCAGTAAATCAAAATGGAATTCTGAATATATGTTCAAGTTATCCACAGGAAAACAAGAAAAAAGAAACAGAAGCAACAAAAAACAGGGGTGGGGGGCAAACAAAATAAAATGTTAGATCTAAACCCTCACATACAATGTCAATAACCAGTGAGTCCTGGATTCCATTCCTTGTGCCCTGAACCTTGCTCAAGGTTTTCAAAAGCACCACTCATTCCCTTAATGGACTTTTCTTGAGTAGGAAATGACTGCAGGAGAACAGTCATCTCAAGTGCCAGGCTCACCTTCCTGAGCCTCTGTTTTTCTGGGTGCTCCTGTCTGGGGAATTCTTCATAGATCTCTTATGCAAATTAAAAGCAAACACTTTCCCCAGCTTTGTAATTGTTCTCAGCCTTATATCATGTTGCCTAGTGCAAATTTTCCAAGTTTTGGTGACCTCTCTTATTAATGTTCCCTCTGTTCTTATAGATACTTACCTTTCCCCCCTGCCATTTAATGAGATTTGGACATGGACCACAGGATAAGGATGTAAAGATGGCACAGGCTCGTTCCCTTAGCTTACATCTTCCTGGATCCTGGGCTGGGAATTAATGCTACATTATCTTGTTCACTCTGTTATGTCCTCAGTTGATAACAAGTGTATCTTATTGCTTCACCCAGAGCCTGGCAAATTAGGGCCTGTGCATTTTTTGCATGGCCCATGAGCTAGTACATTTTAAAAAATTTAAATTTTTTGTTTTCAAATAGTTGTAAATTTACAAAATAGTTGTAAAAATAGTACAGAGAATTCCCATCTACACACACCCAGTTTCCTCTATTGTTAACATCTTGCATTTGTATGGTGTGTTTGTCACAACTGATAAACCAACATTGACCTATTATTAGCTAATGTCTCTACTTAATTAGATTTCCTTAGCTTTTATGTAATGTCTTTTCTGTTCTGGTATATCACATTACATTTAGTATCTCTTTAGGCTCGTCTTAGCTGTGACAGTTTCTTAGACTTTCCACATTATGACAGTTCTGAGGAATATCAATTACTGCACAGTTTTGCTTGTCTGCAGATGTCCTTCAGTTGGGATTTGTCTGATGTGCTCATCACAGTTAGATCAACATTATGGGGCTGGGGTTGTGGCTCAGTGGTAGGGTACTTGCCTAGCATGTGTGAGGCACTGGGTTTGATTCTCAGCACCACGTAAAAAATAAATAAATAAAAATAAAAGTTCATCCACAACTAAAAAATATTTTTAAAAAACCAAAAACATTATGGGTTTTGGGGAGGAAGACCACAGAGGTAAGTTGCCTGTTTACACAACAAAGTACTACAAACTGGGTGACTTGAAACAACAGGAACTTATTCTTTTTCATAGTTTTGGAGCTAGAAGTCCAAAATCAAGGTGTAAGCAGGATCAGTTCCTTCAGAAGTCTGAGAGGAAGAACCTCATACCTTTCCCCCGGTTTCTGGCAATGGTCAGTAATCCTTGGCTTGTAGACACATAACTCTGATCTCTGCCTTTGTATTCATATGGCCATCTTCTCTGTGTGTCTGTCAGAGTTAGCCTCATCTTTTGAGGATAGACATTGTCTTAACTAACATACCTGCAAAGACCCTATTTCTAAATAAGGACACAATTAGAAAACTGAGGCTTAGGACTTGCATACATCATTTTTGAGGCATAATTAAACTCTAACAGTACCATTATCATTACAGCATGTGAAAAATACATGCTATCAACATGGTTAATCACTGTTGACACTAACCTTGATCATTTGGCCAAGCTAGTTTTTTTAATCAAGTTTCTCTACTGCAAAATTACTCTTCTTTTCCCCACTTCTGTATTCTTTTTATCTTTGGAAGGAAGTCACTATGTGCAGCCCACAATTAAAGAGCGGGGAGCTATTCTCCACCTCCTTGAAGACAGATTCTCTATATAAATTTACTTGGAATTCTTTTGCAATTGTTCACTTTTTTGGATCTATATGGACTCATGTATATTTATTTAAGACTTTGGGTTAGAATCTAATACTACATTATTTTGTTATTCAAATTGCCCCATTAGAAGCTCTTTCAATGGACTTCTGTGTGCCTTGAACACGTTCCCATCATTGTGATTCCTTTCCTTTTCTCTTTTTTCTTTTTCCTTCCTTCTTTCCTTTCTTCCTTTCCTGGAGATTGAACCCAGGACCTCACACATGCTAGGTAAGTGCTCTACCATTGAGCCACATCCCAGCCCCTATCATTGTGTTCTTTTTGAGCACATTCTTACTTTCTGGTGCTAGAAAACATTTCAGGCTCATCTTGAATATTCCCCGCTAATTCTCTGGAATCAGCCATTTCTCCAAAGAACCCCTGGTTCTTTTTATTAAAGTATTATGAACTAAGACCTAGGTGCAGAGTCTACTTGCTGTTGCCGAAGTGTCATTGTTTCTAAGTACCTCTCAGCTGACAGAACAAGGAAATATGTATGTTTCTACTAATCTCTGTACAAACCCATATTTGTTTTTCTACATGATTCATTTGTATCTATATAAAGCTAAACATGAGCTCATATGATTTCTTCAATTTTCATGGTAATCATGGGCATCATTCTGGCCGGGTCTTGCTTGTCTGTCTTCACATTTTAACAGGGAGACACCTACCATCCACCATCCATTTGCTTAATTGTTCAATTTTAGTATGCCTATGTGGTATGATTTGATAATTATACTCCCATGAGAAATAATTTTACCAACTAAGGTCCAGTTTATATGTGTAATTCTTTTGTCTTTAGACTTAGAGTTTCCACTTATTTCCAAAGTTACTTTCCAAAGTTTCAAAGGTAGGTTAGCATGTTTTCTCCTCAGCCTCTTCAGTGAAGTTTTTTCCTCCATTTGTAATAAGGTTAGATCCTTTTATTGCTGTCTATATACCATCCTGGGATCTTCTGACCTCTTACGTAATTTCAAAGAAAATGGCATGCATAAAGGTCTGTTCTGTGCTGTGAAATTCTATGGATTTTGACACATGCACAGTGACATGTATCTATCATTATAGCATCACACAGAATAGTTTTACTATCCCCTCAAATCCCTTGTGCTTCACTTATTTAAACTTCTCTTCCTCAAACCCCTGAGAATCACTGGTCTACTATCTCTGCAGTTTTGCCTTTCCCAAATGTCATATAAATGGAATCACATAATATTTTAACTGTGATGGTTAATTCTATGTGTCAACTTGAGTAAGTTAAAAGATGACCAGATAGCTGCTAAAACATCATTTTGGGATATGTCTGTGAGGGTGTTCTGGAGGAAATTAGCATTTTAATTAGTAGATTAAATAAAGAAGAACTGTCCTCTTCAGTGTGCTTTTACATATACACATATGCACACACATATGCATATGTGTGTTTGTATATATTTTTTCTTTTGTATTGACTCTGTTTCATTGGAGAACACTAATTAATACAGTAATTAATTCCTGGCTTACTTTTTTGTAGTGTGTTTCCAATGGAAATATAGGTTCAGAGCCTATACAGAGATATTCTGGTTTGCTTTGTTCACCTAGTACTGCTGAGACTCATACTGGACCTTGCTGATCCTACTTTCATGGGTGGAGTACAAGTTTTCAGGCCTGGTCCTGCGAGGTGGAGTGTGGGAGAATGCTGGGCCATGGATGGCAAATGCTTCCCTGAGCATGCCCTCTGGACTGGCTGGTGCTGGGGGCCTCCTGTTGCTGTTGCTTGAGGGGTGAAAGGTGCTTTCCTGGGATCTTTAGTACTGCTATGTGGTATCATAGCAGTGGATCATTTGAGGTCATCTTAGATCTGCCCGCATCAGTCATCATCAATATTTCTATACAGTTTTAATGTTTGATAGCTAAGAACACTCATCATTTAAAGAATACTTACTGAGCTTCAGTTTTTCTCCCATAAAAGGGACAAACAGAATGACTTACTGTGGTTTTAGAGCCTCTAGTTCTTCTGTCCTATGTCTCACTAAACTTATGAAATTATTTATGATATAATTGTGATGACTATATGTTCTTACAGAAGTGATCGTTTCCTTTCCTGAATCACTATAGCATTTTATCTATAGCTTTCTGTGATTTTTTTTAGCACTTAAAACTTGCAAAAGAAATACTAATGAATAGGCTTATCTCCCTGAGGACAAATTGTTTTTTAACATTTTTCTATCTATCCTTGACTGTACTCAAAAGAGTACTTTTACCCTAGAGTTCAGTAAATGTGTATTTAAACAATAACACTCCTGTAGCATTAAAAAATATGAACTCAATATCTCTCTATATCACAATAAAAGTAAGATACATATTTGGAAGGATATATTTTTTTGTTTGGTTGGTTTTTTTCCTTTTTTGGTACTGGGAATTGAATCCAGAGGTGCTCTAACATTGAGCTACAGCCCCGGTCCTTTTTATTTATTTATTTTTTATTTTGAGACAGAACCTTGCTAAGTTGTCCAGGCTGGCCTTAAACTTGCAATATTCCTTCCTTATCTTTTGGAGTAGCTGGGATTATAGGTGTTTGCCACCATGCCCAGCCTATAAAAATATTTTTAATTTGCCTAAATTCATTCAGATGCTAGACTGATTGAATACTGATTGAGGATATTAATCACAAGCAACATATATCCCAGTGCTGGAAAACATAGTAAATATCTGATGTACAAGTTTATGAATATTAATTTTTCCCTTACACATATCCCTTTGATGTTGTATATGTATAAATACATATAATTTGCTTCTGAACTAGGGTCTCTCTCTTCACAAAAATCATGGTGTACCTCCAAAGGTATTTCCACATTCTTCGTAATACACATAAACATTATATAAGTAATAATTTCACATGAAATTATCATCTATTTATTCTTTATTCAGCCTAGGTATAATTAAACAGTGCAAACTTGGAAGGAAAAAAGTAATTTATTTTGGAAGGTTGTACATTTTTGTAAGTTTATGAAAACCTTGAAAATTTCACGTTATATATTTGAGGAACTGTTGTGATTCCTTTATTAATCTATAAGCCTAGTGGTGCAACTATCAAATCATTCCTGACTGCCATACTATTTTAACATGTTTTATTTGTGGAGGAGTTTTAAAACTTGGATCCCAATTGTATTCTGGTGATAATAGCTTAGCGGGTTTATTGACAAAAAAATATTTGTTTAGGTAGCTTTCATACAGGCTGTTAAGTTCTTTTGAGGTGTCCTGCATAAGTCCTTTTAGATATTGTCTAGTGAAGTTTAAAATCGTACGGGTAGTGCCACCAAAAATAGCACGATGGTAATAGAAATCTCCTTGTCCAAAGGGAATGCAAGCTGTTGATTCAGTTTTTCTCTCATAAGGGTACTCTCTTGTATTTTTAAAAAACCACCATGCATGGAGCTGAGCTACTGATTTGCCCAGAGTTTCCACTCCAAAGTCACTCTTGAAGATCTGATTTACAGTCATAACAAAGAAAAAGTTGACTTCATGCTGGATGGAATCTACGAGATGTGTATTCAAGTTCTTCATGTATGTGAAGTCACTGTATGCTGGTGATTCTTCTTCTTTAAATAGAGGCAATATTTTATATGTTCTGAAAGTATCTAACTCCACTAGAGGTGTCCTTGTGGTGTCATCAGTGAAGATATAGAAGATAACATTGTAGCCAACCATAAAGTGCTTATTAGCAGATTCTAGGAACTGTTCCAGGTATAGATTTACAAATCTATGAAACATGAAAAAAGGAATTGTTTTGCTAAAATTCATCAGGAGAATATATGTCATTTAGGATGCTAATGTACATGTCAAGGATGATAACAAATATAAGGGTAGAAAGGCTGGGTCTATAGCTTCAACTATATTTGTTAGTGAAAAAGAATGGGAACATGAGAAGAGACATAAAGTTTGTGAAGAAAGAGAGTTAAAGGGATATTAATGAAAAGATTCCAAAGTAACATTAAGGACTCAACTAGGTTTGAAAAAATAACCACTATACAGTTATACAGGCAGCCAGAAATAATGATTAGGGTTAATCATGAATAGTTCTTTGCATGTAGAAAGACCATGCATGCTCATCCATATTTTTCCAAAATAAAAAGGACAAATATTTGTATCACCTACTTTCCAGTAGCAAATGTAGCCAAGCCTATGGTAATGTTCAGCCTTTTGTAATATATTTCCAGGACCTGTCTATTGTAAGTTCCTTGCCATATGACTGGAGAATGCCAGTCAGTTATTGTTATAACATCAGGACGTTTTCTGTGAAACAGAAGAAACAAATCAAGCAGACGTCACTTTTTTATGAGAGTAGAATTTGTCCAATCAGTAATAGGTAGTGGTTATGGAGTACTTACTGAATTCCAGGCACTATGTTTAAGTGCTCACATAACCCAATGAATCTTTGCAGTGTCCTTTGAGGTAAATGCTATTGTTATCCTTATTTTTCATACAAGGAAACATGAGTACAGATTAATTGAATCATTTGCTTAGTACCAACCAGCTAATAAATGTCAGGGTCCATATTTGAGATCCAGCCAGTCTAGCTTCAGAGTCTGTGCTTTGGTTGTGATACCATACTGCCTTTTAAGCTCAAGGGTTATTTTATTTGAGCTCTGATTACACCTTAACTTTAGGTAGCCCAGTGTCTGAACATTTCTGTGATTATTTCCTCAAGCAAATAGTACCAATGTCTCCTTAGGTGTTCTTGGTTTTTTCCTTCTTTCTCTTTGTTTCTTTCTCTCTCACCTCTTTTCTTAGAAGATCTAGAATACTCCCTTTGCAACTTTTCCCTAATGCTTTAGACCCATAGATACAACCTGGAAGAAAAGAAGATTAGTCCAAAAAAGGAGAAAAACATGAGGTTTATTTCTAATGATAACAAAATGATAGAAGAAATAGCAGAACTAATAAATAATTTGACTGGACAAAGGGTATTAAACTATTAGAACAAATTAAGACATACATTTTGGAAGGAATTGAATACAAAGTCATTTTGATATTGTTGATTGCAAACTTTAATTATAAATATAGATCTGGATGAGGTAGGATTTGGCAACCCTTACTAGTTATTAATAATGATCATAATAATAATATAATAAATTCCCTTTCAAAGTTCCCTCTCTTACAATTTTAGGAATTATTTAATTTATAAATTTATTTTTATACATTTGTTTATTATTTTGCAGTACTAGGGATTGGACCCAGGAGTACTATAACTCTGAGCTACATTTCCAGCCTTTTTTGTTTTTTTAATTTGAGACAAAGTCTCACTTAGTTGTCCAGGCTGGCCTTGAATCTGTGATCCTTCTGCCTCAGCTGCCCAAGTCACTGGGGTTATAGGTGTGCATCACCATGCCCGTTTTATACAGTTATTTAAAAAATCCTCTCTATACTTACAGCTTATAGGCATACCCTTCTCCTTAAACCACAAATCTAAAATTTTTACCTAAAACATCCAGATGTATCCTTGTCAAAAGATATATTAGTTATAAATTAGTCATGCTACACATGTAAACAATATCTATTTGAAAGGATAAAAAGCTTTGAGGATTATTCCTCTTTTCTAATTAAATCAGATTAAAGATTTGCTGCCAGAATGAAAATTATCTCTGAAAGCAGAAGGCAATTATAAGCCTGTGTTAAGAAATTGTTTAATTAAAGATAAAACAGAAGAAAAAGAAGTAGAAGAAACTTAGAGTCATTATATTTATAATTTAGATATGAAGCTCTTCACCCAGGAGGTGAATGCTGGCCAGAGGACATCCTGTACAAAAGAGACTCAGTAGTCTGGTGACAAGATGACCTATCCTCTGGACCTTTCAGCATTTACCCTAGATGTCCTCATTGCTGGCTTCATGAGCCTCTGTACAAACTGACCTCAACTATAGGAATGGAGATTACACATGGGTTCAATAACATGGACATCCTCTTACTAAGGCTGAGTTGTAACCAGTGCTGAGCACCCAGTCTGCCACAGCAAGAGCCAACTCAGAGCCCACGGTATGATTCTATTTCCCAGGGGAACCCCCCACCATCTGATAGCTGCTTGACTACATTAGACTGCATCATGAAGGGGTATCACCTTTTTCTCTGGAAAAATACTTCCATTTTCTTGCAGGGATTTGCTTTCTTTTTCTACAAATCTGCCAGCTACCTTGACTTACAGAATGTCTTATTTATTGTCATGGTATCACACAATTGCCTCACTCACACGTTTTATGGTGAGAACAATATGGCAGTTGTCTCACTTCCATAACATTCTCTGGTCTTACTAATGTGCATTCCTTTTTAGAAACAGCTGGCCTGGTAAAAAGTAGAATGGTATCTTGTCGGATTAGGGCTTGACTTCCTTAACAAGACTCCTAAAGTGCAAGAAATAAAATTAAGAATCAATAAATGGGATGGATTCAAACTAAAAAGCTTCTTCTCAGCAAAAGAAACAATCAGTGAGGTGAACAGAGAGCCTACATCCTGGGAGAAACTTTTTGCCCACATGCACATCAGACAGAGCACTAATCTCCAGGATATATAAAGAACTCAAAAAGCTTAAAAAAAACAAACAACCCAATCAATAAATGGGCTAAGAAGCTGAACAGACACTTCTCAGAACAAGATATATCATCAGTCAACAAACATATGAAAAAATGTTCAACATCTCTAGCAATTAGAAAAATGAAAATCAAAACTCTAAGATTTCATCTCACGCCAGTCAGAATGGCAGTTATCAAGAATACAAACAATAATAAGTGTTGGTGAGGATGTGAGGGAAAAGGCACGCTCATACATTGCTGGTGGGATTGCAAATTGGTGCAACCAATCTGAAAAGCAGTAAGGAGATTCCTTAGAAAACTTGGAACGGAACCACCATGTGACCCAGCTATCCCACTCCTTGCTCTATACCCAAAGGACTTAAAAACAGCATACTAGAGTGATGCGGCCACTTCAATGTTTATAGCAGCTCAATTCACAATAGCTAAACTGTGGAACCAACCTAGATGCCCTTCAATGAATGAATGGATAAAGAAACTGTGGTATACATACACAATGGAATATTACTCAGCAACAAAAGAGAATAAAATGATGGCATTTGCAGGTAAATGGATGGAGTTGGAGAATATCATGCTAAGCGAAGTAAGCCAAGCCCAAAAAACCAAAGGCCAAATGTTCTCTCTGATAAGTGAATGCTGATCCATAATGGGGTAAGGGGCGTGGTAAGAATGGAGAAACTTTGGTCAAAGGAGAGGGAGAGGACAGGAGGAGACATGGTTGCAGGAAAGATGGTGGAATGAGATGGACATCATTGCCCTAGATTCATGTATGACTGCACATATGGTGCCACTCTACATCATGTACAACCAGAGAAATGAAAAGTTGTGCTCCATTTGTGTACAATGAATCAAAATGCATTCTGCTATCATGTATTCTTAAGTAGAATAAATAAATTTAAAAAATAAAATTAAAAACAATAGAATGGTCATTAGAAATCTCCATTTCCGTGTTACTTAAGAGATAATGCTCTGACATTTTGAAGTACTTAATGTCTGTAAGATGCCATCCACATTTTGAATCAACCAGTATGAAATGATTTTTCTTCCAAAGCTAAAATATGTAGTCTATAAAGCAAGGTGGATTTGGGAATGTCCTTGCTTGTTGTTACACTTAATAACTCACTTATGGAATTTTGGTTACCATTGTTATGACCTTGCGTTCTGTAGGTTCAGAGTTCCTAGTTCCCAAGGGAGGAAGAGCTCCTTTAGGGAATAAAGTTATGGTTCCATAAAGCTAATAACAGGTCATTTGAGGTTTCTCATGTTATTGAACTGATAGGGAGCCATAGCATTACTGTGCTGGCTGTGGCAACTGATTCTCATCATCAAGGAGATACTGAGTTGCTTTTACACAGTGATGGCAAGGAGGGCTGCATATAGAACCCAGAGAATTATCTGGGTGCCCCTTAGTACTCCCATTTCCAGTAAAAAGGAGCATTAATAAAGGGAAATTGTGGCATCTCAATGAGGTGGGATCCCTAAGGGGGCCCCAGTCTTCAGGAATGGAGGTTCGGGTCACCCCATCAGAACTATGGCCATCAAAGGTGTTGGCATGGTTAAGGAAACCATGAAACTGATTATCATCTACCTCCTTTTATTGACAATTTCCTGAACAGCTACAGAAGTAGTGATTTATTATGCTCATTATTTTCTCCCTTTTCCCTGTTACCATGTATGAAGAATACTAAAGGTGGCTAATGTTACAATTTAAATTACGGATGGAAATGTGACTGAATTGGCATCATCTCCTGATGATAGAGGAGCTGATGGGACTTTGTGTTTCTCTTATTTGGGGGACATAAGCTTCTTCATCTAAATGAAAGTGGAGAAATGCTGCTGAGTGGCAGAGTGCCTGGATTATGCCAGTTATTCTCCATTAATCTTATCCTTACCCATTCTCACCCCTTCTCTGCCTGGCTGTATATGTGGGAGCAGATCTGTCACCCACATCCCTTCATCTGTGGTTTCCAGTGGGTTCTGATAATGAGAAGCACCAGTATGTCAGAGGGCAGGAAGAGAAGCTGGGCCATCTGCTTTCTTCCTCTCCCTCCAGGTTTATTGAGACTTTGAAAGTGGCTGTGTCCTTCTGCCTACAGCTTCTACTGGATGCTCTTCTCTCATGGTTCCAGCAATCCCCAGTCTCTGTTAACACCATTTCTGCTCTTGCCCCTTTAGGGCTAAAAGTGGTCATAGCTTCCTGCTGTTGCAAGCCCTTGGGTGCTTCTTATGTCCCTTTTGGGTCTCTAAAAATCTCTACAATCTCATTATTAAAGTTCCTGTATTTCAGTTTCTCTTATAACCTGACAGATTTAGTATCTGAGACAGTTTTAATGTACTGAATAAGGCCTAAGGAAATGGTGTTCAGCAGGACACAAGGTGACCTGATCACAAAGTATAATATTTGCAATGAAAGTTTCCAGAAAGAAGGTAGCCATATGAAATGTTCAAAGTTTTTCTAGTTTTTGCAGTGACACACGCCTATTATCCCAGCACTTTGGGAGGCTGGGGCAGGAGGATCGCAAGTTCAAAGCCAGCCTCAGCAACAGCAAGGTGCTAAGCACTCAGTGAGACCCTGTCTCTACATAAAATACAAAATAGGGCTAGGGATGTGGCTCAGTGGTCGAGTGCCCCTGAGTTCAATCTCCAGTACCAAAAAAAAAAAGTTTTCTAGTACTATGGAGTATCATAGGTATGAAGAAAAGACATAGCAGTAAGGAGGGATGTTATGTAATAGCCTAAGATAGCAGACACATTACTAGTAGAGAATAAGTATTTAAATGAATTTGAAATTTCAATGCTAGAAGGTATCAGTAAAATTTGATAAGATGTGATACAAAATGATAATATGGTAGAGTATAATTTTTTCAAAAATTGTATCTGAACAGAAATAGTAGTGATTCCTCTTTTAAGTCAAGATTATATTGGCCTGTATTTAGAAATAGGAAACCGCAATCTAAAAGGAGAGAGAAACAGAAGTGATACAGTAGAAATACATTGTCAACTGATAGAATAGTACTAGAACATTTCCAGAGTGTATGTTACCCACATTTACTCCTTGTTTCATTAGTAGAGTTTCTCCACTTCCTGTCTTACTGGCTGGATTGCCATATTAGTAGCCTAGCTTGTGCCCTTCCATGTCTTTCTTCATATTCATGTAATTTTACAAATAGCATGTGTACAATATACACATATACAGAGATACAAATATCCACCCACGCTTGTTTATTTTACAATAGAGATAATGCACACTTTTCTGCATCTTGCTTTTCTCACTCAGTACCAGATGGTGGAAATCCCTCCAACTAATCTGAAATAGTTCTTACCCAGTTATTCTTTATTTTGTTTCATTTTTGTTGTTTTGTTTTTGTGGTACTATGGATTGAATCCAGGGCCTCACAAACACTATACCAGGCAAACACTATACCACTTAGCTACATCCCCAGCCATTCCAATGACTTCACATTTCCACAATATTTTTCCTATATGATTAGGTTCTAGATTTTAAAAATTCTACTTTAGTAGGTATAAATAATAGCTCATTCTTACATTAATTTACATTCCTCTGATTTCTAGTGAATTTGAGCATTTTTTTCCCATAAGCTTATTGGCCATCTCAATTTTCTCTACTATCAGCTTCACATTTCTCTATTTTAATTTTTTTCTCAGTGATTTTTTATAAGAGTTCTTTGTATTTAGTTAATTACACTGCATTTGTATTACAAATAATTTTTCCCCAGTGGTTTTCTTATCTATTTAATTTTGTGGTTTATTTAGCCAAATAAAATTTTAAAATTTTTGTATGGTCAAATATATTTTTTAAGGGCTACTAGTCTTCTAGCATTAGTTAAGATCTCTTTCTTGCCTATATTTTGTGTGTTGTCTTGTAGACTTTTGTTTTTTATTTCTGGTATCGGAGATTGAACCCAGGGGCACATCCCTAGTCCTTTCACTTTGTACTTTGAGACAGGGTCTTGGTAAGTTGTTAAGGCTGAACTTGAACCTGAGATCCTTCTGCCTCAGCCTCTTGAATTGCTGGGATTACTGGTATGTGCCATAGTATCTTATAGATTTTCTAACAAGAACTTTTATTATTTTATTTTTCATTCATCTTAAAATAAGCAAATTGATTTTATTAATTAATAAAATTTATTAACTTAGGAAAATTAAATAAATTCACTAGGAATGGGATGAGGGTCCACTTTTATCCCCACTTGGATTGCCAGCAGTGCCAGCATTAATGATTTTGCCCTTTTCTCGCTGATTTTTAAAACACTACCTTTGTTATACTTTCACATATACTGTGATCTAATCCCAGGTTAGCCATTCTTCTGACCTATTTCTTGTTGATTTGATTAAATTGGTGTTAAAGTATGTTCTGATATTTGTTAAGGCAAAATTCTCTTAACTTTCTTGTTTTTCACACTTTCCTTGGCTATTCTGAGACATCTGTTCTGTTCTTTCATTTTTACTTAAAGCTTATAGTTTTTTCTTTTTTAGAAGATCTGACAATGTGTGTCTTCCCTGATACCTCATATATTAAAGAAGTCATTTCATTTCCTTTCTTTTCTGAATACATATCTTCAAATAACAGCTAATATGATACTTAAGTGGTAGCCAATATGATACTCAGTGGTAGAGTGCTTGCCCAACATGTGAGAACTGTGGGTCCCACCCCCCAGCACTGCAATAAAAACAGACAAACAAATATAAGTGGATGATGAACCAAGTTCAGGATGGTGGCTATTTTAGAGGGTCAAGTTAGGAATATAGGAAAAGGTACAAAGGCAGATGTTGACATTACTAAAGGTTGTAATTTTTGTTTGATTAAAAATAAATAAGCAAGATGGGATGGGGGATGGGGATCAGTGGTAGAGCACTTGCCTAGTGGGCAGGAAGCCCTGGGTTCAATCCTCAGTACTACCTAATAAATAATAAATAAATAAATAAATAAATAAGCATGAAAGCAAACAAATTAATAGTATATGAACTTCTCTTGAACCAATGACAGCATATGTCATGAACCAAGGATTATTATTTATCTAATTTTGTGTACCTACAGTCTGTTAAAAACATAAACATGAAAAAAATTCATAGAAGATGCAATATAAATAAATAATATACATAAAAAGATGATCAAAGAGTTTGAGAAATGAGAATAAAATTGAGATATCTTAACAGTTTTGCTAATAATAAAGTATTTCATATTACTAGACATGTTTCAAGTAATTAAATATAATAACAAAATAAATAAAATATTCTAACATCCACTGTAGATTAGAAAATAAATGGTACAATTATTAAAGAGTAGTTAAGCAACCTGAATCAACTTTACAATCTATATCCTTTTAACTGATGACTACACCCTAGGAATTTATCCTATAGATAAATTCATACAATATTATAATAAATATACATATACAAGGATATTTATGGGACTATTACTTACAATAGCCCCCAAATTGTAAACAGGACAAAGACAAAAGGGAATTGGGAAAATAAATTGATATATGACCATAAAATGGAAAATTACATAACCATTAAAAATAATAAGATTTTTCCTTTGAATGTTAATGCCAAAATCAAGAGTAGCCACTAATGGCATTTTCATGCTGTTTTTAAAGACACTTCTTTCCTCTAATAATACCAGGAATGTTAAACAAGATAAAATGTGACAACTCTCTCATTACAACCCTTAACTGCCTGGATCTTGGTATTTGGACCCTAGATTTATATGTAAAAAGCTTTAAAAGCAGGAACTCGTAAGTCCTAAAAGTCTTCCAGTCTTAGGTATCTCCAGTACATACAATTTGTTAACAGATAAAAAAAAAATCCCCTTCTTCAAATTGAGTCACAATTTTGTGAGCAGAATTATTTGTTCTTACTTAGAATTAAACCAGCTTGAGAGCTGAGGTTCTTCTACTTGATCATTCCTAGGTGCAAAGAGAAAAGTCAAGTTGAGTAATCCTTTCCTTCAGTAAACGTTTGTTGAGCTTCTACAATACGACAGGCACAGTCTGGTGCTCGTTCCACAACTATGCACCGGAAGCATACAGAATAGCAGGAAGGAGTGGGAGGTAGACACTTATAGGTCAGAGTGGGAAGTGTAAATAGGGAAAAGCAGGGTTTGGCGGAAGCACATGAGTGGGGCATCCAACAAGAATTTGGGGTTAAGGGAAGCTCTTTAGAGAAGATGTAGATAAAGTGAGCCTGGAAGGATAAGGGATAGTCCAAGAAAGAGGTACATGGTAGAGGTCATGACCAAAAGCAGGAAGGCCAGGAGGAGCATGGTTCTTGGGGGTTCTTAGGGGTAGGGGTGGGTGGGTGGAGGTAATTTTTTAAAATTAACAGAGCAGATAGAAAGATATTCAGATAAAAATATAGCTTCAATTAATTCATTTAAATCTTTAGTAGCTTACTATGTAGTATGTACTCTGTTATGTGTTGAAATAATGGAGTTGGAATAAGGGACCAGGAAAAGGGCAGGACAGAAAACTTTTAGAGACTGATTATTCTGCTCCAGCCAGATCCTGTGGCCTCCATCTCTACAGTGCCCATGTGGGTGAAGTTTTCATCAGAGACCGTGGAGGCCAAAAAGAAGCGGCCAGTATTTTTTTCAGGTGCTGTAAGAAAGTAACTGTCAACCAAAATGTCCCTGGGGAAACAGACTTTGATGCATCTATTTGTGGAATCCCACCCAGCAATGAAAAGGAGTGAAGCGTTGTTAAACACAACACCCTGCTTTGAATCTCAAAGGCCTTATGTTGAGTGAAGAAAGCTCATCTCAATAGGTCAAGTACTATGTGATCCCATTTATGAAATGTTCTCCAAATGCCAAATTTCAGCATTGGAAAATAAATTAGTTGTAATACCAGAGGGTAAGGAGGGTTCTGGAGGAGGGAGTTGGGCATGGGTTCAAATGGGACATTTTTGTGGAAATGGGATACTTTTGTATCTTGATTGCTATGGTAGTTACATGAATCTACACATGTGATAAGATTATATAGCTATATATGCTCCTTGCCTCAATGTTAATTTCCTGATTTTGATGATTTGAAATGTAACATTGGGGAAAACTGGGCAAAAGGTATATATGGTCTCTGAAACTGCTTATGAATCTGTCATTATTTTGAAATAAAATTAGGAAAAAAACTTAAAGAATCTTTATGATATTTTCAGAGGTGTCTTTAGCTAAAAATATTTTGTTATGAGATTCTTCAGGAAGCTGATCTTTCAAAATCAAAACTGTCCACACTTAATTCATTAAAAATATACATTGGCAAATACAAGACTTTTAAAAAGTTCATTGTTTTGAAGGTTGGTTTCACTAATTTTGGGTTCCTATACCATGATCAATGGTAGAAAACAGTTGATTAAAAAGGGAGGCTCTCATAATCTAAAGAAAAATGTTATACTTACTAGATAGAGACACCTAAACTACTAACTACTGCAAATGTCAAAAACTTGTCCAGTATAAGTGGAGTGTGTTAAGTGAGCAAAATTTGGAGGCATATACATACACAGGTTCATATAAACTCATAGACACAAGTATGTGCACGAGCATAGAATATTTCTGAACTGATACCCAAGAAATTCATCCGTGGTTGCTTCTATGGAATTCAGTCTAGTTTTCTGTTTTCTTCACCATCATTATTAGAACTCATCTGATTGCAACCACTTTGCTCTCAATAGTTGGTAGAGTTATTTATAGGACAGATTCTTACCAGCAGATATACATCCTCTGTAGGTGATTCTTTATTCTTTAGATAAATGAAAAAAATAATTTTAGTTTTAAATTTAAACAAATGCCTATTATTATTGGAATAAGATTACAAAGTCTAGATTTCAATTTCATCCACTTGCTCTTTTGTTAGCCATAACTAAACATTTTTTATATGTTAAGCATAATGATACAGTTATGAAATACGTGACAAAATCCAGGCCTGCAATTACCTTATGGTTTGTTATTTCTATTTTACTAAGCCCTTTATTATCTTCAAAAAGATTACATTAATACTATACAACTGGCCAACAACCCTTTTTCATTAAGGTACAATACCCCTGGAGGGTAAATAACGTGTAGAATATGATATCAAAGCAATAGGATTTATTTAAAAAGTCATTAGCTCTTACAATATAGCTGCCCTTCAAAAAAGCATTCAGTAATACTGCATTGCTTATGAAAAAGATCATAAAAGGAGAGTATGGGGGGCTGGGGCTATGGCTCAGCGGTTGAGCGCTTGCCTCGCATATGTGAGGCACTGGGTTCGATCCTCAGCACCACATAAAATAAATAAAGATATTGTGTTCATCTACAACTAAACAAAATATTTTTTTAAAAAAAAAGGAGAGTATGGAGGAGGTCAGAATTTGAATTTGAATTTTTCTGTATGAGAGAATGTTAGTAGGTTAACAGATTTGTTCTCTGGTATAGCCAGGTTTCTATAGCAAGTTGCTTTAGTTTTGTTCACACTGGATGGAACTTTAAGTTTAAAATGTACCCGAAACAGCAGTTTGAAACTATCTTCTTCCCTTGCCTTATTTCTTTCTGCATAGAATTATTATATAAAATATAACATCTCTGACATTATATTATATACTTATTTGCTTATTTTCCTTCTCCACCTAGAGTGTAAAGCTCCATAAGAGAAGTTACTTTGGGTCATTCCTGTCTCCCACCAGCTGGAACAGGGCCTAGTACCAAGAATGAGATCAATAAATATGTATTAAGTGTTAAAAATATGCAAGAATTAATGCATTTGGTCCCCCAAATAAGAGATAATTCCGATTAATTTATCTTTGATTAAAGCTCATCATTTTAGTTCAGTTCTGCTAACCATTAAAGATAGATTCATCAATACTTTATATTTACCTGAAATAATGCTCAATCGATGTCAACAATAAAGTAAATAAAATCAATAGCAGTATTTTTTTTTTAGAATTCATTCTTTTCTAGAAAAGAAAGAGAAAAAAAATTTTTTTTGGAAAGTAAAAACTGCTTCTTCATCCTTTTCTAACAAATTAATGTATGGAAATTCGGCCACCAGTCTCAGTGTCTGATTTTAGATAGCTCAGCCTCGGGAAGAAAGCATATTAAAGTCAGGGAGACCACCTATTCTCTTTGAAGTGTCTGAAAAATCCCTTAGGATGCCAGCTGATACTTTTTAGATTAGGGATGAAGTGTCTGTAAAGTTTCCTTCGCATTCCTTTATCAAAGTTGACCCTGATTGCATAAAGGGCGTTCAATAAAACACTATTTCACCTGTGCTTCTTTGAGAATAAAAAGGTAATTAAGAAGACATCTTAATGCCCTGGGATCTATTCTGTCCCAACATTGATTTTATGTTTTCTTAGCAAAGAAAGACGAATAATTTATTCAAAGACTATAAGAGTAGTAACCTAAAAATATATGAGCTCTCACAAAGGTGTGTCCTTGTGAACAGTAATTAAAGTCTAAATTAAAAGTATTAAGCTTTAAAGTAGAATCTTTGGCTCTACAGAGATTAAGCATTAAGCTCTTTTATTATACTGGAGGTATTAGATGTCTATAGGCATAAACTGGTTTTTGGTAGCCATTCGCCAGCAGCAGGTTTTGCCTTTGTATTATGTATTGGAGTAAAATAGAGGCTTCTAATATTTAATTTTTGAACACATTTAATGAGCAAGATATTTTAAATCTGTACTTTCTAATATAATGACCATTAGCTAGATATGGCTTGTGAACATGTAAAATGTTGCTAGTCCAAACAATGAAGTTTGAAAATTTAGTAGGAGAAAAAGAATTTAAGATGTCTCATAATTTTTTAAATTGACTACTTGCTGAGATAGAATTTTGGATATAGTTAGTAAAATAAAATATTAAAAGCAATTTAATCTCTTTCTTCTTACCATTTTTCATTATAGCTCTAGAATATTTAAAGTGACAAATGTGCTTTATATTTCTTTTGTAAAGTTCTTCTACAGATCACACCACATCGGGCAGGCTTCAGTTGGGTATAATTTTAGTGTGTCAGCAATGACACTAAAGATCATTTGAAACACCATATAAGACTGTGGCCCATCTAGCCAGATTATTTTCTGTCAGTATGACCTCAACGATATTATTTTTAAAATCTAGTAGCATGTTGATAAGAACCTATTATTCTATACAGTGTGCTTTTAAGGCCAAGATTTGGGGATGAGCCCTACCTATGATTTGCCATTGTCACCCCAAATTTTACATAGTTCCTTCCTAAGAGCTACTTTACCTTCAGTTTTGGTGATGTAAAGAGGAGTGCTAGGATAGATTGTTTCCCAGACATTGTATTTTTAAGTGTATAGAAGAATAGAAAATCAAATCAGACTGTATACCACTCCTTGCTGTTTGAGTCTTCCATTATTGATGACATCACCAGATTCTTTTGATGATGAAAGTATTTGAAAGGCACTGTCATAATGATTCATCTGATAGCAAGTTGCTATCATGGCTACCAAACAATAGAACTGTCTCGTTTGAAAACTTAAAGGGTTTAAAAATATTCTACCTTTAGTTTTCTTTGTTGTACTTCCTTAGCTTTATGACTGATATTTACTCACAGAAATATATTTCAAATGGTGTGTTATGTGTATGTTTGACAGGGATAAAGTGCATAGCCTTTCTTTAATATCCTCTTTTAGACATTGTCTAATTATTCCAGGCAGAGAGAATCTCTTCTTAGAGTATTTTAGAAGTATTTATTTTATGATTATAAGAATATCATATTTTCCTGTTATAAAATATAAGTACATAAAAACACGAAGGAAAAATAATCACTTTTAATCACGCTATTCTGAGATAGTCATGCTTAATTTAGTATTATAATATGCACCTTTATTCTCCCTTCTCATTTAAATTTGTTTTTCTTATTTAAAAAGATGTGCATGTGGGGCTGGGGCTGTAGCTCAGTGGTAGAGCGCTCGCCTGGCATGCGTGAGGCATTGGGTTCGATCCTCAGCACCACATATAAATAAAAAATGAATAAAATAAAGATCATCAACAACTAAAAATAAAATTTAAAAAAATAAAAAATAAAAAAAAAAAATAAAAAGATGTGCATGTGTGCACACAATAAAAGATTCTAAAAGAAAAAAAAAGTGATATAGTGTACATTGAGTCATCTTCTGTCCCAGCACCTGACTCTTCTTATTGCCCCATCCCCAATATCGACCACTCTTCACAATTTCTTGGGGTTTATTCTATGATTATACTGTGCCTATAGAGGCATGTGTGTTTTTATATAGTTCCCTTTTTAATGCAAATGACGGCATACAAAATATACTCTTAATACTTTCAATTTCTCTCTCAACAAATATTTTGAAGATCATTCCATTACACCTCATACAGATGTGGCTCGTTCTTTTTCTGTGGGTGAATTGTTTTTAGTTACATGGATGTATCATTAATTTAAGCAGTTTTCTATTGATAGATATTTTAATTGTTTATTGTCTTTGCTCTTATAAGAAATGCCACAGTGAAGTGCTTGAACATTCTTTATAAGCACATGTTGAACAATATTGAAGGACAAGTTCCTAGTATTTACATTGCAAGATAAATTCCTAAAAATGAAATTTCTGGGTCAAAATTTCCACTCATTTAAATTTAACGTAAATATCATTACACTGGTTTTTTTTTTTTTTTTTTTTTTTTTTTGTTGGTGCTGGGAATTGAAGTCAGGGGTACTCTACCACAGAACCACATCCTCAGCCCTATTTTGTGTTTTGTGTAGACACAGGGTCTAACTGAGTTGCTTAGCACCTCGCTGTTGCTGAGGCTGGCTTTGAATTTGCGATTTTCCTGTCTCAGCCTCCCTAAGTGCTGGGATTACAGGCGTGCACCACCGTGCCCAGCTCATTACACTGCTTTCTATAGAGGTTGTACTAATGAACTTTCACCATCGGTGTATTAACTCATTTCATCATTACTATTGTTTGGCATCTTTTCACTTATTTAAGAGCCATTATATTCTCTATGTTCATAGCTTGTTCATTTTCTATTCAATCTTTGTTTACATTTTTTAAAGTTATTTTAATTTTGACATGATTTTAGATTTGAAGAAATAGTAATCAAGACCATATGGGATAACTGTATTTATGTGAGTATGTCTCTGTGTCTTCTGTTCTGTTTTATTGGTCTTTATATCTGTTTTTGTGCCAATATCATGTCATTTTTGTTACTGTAGCTCTATAGTATAATTTAAGGTCTGGTATTATGATGCCTTCTGCTTCACTTTTCTTGCTATGTATTGCTTTGGTTTTTCTGGGCCTATTATTTTTCCAAATGAATTTCATGACTGCTTTTTCTACTTCTATGAAGAACATCATTGGAATTTTAATAAGAATTGCACTAAATCTGTGATGCAACCACATCAATGTTTATAGCAGCTCAATTCACAATAGCCAGGCTATGGAACCAACCTAGGTGTCCTTTAGCAGATGGATGGATAAAGAAACTGTGGCGTGTATACACAATGGATATTACTCAGCCATAAAGGAGAATGAAATTATGGCATTTGCCAGTAAATAGGTGGAACTGGAGAATATCATGCTAAGTGAAATAAGATAGTTCCAAAAAAACCAAAGGCTGAATGTCCTCTCTGATATATGGATGCTAACCCACTTCAAGGGAGGATGAGGAGGGAGGAATAGAAGTCCATTGGATTAGACAAAAGGAAATGAAGGGAGGGTAGGGGAGGGAATAGAAGGACAGTAGAATTAATTGGGCATAACTTTCCTAACCTTGTATTTGAATGTACCACAAGGGCAACTCCACACCATGTTCAACCCTAAGAATAGGATTCTAATTAAATAAGTTATACTCCATGTATGTATAATATGCCAGAATACATTCGAATGTCATGTATAGCTAAAAAGAACAACAACAACAAAAGACCATATGGTTTTTAAGATAGACAAAGAGGTTATTGGAACAGAATAGAATCCATATATAGACCCACACATACATTGACAACTTACTTTTTTTAAAATATTTTTTTAGTTGTAGGTGGACACAATATCTTTATTTTTATGTGGTGCTGAGGATCAAACCCAGTGTCTCACGCATGCAAGGCAAGCGCTCTACCACTGAGCCACAATCTCAGCCCAAGACAACTTACTTTTGACAAATAAAAAAATACAATTCATTGGAGAAAGAACACTCTTTTAAAAAATGGCTCTGGAATAATTTCTTATTATTTTAAAATATTTTTTAAAATGGCTTCTGGAATAATATTTTTGCATATATCCATATGCAAAAATAAAACCAGAAAGAAATAGATATATAAAAGTTAATTTGTCATGTACAAAAATTAATTCAAAATATATCATTGACCTAAATGTAAAATCAAAAGCCATTAAATATGAGGAAACAGAAAAAAAAAAAGTAAAGAAAGCTTCAGATTAGGAGAAATACAGTTTCTTAAAAATGAGCAAAAAATTTGAATAACCACTTCACCAGAAACACACACACACACACACACACACACACACACAAATAAGGAGAGAGAGCAAGACAGAGAGAATGAGCAAATAAGTATAGTCATTCCTTAGTATTTGGGCGTGGGGGGGAAGGTTGGTCTCAGGACCTACAAATGCCAAAATCTGTGATGTTCAAATTGTTTATATAAAATTGTGTAGTATTTGGGTATAATCTAACATACACTCTCCAGTATACTTTCAATCATCTCTGGATTACTTATAATGCTCAATGCAATGTAATGATGTATAAATGTTATACTGTATTGTTTAGAGAATAATGACAAGAAAAAGTCTGTACATGTATAGTACAGATACAATTTTTAAAAAAATATTTTTGATCCATGGTTGAATCTAAGGATATAGGCCAACTGTATACATGAAAAAAAATGGCCAACATTGTTAGTCTTCAGGCAAATGCAAATTAAAACCAAAATAATAAACTACTACACGCCTATGGCAATGGCTAAAATTAAGAAAACTAAGTGCTGGTGAGAATACAGAGAACTGGATCTCTCATATGCTGCTGGCAGGAATGTAAAATGACACAGGTACTTTGGAGAAGAGTTTGCAGTTTCTTAACAAGTTAAGCACACATTTATACAATCTGGCAATTTTTCTCTTAGGTATTTATTCAGATAAATGGAAGCATATGTCTATAAAAAAGAGCCATATATGATTGTTCATAGTAGTTTTATTGGTAATAGCCCAAAACTGGAACTATCCCTCATGTTCATCAACAGGTGAATGATTATCCCACTCTTGACACCAAAAAAAAAAAAAAAAAAAAGATGAGTGATTAAACAAACTATGGCATATCCATTCATTAGAATAGTACTGAGTAATAAAGAAGAGTGAAGTATTGGTATACACTACAACATAATGAAACTTAAAATAATTATGCCGTAAAAGAAGTCACACACACAAAAGAGCTCAGAGTGTATGAAATTCTTAAACATAAAACATTTATACTACATAGTGTACATTTTTATGTTTTAGCTGCCCAGAGTCTGAGCATCTTTCATTTAGGGATAACTCTGAATCCGAGAAGCAGCAGTATTCTTCTGTTAAGTATGGAAGCTGAAATGGACAGAAATATCCTCTTCCTCTTCCCACCCTTTATAGTTAAAGCACAGGTTCATGACCTAAGCTAAGCTACATGACCTAAACTAAGCTACTGGCATGCTAATCAGATTCTCCTACCAAGGGCTTTGAACTTTATAGGTGTTCAATTTGAAATTATTTGTAGCGGATTCAAGGATTTACATTACGGTAGGTGTTTCTAAGGGTCTGGAGATAAGAGAAATTGAGTTGGTCATGGGTGATGGGGTTAGATTGGTGTCCAAATAGTTTATTCCTATGGCAAGATCTTGTCTGCACATTTCCTCCCTTAGTTCCTTTCTATTCTATTTTCTTTTTTGGCAGTGATTTACTAAGTAATGTGAACTGCTTTCTCCCCTTATGTAATAGATATTATTACTTATCACCATCCAGTTCCTCTCTTCCTAGCAAATAGTAGACCCTACTTCCTCACCTTCTTGTACTTGAGTAGGGGCATGTAATAAGTTCGGGTTGAGGCATGAGGAGCCCATGCATGATTCTCTATTTATTGTCTCTCTTCCTCTGACATGGTGGCCAGCAGCATTCCAAGTGACCATATGGAACAGATTGCTTCCTGAACCCAGTGGCTATGCAGGATGAGGGAGAAATTTTCTTGTGTGTGCTAGGCCATTAATATTCCAGAACTAGCCGGGTGCGGTGGCTCAAGCCTGTAATCCCAGCACTTAGGGAGGCTGAGACAGGAGAATCGCGGGTTCAAAGCCAGCCTCAGCAATGGCGAGGCTGCTAAGCAACTCAATGAGACCCTGTCTCTACATAGAACACAAAATAGGGCTGGGGATGTGGCTCAGGGGTCAAGTGCCCTTGAGTTCAATCCCTGGTACAAAAAAAAAAAAAAAAAAAATTCCAGAACTAAATTATCCTATCCAATACGCAATCAGTAAATTATTTTTCTGTTTAATTGAATCAGAATCAGTTTCAGTGCCCTGATTAATTCAAGTATTGGTGCCAGAAAGGGAACTATAGGCAATATATGCATAAGGGAATCTAGAATTGGCTAGCTTTATTTATATCTCAAGCCAATAAAAATCATATTAGTATTCAAGTATCTAGAAACCTGTGGAATATAGGAGTAAATGACTAATTAAATGATCCCCGGGCTCACATGAATGAGGTACTCATGGAAGCCAAAGATTTTGGGGGTAATTATGACTCATATAAATTTATTTAATGAAATAAAGGACATAAAGCAAGAATTCTCAGGCAGATTACAAGGCTGCATCTATTAGTATCACGGAGTCTAATGAAAAAGCACAAAGCTGAAATCAGAAGTCTCCCTTGTGATTCTTGCATCTATCACACAGCTTGGCCTTTATGACTATAGTAGGTTCCTACTAATGACCCTAGCTTTTGGCCTTCCTGTGTCCTTTTGGCCTTAGAGACTGTCACACCTTCTCAGTTTCTTCGTTGTTCCATTTATTTACTTAGCAAATCCATCATCTGTGTAACCAGTTCTGACACTAAAATCTCTCATTTGAAATACCCCGATTTCCTGATTACACCCTTATTGATACAATTGCTAGTATTAGAAGAGGTCTGGTAATCAGCTTGTACTGCAATACAAACCACCCAAAACTTTAATGGGTTGAAGCAACAGTGCTTTTTATTTTTTTCTCACAAGTCTGGGCCATTTGTGTGCTTCTGTTGGTCTCATGTAACCTCATCTAGAGAGCACTCGTGTAACTACAATCATCTGTTGGTTGTCTGGGGTCTTGCTGGCCTTTATTCACATGTCTAGCTATTAGCTGGGGGCAATGCAGAATGTTGGAATGAATTTATTATGTTCAATCCCTTCCCCTTTCTCCTATGGCTATGGATGCAGAGAGGGAATAATGGCATTTATGCAACTATTTACCAAAGACCCTTAGAAACAGGTTTTCAGAATGAGATTTTAGGATTGGGTTGCTCACTGGTTTGAGTTGGACTACCATAAAACCTCCTTCCAGGTAGAACAGGGTTGCTACAAACCTTGGGCATACAGTGGCATGGCTATTATTTAGATTACCTAATCATCTGTAGAAGCTTGGGAAGAAGAATCCGTCAAAGGGAAGACTGGGGCAGTAAGTGCTGCTGTACTGCAGCACCACATTGTGGTTATACTGAGTACCCGTGGGGTGGAATGTCGCGTCTGCTTGTTTCAAAGGAGTTGTGGAAATAAAGTAAGAAATCCATAGAGATTTAAACTCTCAGCTCGAGTCATAGAACACAGAGCCAGATGACTTTTTGGTACCATTGTGTGTGTGTGTGTGTGTGTGTGTGTGTAAAGCATACACAACTGAGGATGAGGCCAAAAATATAATCACATGATGTGTATAATCAGAATGTAAGTTGAATATACCACTTCTCAAAGTATCTTGCATTAAAATTAGGGAACTGGGAAAGACTGGGACTACAAGTGAGATGAGAACATTCAGGTGGATTCAGATGAATCTGGAGTGTCCCTTGTTAGTGGAAACATATTTCTGAAGAGACAAGACTTTTCCTGCTTAAAAATGCTTTGATATTCCCATCCAAAATAATTGGGTTTCCAAGGGGCTCCTATTCTCATTACCTGTAGACCCAATATCTGCAGTCAGATACAGTGTCCCAGTGTGTTAAGGTTTGATCTCTAGGAGACAGCTACTACCATAAAAGAATTTCAAACTCTCGTTAATATGTGTTAGTAGGGAAACACGTGGGAATGGATTATAAGGATATTATACCAACATGAATGGAATATAATATCGACCAGAGTTAAAGTAATTGAAACAAGTATACTTACTTGAGATTCTGGATTTAATAAGTTGTCTTAGTTAACTGTGACAGAGTCTAAGAACTTTCTTGATTATTAAACTAAGATTTGAATTCAGTGGTAGCCTACAATTGATGAAGTTTAGATGTCATAATTTCACTGGTATAATGTAGAATAAATCCAAAGGTTTAGGGAGGCAGGAATGTTGGGATGAATTTATTATGTTTAATCCATTTCCCTTCCCCCTGTGCTCCCCAGTGAGGGTGAGGCTTTGAAGACATTTTCTTTCATTAAGTCATTGAGAAATGAATCAGTGTGGGGAGCTTCTGAAATGGACCTCCAATTTCAATAAGAACAATTGGAGTTACTGAATAAACTCTAGGCCTGGAGAGCAGAAAGCTAACTTGAGTTGCCATAATAAATAGTTATGGGGGAGGCTGAGGCAGGAGGATTGCAAGATTGACATTAGCCTCATCAACTCAGAGACACCCTGCATCAAAATTAAAAATAAAAAGAGCTGAGAATGTAGCTCAGTGGTAGAGCACACCCCTGGGTTCAATCCCCAGAATTGAATGATAATAATAATCATCATCATCATCATCATCATCATCATCATCATCATCTCTGGATATATTCCTATAACTAAGTCAATTTACAGACCATGAGTCCTTTGATTAAAGGGGAATTGATGTCAACTTGAGGGAGGACATCAAGTCACTTACTGAAATGACTGTGTTCTTGGAGGAAAATAAAAAATGGATGCTAGTTATGAGTTGAAACATTATTTCTAGAGTCTGGAAATGCTATTGTGGTCTACTGAACAGAATTAAGACTTAGAAAGAGTGGAGGATAAATTAAAATTTGCCCCAAATTTATTTTGGAGATGTCTCAGTATTTATAAAAGTGAAATCTAGTTACTGAATTTGTGATTGGAATATTATACCTAGCAACTTGTAGAATATTTATATCAGTCCCTCACCCAAGGAGTAAGGGCTAAAGTGCTAAGGGTCAAGTGGAAAGTCTCCCCTACTAAGATAGTAAATAAAAAGTATTAACACTTGTAAAGATTAGTGTTGCCATTAAAGACTTAAAAATTACAGGCTGTTAATTCCTATCACATCCTTATTTAACTTACTTGCTTGGCCATATAGAAGCCAGATGGATTTGGAAACTGCCTATGAATCACTGTAAAGTTAATTAAGTGGTGACTCCAATGACAGCTACTTTTCCAGGAGCATCTTTGCTGGAGCAAATCAACTGGCAGTTGGTATCCAGCAGACAAATGTGGTTTTTCCCATATCAATTAGTAAAGATTATCAAAAGCAGTTTGCTTCCACCTGGAAGACATCAGTAAACCTCAGAGCTATATGAACTTATCTGGACATTTCACAGGGTATCATTGTTGACATCATGCTAATTGGATCATTTGAGTAGAAAATAGCAAGAATCCCAGATGTCATGCTAATACAAATATAGCCCATAAAAACTTAGGAGCCTGACATATCAGTGACATTTCTGAGTAGCATGTATGCATATCTGCTCTAGACAAGGTCCTGTACCTTGCACCACTTTTGACAAATCAAAGGCACAATGCTCTGGACGTTGGAGGCAACATTTACTGCATTTGGGTATGCCACCCTGACCTATTGATTGAGCAACTGGTAACCCTGCACATTTTGAAGAGAAGGCTCTATGTAAAGTTCAGTATACACAGCAAGGTCTGTACCACTTAGCATATGGCAAATTCAAATTTCAAGTGGCAAATAGAGAGATTGGCTGGAGCATTTTGCATGGGCCAGGTAGAGAATGGATGCTTGATCCATATGTACTTGAGCTATTTCTTCCCTTACCCATTAATAATTTAGTGCTCTCTGATCCAACAATGAAAAATGTGAATGTATGCATCTGCAATCCATTGAAATAGAGGAAGTTTTTATGAGATTGAAATTGGGCAGATTGGAAAATCAATGAAAAAAGTCTGAAGTCCTTTAGGCACTTAGGAAATAGGCACAGATAGTGAGGATATATGTGTCCCATGAAAATGTTCACCAAAGAGCAATATTAGTAGAGGAAATTCTCAACAATCAAGCAAATGAGATAATCAATTCTGCAAGGCCAGCCAGCCTCTTTCTGTAGACACCATAGTGCTCCCTCAATGGGCCTATGTACAAAGTGGCCTTGGTGGCAGGAATGGAGCCTGTGCCTGGGCTCAGTAAGATAGTCCTCTTTTCATGAACAATGGCCTCACTATCTCCTCTGCTGAATATCCAACCTGCCAACAGCTGGGATCCTCCATCATCTGGGGATCCTAGACATCTGATACAGTGTGGGACCATGTCAGATAGTATTTGGTGTTCCAGCCTCTGGGGAAGAAAGTGATTGTTCATTTGTGCAAAAGATAATTCTGCTGGGGGAAACCTGAAGTCTTTTCATGAGAGTTAGGCATGAATAGGAGGGTGAGAATGGGTGCTTTGTGTCAAAATGGTGGCTGCTGTAACCATTTGCCTGTTGACTTGCCAATCTGTCTTGCATTTTTTCCTGTACTCTGCTCAGTGTGTGTCGGGGGCCTGCATTTCACAGACTGTGGATTTGGGTATATAAATATAAAAGGAATGTGGATGGATAGGTTTTCAAAAGGAAAGTAAATAGCACCTTTCAATTTTCTCTCTATATATTTTATTTTCATTTGTTTTTATAATAAACAACTTTATAGTTTTAAAGCATATATATATATATTTATACGTATATTTTTTGACTGACTCAAAGTTTCCTAAGTAACTGTCTACCCATCTGATAGCAGCTTCAAGTGGTCATATTAGCATAGTTGCAAGAATCTTCCTTTCTCCATACCACTAAACAACCCCTTCTCTTAAGCAATATGAGAAATTGATATATTCTTGAATCAATTAAAATGTTTCAGGTTTCATTTTCTATTCTATTCTTGTGTGATCTAACAAATAATATTTCTTCCACATTCACACAAGGTTTGAAATTACTATGTCTCCATCTGATTTCAATAAATTCATTCTTCAATGACGATGGTCCATGTTATAAGACTCAAAATGAATGTGAGGGAAAACACGTTTGTTGTGTTGGTGGGCCTGCCATTTTGGTGGTGATCTTTTAGTGCTAAGATTCATCCAGTGCTAATTTTCTAAGTAATAAGACAACATGATGCCCTCAAATTCAGAAACATGAAGGAAGGGCCATAAAATTATTTGTTCACTCTAAGAAGTTCATAATTCTTAACATCCCAAGAGAGTTTAATATTTCTAATATCAGAAGTCTTTCTTTTAAATAAATCCCAGCAGTATTCTGGTGATAAGATTTTAGTGGGTTTGTGGAGAAAGAAATACTTGTTTAAGTGGCTTTCATCGTGCCACACTGCTTCAATATTATTTTTCTTGTCATTCATGATTCCTTTGGAGCATTCCCTGGTAATATTGAGGACCTGAATGGGAGTACCACCAAAAACAGCAGCATGGTAATAAAAATCTCCCTCACCCATAGGTATATAAGCTTCTGATAATTGACTTCTCTCATAAGGCAACATTGTAGAATTTGCCTTATACCAGTAAGTATGTAACTGAGCTACTGACTCTCCCAGAGTCTCCAAACCATATGTTCCTCTGAAGACTTGATCCACATCCATGCAGAAGAGGAAGTCAACTTCATTTTGGATGTGATCCACAATATGTTCACTGATGATCTTCATGCGCATCATACTGATATCTTGCCATCTCTCCTCTCGTTTAATTTTAAAGACTTTGAATGTGTGGCGGCGGCTCAGAGGCATCCAAGGAATAGTGGAAAAGTTATCTACCATGACATAAAAGATGACTTTCTGGTCGACCATGAAAAACTTATCAGCAGATGACAAAAAACTGTGCAAATAGAACTGAAGATATCTGTGAAATAAATAACAAGTGAAGTTTGTCGTCTTATATTTTAGTGGAACACATACAATCCAAATCACATGGACTGTAACTTACCCAGCCACGCTAAGCAACCAGATATTAGGTATGCTTTTTGAGTAGCATAGAAGAAAGGGAAATTACCCACTTTTTCTTTTGCTGTTGGTGTTCTACAGATCATAAAAGAGACAATCCTCATGAGAGGAATGAAACTGTGAGATTTAAAAAAAAAAAAAACCTCTCCCCAAAACAAAACAAACAAAACAAACAAACAACAACAACAAAAAACAAGAGCCAGAGTTTTTGGGATTATCAGAGCAGTAAAACTTGTTTTGGGGGTTGCAGGTGGGAAAAGTCTTGGTTCTCTGCAAGAGGAGTTATTGCTGTCTGCAGCTTGATTTATGAATAGTCAGTTATGCATACAAGATCTGGGATAGTATAGTCAGCAATACAGAGAAAAATACTCCACATGTTTTTCTTATTTTGTACTATGGCTCTTACTAAGGTGCTAAAATAGCAGAGATGGAAAATAAAACTTTCTCATTTTTAGTCTTGCAAGTCAAAAGTTGTCAGATTCAAAAGAGGAAAGGTAATTATAAGTGGCTCAATTTCAAATAAAGTTTATGTAATCCTTAGAAATAAGTTCTGGATATTGATCTAATTTTTTAAAAATTATTGTTGAATGTGTATTTGTACAACATGTTTATTATAGTACTAAATGCATACATTAGAAGAGAGGCCATGTGAAGGAAGAGAGAGTGGTATTGCTAAATCATGGCATTACTGAAAAATCCGCTGACCTTGATCAAAGATAAATGCTATGAATAGGGTTGTCTCTGCTAAGCAGCACCATCAATGTGGATTGGGGACGCTTAAGTGGATACCATTATGGTATATTTATGTTGCCAGATCTCACTATTGTAAATAAGGAATCATCAGTTGTATTTTTTCAGGACTCTTTATTTTGAACAGCCAGTGCACACAATGAGCTTTGTAGATGTGTACATTCAGTTTGATGTTTACCCTATATTTGGTCCAGATTTTACATTTGGTAAATAATCTTCAAAGTTACATGTTTGATTTGGAATAATTTGGCTACTTTTGTTGATCTTAAAGCCTTTTTTCTTCTTTTTATTCATATTTGTTGTTCTAGGGGTTCAAAAGCTAGGAAATCAGTACAATGGCTGCCTTCTTCCATCTTTGAATGGAAATATTCAATTGTAATTGTAAATTTTTAGTGGTTTTGATTTTGTGTTTGCTTAGAAATTAAGAAAAAATTGAGCCGGGCGTGGTGGCATGTGCATGTAATCCCAGCGGCTCAGTAGGCTGAGGCAGGAGGATTGCAACTTCAAAGCCAGCCTCAGCAACTTAGTGAGGTGCTAAGCAACTTGGTGAGGCATTGTCTCTAAATAAAATATAAAAAGGACTGGGGATGTGGCTCAGTGGTTAAGCACCCTTGGGTTCAATCTCTGGTACCAAATAATAATAATAATAGTAATAAAATAAGTAAAAATTGGCTTTTGTTTTAAAATTACTGGATGATTGCAATTACCTTGTTTTGTTGTGTATTGACCCAGTCTTTCTGTGAGGAATCAATAGGCACAGCAATGGAGGTTTATCTGAAAGCAGTTTAGGACTTGGTAAAGCCCAGGAGGGAGCAAATTATTGGTTTAATCCAGTGTAGAGACAATGACAAATGGTTATAACAGAAGTACCAACTTGTATTAAAATCACTGGTATCGGGTGTGGTGGCCCATGCCTATAATCCTAGCTGCTTGGGAGGCTGAGGCAGGATGATCATGAGTTCAAGGTCAGCCTCAGCAATTGAGCAGGACCCTAAGCAACTCAATGAGACCCGATCTCTAAATAAAATATATAAAAAAAGATATGGCTTAATGGTTAAATGCTCCTGGGTTCAATTTCCAGTACCCTCCCCCAAAAAAGATTGGCAGCAGTCCCAGGAAATTAAGCTAATACTGGGAGAAGACTGTAAAATCAATAACAGAAAAGAAACCGGAGGGTTGGGATATCCTTTGAGTGAACCTACTGGGTGATGATATTTAGAATTATAGCAGGAACTGGCCTAGAGAGAATAATTATTAAGTGAAATTATGAAGTGCTTAGTAGATTACCTCCTATTGTCTACAACAAAAACCCTGAATGTAAGGGATATTTGACATCATTACCTACCTTCCCACGGCAAACACAGTCAGTCCCACAGTAATTTTACGTTTTGCATAATATTGTTTCAAGACTGACTGATTGTAAGTACCATGCCACACAATTGGAGCTGACCATTCAGTAACACTCAAGTGCTTGTTGGTGAAGTTCAGTCTATGTCTGTAAGAGAATTTTTGAATAAGATACACGTAATAAAATAACAGAAGATAGTACTAACACAGAAAACCTTGGTAAGTCTTAATTAGCCTTGATTAGCCTTGATTAAGGAAATTCTGATTTCAGAAACATCTAACATCTAACCCAAAGCCTTGACAGTTTTGATAAACTGGAGAAGTAGCATATCAGAAATGGCCAGATCATTACAAAAGTGCATGTATATTAGTTATGCCGTGATTCCAAGATTTTTGGAGACATATAGTTGAAGTGACAACCCAAAATCTTAAGTAATGATTTCTTTTATATCTAGCTAAAATATCCTGGTCATAGTTGTGTTTTATTTTGCTTTTTGATATTATTTTCAAAAGCTATTTTTAAGAAATGAATGTCCTAGTTTTTACAATCTGAAGTGCTACCAATGCTAATATTGCTGTAATACTGTGGTTATCAACTATATCAGAGCTGTGGAGAATAGTCAAAAGTTTAGAGCAACCAAGTACAAGGTAGGAATGAGAAGGCTTGATGGACTTCTAATTTAGCCTAGCCCCAACTCCCTCACCAGTGTGGCAGTGGTATTGAATACAGAAGATGATGCCTGCAATGTGGGTGTCTGGTGCTGAAGAGAGCAGAGTGGCCTTGTTCCCAAGGAAATGCGTCTATTCTGACTTCTCCGAGGGCTCTGAAGAACTGACACAAAACTCAGACCTCTCCAATTCAGACCTCGCTCGGAGTGGAAATGTGGCTAAAGGGAGGGTGTTCCTTGAAAACAAAATAAAACCAAAGTCAAAAAAAGTTCCTGCCATTCTGCAAAAAAAGTTATAGTTGTGGCAAACTAGAAGTCCTGGAGGAACACCTGGGAGAGTCACTTTGGAAAGTAAGGGCTCTGATAGCTTCCAGTGTATAACAGCAAATTTAGAAATCCATGCACATGCCAAGGGCAGGATACCTGCTCAGAAAAGACCTGAAAATGCTCTAAGTTTTTACCTCTGGTTGATATTTAGGCCCAGTGCAAGCAGGAAGTTTGGACTACGGCAGAATTGAGAACAACTGGGCTAAGCATTGAAGGAGGACCCAAATCCAGGGCAATCTGCAGATTGAGAGATGTTTTCCTTTCCTCTGCTCTCTTTTCCTCTCCTTTCCTTCCCTCACTTCCTCTCCCCTCCCCTTAGTCCCCCTACCTTTCTTCTCTCCTTTTCTCCTTCCTTGCTCCTCCCTCTCCCTTTCCTTTCTTCCTCCCTCTTCCTCCTCTTATTCTTCCTTGCTTCCTTCTCTTTTTTCTCTACACTACCCCCCCACTCCCAAGTATTTAGTGAAATCTCTTAGCTATTGGCTGACCACAAGCTAAAGGAGCAGAGATTTCAGAGACCAAAAATGACTACATTTGCCGGGCACATGCCCGTAATCCCAGATCTTGAGTTCAAAGCCAGCCTCAGCAAAAATGAGGCACTGCGCAACTCAGTGAGACCTTGTCTCTAAATAAAATACAGGCTGGGGATGTGGCTCAGTGGTTGAGTGCCCCTGAATTCAATCCCCAGTACCAAAAACAAACAAACAAAACAAAAATGACAAAGAATCTAGGCTTTAAAAGTGACTTAGCAAAGTACTAAACAACCAAACGAAAGTATAACCCAAAGAACTCTGAGAGTAAAGAATGTGATTTCTAGAGAGATCCTAAGATGATAATCAAAATGTTCACTTATTTACAAAAAAATTATGAAGCATTAAAAGAAATAAGAAAATATGGCCTATTCAAAAGGGAAAAACATAACAGAAATTGTCTCCAAGAAACCCAGACATTATATGTACTAGAGAAAGATGCTAAATCAACTATTTTATATATGCTTAAAGAACTAAAGGGAACTATAAACAAAGAACTAAGAAATTGGGAAAATGACAGCTTAGCAAACAGACAGTATCAATAATGAGAAGATATCAAAAGGAACCAGTAGAAATTCTGGAGTTGAGAAGTCTAATAATTGAAATGAAGAACTCATCATAGGGTTATAGCAGAAGATTTGAGCAGGCAGAAAAAACTCAAAACATGAGCACAACACTTCATCCAGCAAGAGAGCGTACATTCTTCTCAAGTACACAAAGAACAGTGTCTAGGCTCGATTATATGCTGGAAAAGACTGGAAACATACAAAGTATCTTTTCCATCAGCAATGGAAGGAGATCAGAAAAAAATGACAAAAAATCTGGAAATTTTACAGTATGTGGAAATTAAACATTATACTCTTAAAGAACCAATGAGTCAAAGAAAAAATGACAAGGGAAATCAGAAAACACGTTGAGATGAATATAAATGAAAACACATCTTGTAACTGGCAATGGTTTTTTATGTGAAACCCAAAACACAGGCAACAGCAACAAAATAAATAAATCTGGACTTTATTAAAAAGCAAAACTTTGCCGGGTGCTGTGGTGCACGCCTATAATCCCAGGGGCTTCAGAGGCTGAGGCAGGAGGATCGCAAATTCAGAGCCAGCCTCAGCAAAAGTGAGGCGCTAAGCAACTCAGTGAGATCCTGTCTCTAAATAAAACACAGGATAGGGCTGGGATGTGGCACAGTGGTCGAGTGACCCCAAGTTCAAACTCCGATAACCAAAAGAAGAAAAAGAAAAGAAAAACTTTTTTCATTAAAGAACACTATAAAGAAAGGAAAAGACAAGCCAGGCGCAGTGGTGCAAGCCTGTAATCCCAGCATTTAGGGAGGCTGAGACAGGAGAATCGCAAGTTCAAAGCCAGACTCAGCCACTGCGAGGCGCTAAGCAACTCAGTGAGACCCTGTCTCTACATAAAACACAAAATAGGGCTGGGGATGTGGCTCAGTGGTCGAGTGCCCCTGAGTTCAAGCTCCAGTACCCCCCCCCCAAAAAAAAGAAGAAAAAGAAAAAAAGAAAGGAAAAGACAACTCATAGTGTGGGAGAGAGTACTTGCAAATCGTACCTCTGATGAATCTAGTATCCAAAATATATAAACTTTTACAACTCAAAGTTATTGTCTTTTTACAGTAAAAAGACAAACAACCCAATTTAAAAATGAGCAGAGACATTTTTGTATACAAGAGACCAATAAGCATGTAAAAAGATGCTCAGCATCATTAGTCATTAGAGAAATGCAAATCAGAACTACAGTGAAATACAGTTTTACAGACACCAAAATGACCACGACATGATGTAAACAAGCCACATGAAGCATCACACCTGTAGTTCCAGCTATTTGGGAGACTAAGGGAGGAGGATCACTTGAGCCCAAGAGTTCGAGATCAGCCTGGGAAACATAGTGACACACTATCTCAAAAACAAACAAATAGAGGCTGGGTTGTAACTCAGTGGTAGAGCGCTTGCCTAGCACATGTGAGGCGCTGGGTTTGATTCTCAGAACCATGTATAAATAAATACATAAAATAAAGGTCTCATTGACAACTAAAAAAAATTTAAAACAAACAAACAAATAAGCAAAAAAATCCAAAATACAAACACCAGGAAATAACAAATATTGACAAGAATATGGAGAAATTGTGTAGCTGCTGTGGGAAACACTCAAAATGTTCCACATAGAATTACCATGTAATCCAGTAATTCTATTTATAGTAATTTCATCTGTATACCCCAAAGAATTAAAAGCATGGATTCAAATAAAAACTTGTACAAAAGCATTATTCATAACAGCTAAAATGTGGAAACAACCCAGTATCAATAAACTGATGAATGGTTGTTTGGCATGTCCTTATGATGGAATATTATTCAGCTGTCAAAAGGAATGAAATGCTAAATACCTGCTATAGCATAGAGGAGACTTTGAAAATATGTTCCCTAAAGGAAAATAGACACAAAGTGGCATGTTGCATTCATATGAAATGTCCAGCATTAGTAAATTCATAGAGACATCAAGCAAATTAGTGTTTACCAGGGGTTGGTGTAATTGGGGAATGAGAAGCTACTGCTAAGATTTCTTTTGGTGTGATGAAGATGTTTTGGAATTAGATAGTGGCATTAGTCATACACCTTTGTGAATGTATTAAAATCCACTGGATCATACATTTTTATTTATTTTTAAGCTTATTATGAAGAATCATTTTATTTTTTAAATGTATTTATTCTTCTTAGGTATACATGTCAGCAGAATGCATTTTGATTCATTATACACAAGTGGAGCACAACTTTTCATTTATCTGGTTGTACATGATGAAGATTCACATCGTATGTGTAGTCATACATGAATCTAGGGCAATGATGTCCATCTCATTCCACCATCTTTCTTGTCCCTATGTCCCCTGCTCTCCTCTCCCTCTCCTTTGACCCAAGTTCCTCCATTCTTCCCTCCCCCATTTTGGATCAGCATTCACTTATCAGAGAGAACATTTGGCCTTTGATTTTTTAGGATTGGTTTTCTTTGGTTAGCATGATATTCTCCAACTCCATCCATTTACCTGCAAATGCCATAATTTTATTCTCTTTTATTGCTGAGTAATATTCCATTGTGTATGTATACCACAGTTTCTTTATCCATTCATTCATTGAAGGGCATCTAGGTTGATTCCACAGTTTAGCTATTGTGAATTGAGCTGCTATAAACATTGAACTGTCTGCATCACTGTCGTATGCTGTTTTAAAGTCTTTTGGATATAGAGCAAGGAGTGGGATAGCTGGGTCACATGGTGGTTCCATTCCAAGTTTTCTAAGGAATCTCCATACTGCTTTCCAGATTGGTTGTACCAATATGCAGTCCCACCAGCAATGTATGAGCATGCCTTCTCTCCCACATCCTCACTAACACTTATTGTTGTTTGTATTCTTGATAACTGCCATTCTGACTGGCGTGAGATGAAATCTTAAGGTAGTTTTGATTTGCATTTCTCTAATTGCTAAAGATGTTGAATATTTTTTCATGTTTGTTGATCAATGGTGTATCTTCTTCTGAAAAGTGTCTGTTCAGCTCCTTAGGCCATTTACTGATTGAGTTGTTTGTTTTTTTGTTAAGCTTTTTGAGTTCTTTATATATCCTGGAGAGTAGTGCTCTGTCTGATGTGCGTGTGGCAAAAAGTTGCTCCCCGAATGCAGGCTCTCTGTTCACCTTGTTGATTGTTTCTTTTCCTGAGAAGCGTTTTAGTTTGAATCCATCCCATTTATTGATTCTTAATTTTATTTCTTGCACTTTAAGAGTCTCGTTAAGGAAGTCGGGGGCCCAATCCAATGTGAAAAAGGATACTTTTTCTTCTGTTAGGTGCAAGGGTCTCTGGTCTAATTCCTTGGTCCTTGTGGATCACACATTTTTAAATGGTTAATGTGGTAAATTTTGCATTGTGTGAATTTTAGCTTAATAAAAAAATAGGTACAGAAAAAAATGCATAACACATGGCTGACAATAGGATTATATCTAAATTTAGAGAGAACGCCTTCAAATCTATAAGACAAAGAAAGACAATCTGGTAGGAACAGAGAGAGAAAGAGAGATTGAACTGGTGCTTTAGGAAAGTGAATATACAAGTGGTCAATATTCATATGAGAAGAAGTTCAGTATTAATGTAATCAAGAAAAAGTGCAATGGGAATTTAATTTTATTCACCAGCCTGTTTGGCATCTATATAAATGATTATGTACTTTCTCCTTTGTCTGACTGCTGTGATGAATTCTCACCTTGCAGTCATAGGATTTATCTTGCTGATTTTCTTGGTGGAATGCTGCACCATTTATTAAGCTGTTGTCTTTCATAACTAAACTCACCATCCTCTACTCTGCTTTCTTTTCCTGGGCCTAGGACTCTGCAAATCCTGTTTCTCCTCTGCCAGCTGGTGCCATTATGCTCTGCTAATAGAAATGACAAGACTGAAGGAAGAAGAAACTTGCTCTTTCCTGTTTGCTGCAGGTTTCTTGTCTGCTTCCTGTTCCTGCAAGACCATCCCAGCAACCTTTTTTTTTTTTTTCCATAATAGCAATTTCTTCTCAGAGCAGCCATTGAATCCAGTTCAGTGAGCCCCCTACACTTGGGCTCAGCATCTCTCATGGATGAAATCAGGAGAAACAATCACGTGGTTTCAAGCACACTCTTACACTCTTGGTCTGCCTCTGTCCTAGGACCTTTAAGTTTATGTAATTTAAACTGTCACTCAAGGAAAATGTGGGTCCAAATGTCCAGCCTCAGTGGGTCCTGGCCATTGCCTGATTTTTAGAATATTGTAGTCAGAGATCCATCCACTCTCCAACATCTGGAATGGCAGTGGTCTTATTGTTGTCATCTATTAACTTTTATGGATTAACCTCACATGTGTAAGATTTGGATTCTTACCTGGGATAAAACCAATCAGATAGCTGTAATTCTGTTTGTTTTTTCTGAGACCTAAAAGGAAACACAATGCAAAGAGTCATAATCTATCCTCTAGCTTGAGATAATTGAGTGTCTGTGAAATAATGGGCTGTGTGATAATGAAATGCAAAATAAGAATGAAGTAAGAAAAAAAAAAAAAAACGCTGATGAACTTTGATAGTGGTAGCATGGGAAAACCATGGTTTCCAGTCTCAGTTTAGCCTCATTCTGTGCTGCCCAGAAGTCTCTGTGCTTCCTTAGTTCTCATTCTCATTCATCTAATTCACAAAGAAAATGCCATCAGATTAAATCTCCCTCAACTTTCTGCCATCTCATCTTCAAATTTACCCACAGCACTGAACTATTTTCTTTCTTTAATAATGGAAATATATCCCCACTTTCCATCTAAGGTTAGCCTTAAATATCTTATTTGATCAGGAGCCTTGATTTGGGATTTGACAATAATTCTCAGAAGTGTTTCTCCTAATCCCTCTATTTCATCACGTGGTGCTCTCTTCTGACACTTTCCTGTAGTTTTGGATTTTTACCTACAACTAAAACCTCTCCCATGAACTAAAGACATGTGTATCTAACCTGCCATGTTCCGAAGTTCTCTACTCAGATTTTTCAAATACACAATGAAGATGTTTAATTTTAAAGTCATCATCTCTCCCCCAAAGTACCTCCTTTTCATTTATGGCTTTCCGTGGTCTTAAGGTTCATAGCCACAATGTTTGGCATGACCCAGTCTTTACACTTTTTTAGCCATATCTCCTTCCAGATACATCATAATTTTCCTGGCTCTCTGGCCTTTTAAAAATTTGTTTACTGGGATTCCATGAAGGCAGTGCTAAGAGGAAAGTTCATAGCACTAAGCTCATTCATTAGAATTAAAAGACAACAAATAAATGAATTGACTCTTTGTCTCAAAGCCTTAGAAAAGGAAGAACAAATTAACACCAAAAGAAGTAGAAGACAGGAAATAATCAAAATTAGGGCTGAAATCAATGAAATTGAAACAAAAGAAACAATTCAAAATATTGACAAAACAAAAACCTAGTTCTTTGAAAAAATAAACAAAATTGACAAACCCTTAGCCACTCTAATGAAAAGAAGGAGAGAGAAAATCCAAATTACCAAAATTTGTGATGGAAAAGGAAATATCACAACAGACACTACTGAAATACAGAGGATAATTAGAAACTATTTTGAAAATTTATACTCCAGTAAAATAGAAAACCCTGAAGACACCGACAAATTTCTAGAGGCATATGACCTACCCAAACTGAACCAAGAGGACATACACAACTTAAACAGATCAATTTCAAGCAAGGAAATAGAAGATGCCATCAAGAGCCTGCCAACCAAGAAAAGCCCAGGTC
>CM053399.1:172651287-172669230 GCA_028644305.1 Xerus rutilus
TATATATACACAATGGAGTATTACTCAGCAATAAAAGAGAATGAAATTATGGCATTTGCAGGTAAATGGATGGAGTTGGAGAATATCATGCTAAGTGAAGTAAGCCAATCTCAGAAAACCAAATGCCGAATGTACTCGTTGATAAGTGGATGCTGATCCATAATGTGGAGAAGGACATGGGAACAATGGAGGAACTCTGTTCACAGGGGTGTAAGGGGGGAGGGGCATGGGGACAGTAAAGGTGGTGGAATATGATGGTCATCATAGCCCTAACTTTATGTATGACTGCATGCATATTGTGATTCTATATCACTTACAACCAGAGAAATGAAATGTTATCCTCTAAAAAAAAAATTTGCTTAAACATCCTACAACTTTAATCAGCTAATTCCTACATAGCCTTCAGATCCCATTTTTTAATTTATTTGTGTATTTATTTATTTATTTATTTATTTATTCTAATTAGGTATACATGACAGCAGAATGCATTTTGATTCATTGTACACAAATGGAGCACAACTGTTCATTTCTCTGGTTGTACGCGATGTGGAGTCACCCTATATGTGCAATCATGCATGTACCTAGGGCAATGATGTCCATCTCATTCCACCATCTTTCCTCCCCTCTTGTCCCCCTTCTTTGACCAAAATTCCTCCGTTCTTCCCAAGCACCCCTGCATTATAGCAGATCCCATTTTAAATAGCCCTTCCTAAGGAAAGTGTTTCTTAATCTGCTATGTGAGATTAGAACCCCTTCATTAATAGATAATACTCATTGAATACTTTCTTAAGTATTATCTAATTTATCCCACATAGCAGCCCATATGAGATGAGCACTATTAGTATTATTATACTATTTTACCAGATTAGAAATCAAGGAACAGAGAGCTTTGATTATCTTGCCCAGAGTCACACAGCAAGGGAAAGACAAACAGTTTTACCTGACTCCTTCTTTTTCCTCTTTGCCATACATTCTAATGACACCCTGGCTACAGAGCTGGGGCACCTCTGCAGAGATGACCTTGGGATGAGTTAAGGAAGTGAGTTAAGGAAGCTATGGAGCTGAGTCATATGTTATGAGACTCTCTATCCCTGGGTGCACAGGGAGGAGTAACTGCAAATGTCAAAGGTGTGACTAAGACCGGAGTTCTACTCAAACACCCACTACCATTGCCCTTGGATGATGCGTATTAGTATGTTAAGGCCATAGAATATTGATGCTAAGGAGAACTAACATTAATGATAGAGAGACTTGTTGGTAGATGGTATTGCATTAAATACATTTGCCAGAAAACATTTTAATTCTGTTCCTTCTCCCAGGTTCTACTGATGCAGACTTCCCTTGAATGTTTCCATCTTTGCCTAGGGATTCGCCTATTTTCTGTTAATTAGTCACTGTTCCCTGTTAGTTGTGGATGAATATATATATACATCATATTAAGAAGGTAAGTTTATACATATATACATATATATATGTCATATTAAGAAGCTATGTTATATATATGGAAAACATACCTTCTTTTTTTAAATATATTTTTCTTGGTTGTCAATGGACCTTTATTTTATTTATTTATATGTGGTGCTGAGAATTGAACCCAGGGCCTCACACATGCTAGGCAAGTGTGCTACCATTGAGCCACAACCCCAGCCCTAAACATATCTTCTTAATATCTTATTTTCATGCATGGCACAGATCACCTAGGTATCTAGTCATGGTATTAAGAGGGATCTTGTAAGTCAGAATCATCAGAGAGACAAGACCTCAGACACAATAAATATCAAAAAGGAAAGTTAATATTCACTTTGCTACGGGGTTCCCATGACTGTATGAATAATTTAAAGAATCTACACCAGTATTAGATCTTGCACAATATTTGGGAAAGTTTTCCTTTCTGCAGATATTTTGATGGTATGATTGTAGAGGTGGTGTGTGATTAGTAACAACTCTTTTTTGAGTGGTACCAGGGATTGAACTCAGTAGCACTCGACCACTGAGCCACATCCCCAGCCCAATTTTGTATTTTATTTAGACACACTGTCTCACTGAGTTGCTTAGGGCCTCACTAAGTTGCTGAGTCTGCCTTTGAACTCGAGATCCTCCTGTCTCAGCCTCACAAGCTGCTGGGATTATAGGCAAGGACTACCGCACTCAGCAGTGATATTTCTTGAGAATCTTTTAACAAGCTTTTACTCCTGTGTGCCTGCCTAGAGTTTCAGAGACTCAAAGTTCCTGGGGGCTGAGTTCTGGCTTCTGGAAATGCGTTTCCCATATCCAGTTCCCATCCCCCATCAGACGGCACTCTGCCAGTCTGTTCTTTCTTTGGCTTCTGGTATTGAGTTTATCTCCAATATGTATTTGTGAAATTGCCTAGTTTACCATGCCTGCAGGAACCAAGGACTCACAGATCCTCAGTGCCCCTCAGCAGGGTTTATCCTCAAAGAGGAGGTTGTAACATGTTTCTAAATAATGACTTACCAGCACTGATACACCATCCATAGTTTCTTTGTGCTTAAGACAAATGAAAAACATGTTATTTTTAAATGTATAAACAAAGTTTCTGCATACAATGTGACTAGAAGGCTCCATCAATCCATTTATTTTATTGCCTAATATTACCAAATCTACTATGTGCCAAGTACTTGATGGTTGTAAAAATAAAGTATGAACATGACAAAAATCATTACAGTTAGGCCCTCACATGCTGTGCCTTTAAAAACCACACATCCACAACCTAATTTTTTGAGACACAAATGAATGACAAGCCTACTTAATATCATTAGAGCAATTAATTGCTGATATGTCTATTTGTCTCTAATTATGAAAGGTAAATACAATATATACCTGAAGTCATCAACATTAGGATTTTTTCTTAAAGATCTTACTTATTTCCTATTTCCAAATGTTTCTCTGACATTACAAACATTAAACTGCCACAGTACTGGTAGCTACTTATTGTTTTTCCTCACACGTGTGGGCCTACACATGTAATAGGGCTTTGGGCCTACTAGAAACAAAGGATTTGGATGCTGAAAGCTATGTTTATATTGATGTATTTAGGTATATTTGTATATGTTCAGGTACTTTTGGACTGATCTATCTGCATGCTGATTTATTCAAGGGGTGAACTTTTTACTTTTTGACATACCAGATCCTTACCAAGTATCAGAATAAAACATTCATTAAATTTTTATAGTTACCTGAAATAATACACTGTATGCAAGGCCCATAGATACAATAAAATCAATGATATAATTATTTTTCTTTTGTATTTCATTCTTTTCCTGAGAGGAAAAATAAACAGATGATAAACAGATGATAAACAGCATTAACACGGTAAGCTGTGGGAAAGCCTGCCTCTCGGTGATTTAAACTAGATGACTAGACATGGACCACAATTATGGCCCTGATGCTCCTCAGGCATTGTCTGTCTACATGAAAATAAAGTTGAGTAAGTGGATGCACTTGGTTTCATTTTGAGCCAGCTGCAGGAAGTCTTAGAACATTAGCTGGTCTTAGCTGTTCTTGATGCAAGAAATCTTGTAGCCTCCCTTTTTCCTAAGTTTAAGGGCTTTATCTACAGAAAATAAATGTAAAAATGCCCCTTGCTAGCCGGGCGCGGTGGCGCAAGCCTGTAATCCCAGCACATAGGGAGGCTGAGACAGGAGGATCATGAGTTCAAAGCCAGCCTCAGCAATGGCAAGGCACTAAGCAACTCAGTGAGACCCTGTCTCTACATAAAACACAAAATAGGGCTGGAGGTGTGGCTCAGTGGTCGAGTGCCCCTGAGTTCAAGCTCCAGTACCAAAAAAAAAAAAAATGCCCCTTCCTAGCTTAACTCATAGAGTAGAGCGTCAGTGAAAAGATATATTTATGAAAATACTTAACCTGGGCTCAAAAGATTTATATGAAGGAAGTTGTTAATTACTTTTAGTTACATGGCATTGTGGTGTTGATCACTACAAAAAGGTGATGAGACTGATGGCAACATAAAACATGCTCCTTTGAAAAAGTTCGTGAATATAAAATTGATTCCGAGCACTAGGTGGAGACTCAATTGTAATTTTTAGGTTATCTGTACATTGACCTTGGATTTTTAGTCATGAAGGTTATAAAACTCCCTTAGGGTGTCTAAACCACCCAATATTAAATTATGCAGATATAGAAAAGGAATTAGATGTGGCTCAATTTGGTTTAAATTAACAACAGTCTCTTACCTGTTATTTTCCTCAGATCATGAAGGAATTTATACAGATTATTTACCAGAGACAACATTTATGGTAAAAGATGTTTGATGAGATGTGGAGAATCGTAAGAGAACAGACAGTTTTCAAGCAGAATATTTTGAACCCCTTGAAAAATCGCGAATCAGATGCCCAGTACTGGCTCTATGTTACTTACTCTCAAGCAGGTGAGTTTAGTATTTTAGTCTTCTGTGAATGATGACATCATCAGGTTCTCTTTTGATGATGCAAGAATATATGATCAAGACGATTCCATATGCCAGCAACCTCTTTTTTATTACCAGGGAACTAGATCTTTGTCTTGTTTTTAAAAAGAAAAGATCCTTTAAGCTCCTTTTGTTTTGAGGGAATTTTTAACAGGGCTTTATATTAAAATTTTAATTGCAGTATGATTTACATAAAGTAAAACATGTAATTTAAGTGTACATTTCACTGTGTTTATTGTATATGTACACATGTGACTAACAACCACCTTAGTTAAGATGTAGACCATCTCCATGACCCTGGTTACTTTCCTTTCGCCTCTTTTAGTCAGTACTCTCTCCTTCCTGGTATAATTAAGATGTTGGAAGTGATTATCAAGAACTTAAAGGCAGGTATGATGAAAAAATTTAAGAATTTAATAGAAAAATTTGTCAAAATGAATGAACACATAGGTATTCTCAGCCAAGAAATGGAAGCTACAGAAACAATGGCTTTTTAAAACTTTTAAAAATAAATATTTGAAATAAAAATGCTGCTGGTGAGGCTCACTGACAGATTGAATCCTGAGAAGTCAAAGGTCAATGAAAGGAAAGATAATTCAATGTGAATCATGTCATGTAAACAAGAAAGGAAATGCTTTGATAAAATAAGTCAGTATAACCTCAATACTATGAAACAGTATCAAGCAGTCTAATATGCAAGTATTTGGATTCTCAGAAATACAGAAAAGAGAAAATGGAGCAGAAGTAAAACTTAAAGAAATTATAGCCCAAGCTTTCCCAACTTGGATTTTACAGAAATTATAAACTTAGAGATTCAAGAAGTTTAACAAGCCCCAAACAATAAAAATGCAAAGAAAACCACATGTAGGAAATCAGGGCAAATTGGTGTATTTGGTGCCAGTCAGTCTCAAATTTTACTGCATACTTGAATCACATGGGAAACTAAAAAATTCCAGCATCCAGGCTTTACCCCATGCCTATTGAATAGGAATCTTTGGGATGAGACCCAGGCATGAATATTGTGCTCCAGGAAATTCCAATCTACAGCCAAGTTTGAAAACCAATGCTTTATGCCTCTGACCACTAAGAAAGAGAGAGGCATAACTGGGTTTGGGAGGCATTATCCCACATGCGTGAATGGCCAGGTGCCTCCCGTTCACATGATAGAATAAAAACAGTGAGCTTCTAAGTAGAACTGTGGACAAGAGAAAGCTCTTCAATTGATTCAGATTGTAGGCGAGTTACTTTGTCACTGGATCCTTAAGACCAGTCAGATCTAACATAATTCAACGTGCCTGGAGTAGACTGGAATGGTGGATGAAGACCATAGCTGGCCCTAACGGAAAACTTGCTGCAGAGGCCCACTGAATTCCAGAGCATGGGAATGCCCCTTGTCTTGGTGTGTGCTGTGTTGTTGCAACAAAATGTTACTGTCTAGGGGTGCTGGGTCTCTGTTCAGCAAAGAATTGAAGAACAGACACACAGCAGGCAAGAAGTAGGTTTACTACAAAAGCAACAGAGATAGACTTCTCCAAAGAGAAGGGGCCCCAGAGCTGGGAATATGGTGGGGGAGTCTTGGCCTGTTCTTTTTATGTTCTCTGGAATTTCCTCCTTTCCTTGTCTCCTCCCCTGTCCACACTCTCCTCGCTATTATTGATTGGTGCCCTCTCTATCCACACGTCTGTTTTAGTTTTTCTCTTGGATCCCTGCTTAAGACCTATGAGGAAGGAAGATTCTGTCTGATTGGGTTCCCTGCTTGTGTCTTCGAGCACGTTCGTCAAGCAGGAAGTTGACCTCATTAGAAGACCCTCTCCATGCTCCTTTCTTCTGGTCCTTCCTACAAGTTCCTTGCTCGCCATCTTGCTCTGGCTGTGTAAGCCTTTACCTATCCATCAAAAATACCGGACTCTAGGTACTTCATAAAGTACATCCAGAACTTCCAGTTCTGGAAGTCTAAGAGCATGGCCTCAGTATTTGCTCAGCTTCCAGTGAGGGCATCATGGCAGTTAAATCCATGATGGAAAATTGCAAAGGGGAAGCGGGCTCGTGGAGAAGAGCATGTGTGTGAGAGAAAGCAAGGGACGGTGCCAGGCTCACTTGATGACAACCCACGCTCACGGTAACCAGTGCAGTCCCATGAGAACAAGAACTCACTCCTGAGAGGAAAGCATTAATCCCTCTTTAAGGCCCCAAGCCTCAACATGTGGTGACAAACCGTATTCAAACCATAGTACACCTTGAGCAGATAACCATCATTTCCCCCTTTTAAATAGAAGTTATTATAAGTTACCCCTTTTTCTTCCTTACCTCTGTCGTTATTGACTGTAGTATGTTTGAGTGTGAGCTAATTTCCCATGTATTTTACAAATCTGATGATCTAAGAAATGAAAGCCTCTGAGAAACCTGACCCTTAGACACAATCTGTGGATTCAGTAGTCTGCCATTAGGAAGAGAGTGGGCTGGAGCAGTGCAGAACATTCTGGACCGTGGTGGGAGGGAGTGAGTACTTTAAATGTGTGGGAAGAAATAACTTAGGCCTAGAAGTGGTAGATAAATGAGATGCATAGATATTTTAAGAGGGTAAATAGCTCACAACAATAGATCCTTCTTTGAAAACTCCCCCACAGTGTGATCACCTTCCAGTGAACCTACTCCAGGAAGGAGCTGCTGGGAGCAGAAGCAGATGCTGTACCCCATGTGGGTTTTCTTTCCTATGATTTTAGTTTTGAAGGAAGAAATCTTTTTTTAAAATATATTTTTAGTTATACATGGACACAGTGTCTTTATTTTGTTTACTTATTTTTATGTGGTGCTGAGGATCGAACCCAGTGCCTCATATGTGCAAGGCAATTGCTCTGCCACTGAGCCACAACCTCAACCCCTTGAAGGAAGAAATCTTGAGATTGGAGATAGTTGGAGCTGAGTCACATTCATGGCAGACCTCTAGGGGAGTTCACAGTTTCCAACTGATGAGGCCGCTGAGCTTCCCTGGTTCTTGCTCATGGCCTGGTTTTAGTGATATGCTTGTAAAATTTTAACAACTGACTAAAATAAAGAATAAGGAAAGTGAAGGAAAAAGAGCACTAGTTTCTAGTGTTTGCTGATTTCTATAGTGTAATACTTTCACCATATGTATTAGTCAGCTTTTCATCATTGTGACCAAAATACCTGACAAGAACAACTTAGAGGAGGAAGTTTATTTGGGAACATAGTTTCAGAGGTTCAGTTCATGGTCAGCCAAGTACATTGCTCTAGGCCCAAGATGAGACAAAACATGGTAGCAGAAGGGCATGGTGGAAGAGTGCCACTCTGCTCATGGTGGCCAAGAAGCAGAGAAAGGGAAAGGGAAAGAGGGTACAGGGATGATGAACCCTTCCAGGGCATGCCGCCACCTACATAAAGTTACCACCTAGGTAGTCCATTCAAACTAGGATGGACTGATTAAGTTATGGCTCCCACAATTCAATCATTTTACCTCTGAATATTTCTGCATTAACACAGAAGCATATCCAAACCATAACACTATGCCTATTTTAAACTACCATAATGATGACACTGAACAGGCAGTTGGAAAATACTATATATAAATGGCAGTCACAAGCCAGTGTGACCTGGTTTCAGGACACCACTGACTGTCAACTCTTGCTTGTCTTTGGTGGAACTCTTTAGAGCCTTCCAGTATGCTCTTTTAGGGGTTTAGACAATAAGAGTGGTTCTGTCCTCACACTTCCACCAAAATATCTTAACCATTAAACATTTTTAGCCATTTTCATTTATATGCAGAATACCTATTTCTTCACATGTACAGTCTTCACCAGCTGCAGAAAAGAATGTTTTTAATCACCGCAGTTGCTTAGGTTAATAGGATCCTCTTTGGAAATTGCTGCCTTCTGGCGTCCTGTATAGAAAACTACTTTATCTTAGCTGTGAGTTCTATTTTATTTTATTTTTGGTGCATTATAACTATACATATGTGTATAGTCATGCCATACATGCACATAACATAATTTGATCAGTCTCGTTCTCCTGTACCTTCCTTTTCCCTCCTCTTCTCCTTCCCCCTGATCTGCTTGCTCTACTAATCTCCCTTCTACTGTTACTATTGTTTTAATTAGTGCATTATATTTATGTATAAAAGCTGTATTCATCATGGTAGGTTTGTACATAGACATAGCATCATGTTGTAGGTTTAGTTCCCCAGTACTTCCCTTTATCCTTTCTTTCTTCTTCCCTCTCAATCTTCTTCCTCTGTTCTGTCGGTCACCCATCTGTTGTCACAAAATCCTTTTATTCACTTTTTTAAAAAATGTATATTTTTTTCTTTCTCTACCTTCACACTGTAAGAGAAAACATTTGATTCTTGACTTTCTGAGTCCAACTGATGTCAATTAGCATGGTGTTCTCAGGTTCCATCCATTTATCAGCAAATGACTTAATTTCATTCTTCTTTTTGACCAGGTAAAACTTGTTGTGTATCTATACCACGTTTTATGTATTCATTTGTCTGTTGACTCTTAGGCGAGTACCATAACTTGGCTATTGTGAATTGTGCTGCTGTAAACATTGATATGTATCTATCACTATAGAATGCTGATTTTAGTTCTTTTGGATAAATGCCAAAGACTGGGATGGCTGGGTCATAAGATAGTTCCAATCTTAGTCTTTTGAGGAATCCCCATAGTGCTTTCCAAAGTGGTTATGGTAATTTGCAGTCCCACCAACAATGTATAAGTGTGCCTTATCCCCCGCATCCTCACCTTAGCTGTGAATTTTAGTGGAGGAAAAGGAGGTGAGCTAGGGGCTCTTGATGTCTACCAAAAGACTGTTCCCAGGGTATAGACAGGCAGCTGTTACATGAATTGGCTCCCCAGTATTTCTTAATGAAATCTAGGAGAACTTAATGCCATGATTTCTTGTCCTTGGTACTCATGACATTTTGAGCCAGACAATTCTTTGTTGTGGGGGGCTGTCCTCTGCATTGTAAGTTGTTCATCAGTGTTCCTTGCTTTGGTTGTCTCCAGTTGAGACAACCAAACATGCCTCTAGACGTTGCCATTGTCAGACGTCCCAAGGGGCAGGGAGATGAATGATTCCTAGCTGACGACCACTGTTCTATGCTGATGAAGCAAATATAACTCCTACAACTTGGGAGTCCTTACCTGTGCACCACAGGAGGGAAACTTCCAGGTGCCACATAGAAAACCATCCACATTTTTAATAACAATTGATAATCAAAATTAAAAAGTAAATTAAAGAAAAGCATTTCTTATGAGGCATGATGCCTTCATCCACTCGTTTACTAAATGACCTCATTGCTTAAGCACTGCCTCTAAGCTGGGTGACTTAATAGGTGCTGGAGTTGACGCAAAGGCAGATGACAGTCTTGCCTTTAAGGAACTCACAATCCTGGAGTGATTCAATGGGAATATTTTCAGTAACAGGTAAGAGAAAGGCCAATTCCAACTGGCCTAAACAATAGTGGGACTCTACTGGTTGCACATTTGAAAAAGCCCACAGGTAGTGCAGACATTAAGGTAGAATCTAGCCAAGGCCGTCTGGAGAGTGGGTTCTGTTTCCCTGTTCTTCCTTCTCTCTTGTCACTTTCATGCTAAGACTAACCTCTCTTATTGGGCAGCTCCCAGGATCACATGCTTCCTCATTGCTAGCAAAAGACCTAAAATTCACTCTGTTGGGCTCATTTAGGTTACCTACCCACCCCTGAATTAGTCATCATCACCAGGGAAATGTAAAGTGCCCATGGATTTAGCCTGGATTGTTTGCTCCAATCACCACACCAGTTTCCATAGAAATCGCACAGATTCCCTAAAGGAGGCCAGACTTCAGGGAAGGGAGAGAGCCATACATGTGAATGTGTCACCAGCCAGCCAGAGCCATCAAAGGTCTTTGCTTCTTTTCTTTCTTTCTTTTGTTGGTACTGGGGATTGAACTCAGGGGCACTCGACCACTGAGCCACCTCCTCAGCCCTATTTTGTGTTTTATGTAGAGACAGGGTCTCACTGAGTTGCTTAGCGCCTCGCCGTTGCTGAGGCTGGCTTTGAACTGGCGATTCTCCTGTCTCAGCCTCCCAAAGTGCTGGGATTATAGGCGTGCACCACCACGCCCGGCTACTATTTGCTTGTTTTCAGTCACTTCCAGGTGATTTCATCCAGTCCCAAAGCCCTAGGACCATTTTTGTGGATTTCTATGAAAGCCTTATTACAACCTTCTGTGCTCCACTCCTTCTGCTTCTCCCTGACACTTCATTCCATCCCTTCTCTTCTTCCAAAGCTCAGTTCAGACTCAGCACCTCGGAGGTTACACCTGCTTGACACCCTTCTTCCATACCCTCCTAGTTCAGTATTTATTTACATCACATACCGTGCTCAGGTTTCGTGTTTCCATGTCTCTAGCTGTAGACTTAACACGCTGACTTTGAAAAGTTTTTAGGTTTTCTGCTCAGTGCTCTACAATGCCCAACAAAAACACTGAGAATTTTTGATAGTGATTCATTTGGTATTCCCAAAGTTCAAAAATAAGGTGGTTAAAGTGTATGTATAAGAGACAGTGAGGGAGGCAGTCTGCAGCTGTCCAAAGAGCACAGGATTTAGAGTCAGCAATCCTGGGTTTAAATCCTAGCTCTGCACCTTTTCAGATCTGAGACTTAACCCTATTATCTCTCCTGAAAATGTATACAGAGTGTGTTACACATTCATTCTATGACTTTTCATGCCTGTAAGTATGCCTTTGTTATTCATTTACATAGGGCATGTTTGATAAAACAGTACACTTAATAAATACTTGTATCTAAAAATATTGACAGAGCTGAGCTGAGGTTCCCACATGGTGACTGGCTAGGAGAGATCCAAATGTGTCATTCCAAGGACAAAGAAAAGACATTCATGCCCTCCCAGCTGCATGTGGTTCTACAGTTGAGGTGGAGTGGAAGAAGGTATGGTGGTCCCATCCATCCACCCCCATTCCAGATCATGCCGTCCTAGGCACTCCATGGTGTAATAGCCCAGTGCAGGCACACGGTGCTTACACAGCTCTTCATGCACAATATAAAGAATAACACAATCTTTTTTTACATGATGCAATTTAACTTATTTAATGCATTTGGAGCAGGTTTAATGCATTAAAAATGGGACACAGTGCAGGCCTGGGAAGATATCTAGTTTTGTTTTTTTTTTTAGTTATAGATGGACACAATGTCTTTATTTTATTACTTTGTATGTGGTGCTGAGGATCGAACCCAGGGCCTCACGCATGCGAGGCAAGCGCTCTACCGCTGAGCTACAATCCCAGTCCAGATATCTAGTTTTTAAGATATTCTTATGGCAAAAAAATACCCTTTATAAGATTCTTTTACAAGTTGTATTTAACCTGATCTGAAACATAGCCCTGTGTACATACTGTGTCAACACACTGTGACCTTTTAAACTTCTTGGTTGAAATCTCAGCTCAGTCATTTACTAACTGGGTGACTTAATGTTTCTGAATCTGATTTCCCTCATTCATACAATGGACTAATTCTTAACAATGAAGGAATCATACCTTGTTGTATATAGTGCATCTCACTATATCAGCCTAGCCACCTTTAATTTTCATATCACAAATACACCTATGCAGACTTGCTAGAAAGCCATCCTTTTCCTTTAGCCAGATGTGTTCACTATATAGGTCAGGACTAATAACTCCCAAATACAGTTCTACGATTGTTTTCTTCCTCTGCCCTGACATCCCACCCTGGGCTTCGGGGGCAAGCCTTTGCTCTGTGAGCCTTCCGCTGGCAATTAATTATTTTAGTACACCACTTTGAAAAGCTCAATATAAGCATTTATTTTTAAAAGTTGGGAATGAATCTCCAGCCTGTTCTTTGTAGTACTATCTTTGTAATATGACATACATTTTCAGAAAGGTGTGAGGGCTTTTCTGAGTCTTAGAACCCAAAGTTCTATATTTGACCATTCTAAACATATTTGGGAGAATATGCATATCCATGACCAGACCAGAATATACTGAGAAAATAATTTATTCAATTATAAATCAGAAATTTGATTAAAAAGTGTCTAAGCATTATCACTAATGAGATCTTGAATGTGTCCATTGATGATTTAAATTTAAGTGAATTAAATCAAAAAATTCCCTCAAAATTCCTTTAGCCCTTTTCTCTAAACTTTCAGGACAGATTACTTCTTTGGTTCAGGACTTAAACTATTAAACTCTCCCTACTGTAGACTGGTTCCAACACCCTTGAATAAAAGAGAAGCAAGATTCTTAACTGATGTGTGGTCTCCATTTTCTTTTTTAAAGGCCACTAATTTAGGATTTTGGGTATTTGTTGGAATGTGATTTTTTTTGGCAACAATTGAAGGCACAGTGAAATAGTAGAGAAAATGTAGGTTTCATTTCATCAGAGAAGCCCCTTGAGCTGTACATTAAGCCATGCAATGGCTCTTCAAATAAATCACTTAAAAATGGGAACAAATGACCCAAATGAAAACATAAGCAAAATATAAATATATATATGCATATGTAAATATGTCCTATCAACTTCCTGTACTTTGACTTGCTTAATTTATCATGTGTATGTTGTCACCACTTCTCCTGGAGAAGGGAACTGATGCTCAGCTGTTCAGTCACGGTGACTGGGCCTCCCATAGCTATCCCTCATGCTTTTGTTATAAAATCAGTTAACCGTTTTGTCAAGTACCTGATTGTTACACTTCCATAATGCAGGTGGAGCAGGGGAAAATGAGAGGTCACTCAACGGGAGGACTTTTCTGCAGTCCACTCCTTGATGTCATCCCTCCAAGTTAGGACGTGATAGGCTGAAGAACCCTGAGGTTTAGAACAGGTATTTGGACCAGCTAATGGCAGATTGCCCTCTGAGGAGCCCTAGCCCCACAGGCCTCTTCAGTCCACTGTGGGCCTTTCCCTTCTCTGACTCCATCCACGTCCCTGCACCAAAGTGCTGAAGACACAAGTCTGGTAGGCCGGATATGACTTGGGAAACACAAGAAGCACCTTCCATTCAGCTCTTTGGAGTTAAGGAGGCTGATGATCAGCCATACTGCCTCCTGTTCGGTGCCTGCATCTGCAGAGTAATTTAAGTTTCAAGGTCATGCCCTATGTCCCTCCAGAGTGGCATGGCCCCACAGTGGTCAGCCCCTCTCTTTGCTGTTTCATGGCAAACTCATAGTTGAGGCTTTGTTTTCATGTCAAGCTGAGCCCACTGGCTCATCAGATGCCCTGGGGCTCTGAACATGCACCACCATGATATCCATTGGGAATCTCCTCCAATCTTTTCCATGGAAGCCAAACAGCATCCTGATGAGAAAAAATATGGACTACGAATGGCCCAAGGCAATCAGAGTTGAGGCCTTTGAGGATTGCCAAGGTAGATGGCGTCCTTACTAGGGTTCTTCTGCTGCAGACCAACTCTATGCTGCTTCAGACACATTGAAACCAGGAAGACAACGGAATCCAGGGGACGGACACCCCTCCATATACAACTTCTCTTGTTGCCAAACACTTCCCTCAGCACACTGTTCTTCAGTACATTATCTGACATAGTAGAGTGTTCTGGCTTTTCTTTGCCTATGGCAAATTCTTTTTTGGTTTAGCTAATAATGTTTTCCCCAAACCCAGAATAGATAAGAAATTACTGGGAATTTACATCTGATTACCATAGATTAATTCTCCCACATTACAAGGCTGAAAAGTACAAGGAGGAAAATAGCATGTGCCTGCCGTGTTGGTGTTTCGTTAGTATCTTTTTAAAGTTAAAATTAAGTGTTACTTTTCTGAGGAACTAGCCAGAATAATACTCTCTCAAATTCAGAAACCTATTGGCGCAATTTGAAATCAGACATTATTCCTAACCAAATTATACTCTTTTTTCTGCCAAGATATCTTGACAGCTTTAATATCTGAAGGTAAGCCTATATGATAATCCCAGCAAAATTCTGGGGATAAGATTTTAGTAGGTTTGTTGAAAAGGAAATACTTGTTTAGATGGCTTTCATCATGCCACTCAGCTTCAATGTGATTTTTCTTGTCCTGGAGGATTCCCTTAAAGCACTCCTGGGTGAGGTTGAGAACCTGAATGGGTGTTCCTCCAAAAATGGCTGCGTGGTAATAAAAATCCCCCTCTCCAAATGGAATGTATGCTGCCGACTCTTTCCGTCTCTCATAGGTAAATTCATCAGGATCTGCTTTGTACCACCAGGCCTGAAGCTGAGCCACTAACTGGCCCAGAGTCTCCACACCAAAATTATCTTGGAAGACCTGGTCCACATCCATGCAGAAGAGGTAATCGACCTCCTGCTGGATGTGGGTTGAGATATGCTCCCCAATAGTCTTCATGCGCATCATGCTGATGTCCTGCCACCTCTTCTCAGGCTTGATCTCAAATACTTTGAAGGAACGCAGAGGACCCAGCTCTATCAAAGGCATCCTGGAGACATCATCTATCATGATGTAAAATATGACCTTATGGCCAACCATGAAGAACCTATTAGCAGATATTATGAACTCCTCCAAGTAATGCTCGATGTATCTGAAACAAAGGAAAGGAATGCATGTAACCTTTGAATCCTTGCAGGAAACCACATGCCACTCTAATCCAATTATCTGTATTTTACACTTAGAAGGGAATGATGTCTCTCTACACAGATGTGTGTTGTCATGTGGAGGGACATCTGGCTGCTCGCCACCATTCAGTCACTCAGTTGTGGGGGAAGTGGAATGACTTATCTGACTGTCAATTTTAGAAGAGCAATTAGGCATGCATAGCCCTGTTCTCTTGCTCTTGGAAGCTAGGCAGTCTGAGAGCCTGTGTTCTCAGCTGCTGTTCCCTGCAGTAGGCTTAGTGGTATGGACTGTAGTCATATATCCCAAAGCCAGTGGTTTCTAATTCTTCAGGTGCCAGTCTTTCTAATTCTTCAGTATTCCTTTGTCTTGTTTATCAACTGGTTCAGACTTTAGGCAGTCCAAGGGGGTGCTAGTTCTTAAACCTCCTTCAAAAACCCCAACCTACAAGCCAGTATCACTACTGCCAGATCAGATGAAAAGGCAATATGATCCTGAGGTCCACTGGGGATGCATAACCTCAGTCATGGCACCATCTCATCTACCTCTGTGTTTGGTTAAGCCCAGCTGTCTGCACTGTCTCATCCTCCTCTGTGATACAGAGAATGAGGTGTGGGATGTGGATCTCCTTCAGTGTCACACAGCCATTTCATTGGTCACCCAAAACACAATCCACTGTCCAGACACCACCGTCATAAAATCCATCCAATGCTAAAGCAAACAACCTCTGATTCCCTCTTATTTTCACTATTTTTTTCTCTTCAAAAAAATCAATGACTTTATTTTTTAGAGCAATTTTAAGTTCACAGCAAAATTGAGCTGAAAGTATTGAGAGTTCCCATATACCTCCTGCCTGCACACATACAGCCTGCCCCACCATGGACATCCCTGCATCAAAGTGGTAGGATGAACCTACACTGATACATCACTATTAGCTAAAGGCTTACCGTAGGCTTTCACTTTTGATAATGTACATCCTATGGGTTTCACTGCCCTAAAAATCCTATTTGCTCTTCTTATTCCTCCTCACCTCTCTCCCTCCAGCTCCTCATAACCCCTGATTATTCATCTGTCTCCATAGTTTTGCCTTTTCCTGAATGTCATAGAGTTAGAAGCATACATTATATAACCATTTCTGACTGCCTTCTTTCACTTAGTCATATGCATTTAAGATCCTTCCATGTCTTTTCATGGCTCATTTCTTTTTAGTACTGAATAACAAATATCCCAGTATCTGGATGTACCATCATTTACTTTTCCATTTATCTATAAGAAGATAACTTGGTTGCTTCAAAGTTTTGGCAATTATGAATAAAGCTTCTAAAAATATCAGTATGTAGTTGTGTGTGTGTGTGTATATGTGTGTGTGTGTGTGTGTGTGCATGCGCATGCGCACTCATAGTTTTCAACTCACTTGGGTAAATACCAAGGAGCACAATCACAAGCTCTGTGGTAAGAGTGTGTTTGGTTTTGTAAGACATTGCTGAACTTTCTTCCAAAGTGGCTACATTACATTACATTTACCAGTTTTGCATTCCTACCAGCAACGAACAAGGGTTGTTCCACGCACTTGCCAACATTTGGTGTTGTCAGGGTTTTGATTTTGGTCATCCTAATAGGTATATAGTAGTACTCCAACTATTGATTTGTTCTTTCAAAGAACTTTGCGGTGATGTTTTCTGTAAACTCAAGCTACAGACTGTCTTTTGAAGCCATGCTCTGGAGCTTATAGGGAAGAGGAAAGTTGGATGGCTTAATACAACTCATCCACACTTAAAACTCAGGCATGGTGAATATGGACTGAATTTAATCTGCTGATCACACTACCAGCCAGTCATTATGTTTGGAAGTAACAATGACTGGTACCTGTCACTTTTCTTTTTTGGGCTGCTTATATTTCCTTTCTTTGCTACCAAAATAAATTGTGCTTTTACTGGTGGCATCTGGAAACCCAGGGATTTATAGTATTGATTCTTTAAATGTAGAGCATATATCTGAGCAATACAAAGAGGGACTTTGACATGGCTCTGTGGCTGGTGACCAGGACATTCTTCCGTACAATGAAATTTTAAGAAAAACCTATTATACCCCAAAGCTTGGGAAACAATGCTGTGGTGAGCGCGGAGGGGGGGTGGATCACTGTGAGGTTTAACATTGCTTAGAGATGAAAGCACTGCAGTTGGCTGCATGCATTATTATTTGAAAACAAAACAAACCTCACACCTCCTAAAGGTCCAGATCTGTTTGTTGTGGGGATTTATTGCTGCTAGTACGAACAGCCCTCTCTTGCCTGGCAGCTGAGAGCACAATGCTTTCACCAGAATGTGTGATTTACAGTTTTGTTCTGCAGCGTCACAATTGGATGGTTGAAGCCATTGGCCAGGGGCAACGTTGTGGTTTTTTTGGGGAATGACAGGATCAAATCAATCTACAATGTGGCAGCTGGCTTTTGCTCTTTTGTGCCAAACAATTAGGTGAGTTAAGCATTGGCTTCTGTCCCATAATGATACAGATCCTTCTGGTCAAAATTTCAAAATTCCATAGTCACCCTTCTCTAGTACAGACACCCTGAGGCCCCTGGGATTGGCACATTCAGCAACAGTAGGACTTGAGTAGTATTGTTCATAACAGTGATCACAATGGCTGCTGGGCTTTGGGATGTGGAAGTTTGTCTTTGGACAACTATCAGATTTTCACAGAGTCCTCTTCGAGGCCCTATTTTGGCTCAAGCTCAAGTCAGCTAAGCTTTCCACTCTCATTGTACAAGGCTGGGGGATCAATTTCCCATGTGACTTTTTCTAGAAGGTACAGATGAAAAGGCCCAGAGGACAGGAGAAAAATAGGAAAAATGAACTTTCACTTTTATTTTAGAAAAATATTTTAATTCTCAAAAAGGATAAAAT
>CM053399.1:172669330-172705397 GCA_028644305.1 Xerus rutilus
TATATATATATATATATATATGTAGGCCAGACATGGTGCCACATGCCTGTAATCCCAGAGGCTTGAGAGGCTGAGGCAGGAGGATCTCAAGTTCAAAGCCAGCCTTAGCAACTTAGCAAGGCCCTAAACAACTCAGTGAGAAGTCAGCCTTTGAGGCCTTACAGGATCTTGCCTGTGCATCCTGCTTTCTTTGTTCTCCTTCAACCCCTTTCCCTTTTCCCCACCTGCTAAGCTGTCTAAATAAAATACAAAAAAGGGTTGGGGATGTGGCTCAGAGGTTGAGTGCCCCTGAGTTCAATCCCCAGGACAAAAGAAAAAAAAAGGTAAAGTATATTATATTTTTAAACTAATATTGTAGCTACAAATTTCAAATAAGAATGATTGCAATTTTTCCTCATCAGGTGTTTTGAACACGTAAATGGAAACTGGAACCAGAATCTATCTAACCTTAGAAACAGGAAGTTCTGACCAGTCAGATCTCCTAGGGTCAAATCCTCCAGGATGATCAGGTGGAAGGCACCTGAGGAATCCTCAGGTGGTTGGCCATGCTCCCACATAGAAAAATCACTGTGTGTAGCTCCTGTGCACCTAAAAACTTGGTGTAAATCCCTCTGTCCTTGGTCCTGGCCCTCAGAAGGAGAAGAAAGATGCAGATTTGGGCCACCTAGCAGCTGACACTTGAAATTTCCAGAGGAAGCTGTGGAGGTCGGGGAGGAGGTGGCTACAGCTGTGCTGTGGACTCTGTGTTTAGGGCTGTTGCAGACATTTTTTCCTGCAACCAGAGACCTTCTCCCTGAGGCATGAACAGAGGGCTCACCTACTGTTGTTTTGTTCTCAGTTTTAGGGACCTTAGGAGAAAGGAGACTGAGACAGTCCCACATAAACTTTCTCCTAGCTATCATTCAGAGAAATCACAACCAACCTCCTTGAAGCCATGGGTTCTCTCATAACCATTTTGACAGTAGAACAAGAACGTCAAGGACAATTTTGTCAGCAACATTTACCTTCCAACAGCAAAAACCGTCAGCCCCACAGTGATTTTCTGTTTGGCATAATAATTTTCCAGGATGGCTCTGTTGTAAGTGCCTTCCCATACAACCGGTGCCTTCCATTCTGTCACTGTCAGAACCTCCGGGCGTTTCCTGGTGATAAAACACAGTCATATGAGTCAGGGCAGCTTCATTAAGGCAGGACAGACTGTCCAAGAAAACAATGGGATGGCCATGATCTTCAGCAGCTATCCCTGAGTCCCGACGGTAGTTTAACCCCAAGCACTTGAATGGGAGGTGGGACATTTGCAGGGGCAGCCTTTGGCCCAGGTGCCTTACAGGATCTTGCCTGTGCATCCTGCTTTCTTTGTTCTCCTTCAACCCCTTTCCCTTTTCCTCACCTGCTAAGCTGTCAGGGTCATCTTGGGGTTGTTATTTATCCCCATTGGTGCCATCTGAGTCTAAGAACCTAATCCTCATCCAGTGGAATGACAAAGTGATGCTTCAGCTGAGAGAGAAAGTTGTTTCAATTTGCCTTTGGCCAAAACGGGATTTCTGGGTAGGAACTTGATGACTGACTTAAAAGGATCCAGACTCAGGGGATTCTGTTACTGTTTAGTTTATAGACGAGGAGAAAGGGGCACCCAGAAAGTAAAGGACCTGACAGCTGCCCACCAAGGCCAGGGCTGGGGCGTGGCTGTGACAAAGGTCCGCTCTTGAGACCACAGGGCCTCTTCACTAGGAGAACCAATGGGGCCGGAGGGAGGTGTGTTTTCTGCCCTCAGAAAGCTTGAAAGGGACTTGGCAAAGCTGACACAAACACAGGACGTGACAAAGTATAAAACCGTGAAGGGAGAATGCAGGAAGGGCCGAGCAGGAGAGGCCCCGCCCCTGGCAGGGCTGGCGCTCCAGGCAGCAGGGGCGGCAGAGGCTCTACTGGCACGCTAGCTCAGGAGGCAGCTGCATTTCCCCGCAGGAACAGGGACTGGCACACGGTTGCTTAGACGCCACCCCAGTGCGGAAACAGCCCTGCTTGGCATTTGCTTGTGCCTCACTCGCAGAGCATCTCCGTGAACCTGAGAAGGTGGCAAGCAGTTAGGACAAAGTCCTGCTGGTCCCAGCTGGCTGCCCTGCTGAGGCTGTTGGGAGAGGCCGGCAGGAACATCCCCTGCTCTTTACACAGCCAGTGGAAGGCAGGGTGTTCGTGCAGCTGCACCCACCTGGAGTTTTCCCATAGCCAGCCTGATGGGCAAGGCTAGGTTACCCCCGCCTCGTCCCAGTCCCAGAAGGGCAAAGGAGCCTCTGAAGATTCTCCCCCGTGCCTCCTGTCCCTGTCACAAGCTCTGCACTCTTGTGCTGACTCTGCCCTCCCACCCCAGCCTGTCTACCTCTGGCTGGTTTCCTGGTTCCCAGCACAGCTGGGCCACCTCCTGCATGGCGCAGCATGGCAGAGATGGCGGAGTGGGGAGACTTAGCCTGCTCTCCTGGCCGCTAGACTTGTCCGGAGCCTGAGACTCGACTCAGCCCACAGCACTCCAGGTGAGCCTGCTGCATGGGGGACACAGTTGCTCTCGGTTCCCTTCGATCAGGAAAGGCATTATTATGAACTCTGCTCCAACTTGTTTTCCTTCAGTCCTTGCAACAGTCCTGTGATGTGTTATGTGACATCCGGATAAGAAAACTAACGTTCAGAGAAGCTTATTAACTTGTGCAAGGCCACATAACCAGTCACTGATGATGGCAACTAACATTGAGCACTTCCTCTGTGACCAGGCACTGTGCAAAGGGAAACTCTTCTTTGCTGAAGGGTAGAGTGATTGTGTGAAGACCTGGCCCTCCACAGGCTGTGTGAAGGTCCCACCCAACAGCCTCAGCAGGGTCACATGAGTGCAGCCACCCAAGACCCTCATGACTTTCCCCCAGTGTTGCTTTTAGTCCTGTAAAACCCTGAGCATGTCGAATGACAAGATTTCAACCTGCCCCCAGACAGAAAAGGACAATGTAAACATGCACATCGGGATCATTATTCTCCTGCCAGTGCTTCTGAACCTGAACTCCCAGGTTTTCTTGGGCATCCACCTCATTCACTGCATGTTGTTTCAGCCTGTCGAGGATCTTTTGCTAATTCCAGCCCAGTATTCTTGCTAAGGCTTGTCGTATGTGAGCCAGACATTTGGTAATGAGATAATACAATTAGCAAAAAAAGGAAAAGGAGGAGTAGGCACATTTATTTACTACTTACTATGCCCCCAAGGCTAAGTACTTGGCTTTTAATCTCCATGACCACCCTATGAAGTGGGTGCTGTCATCAGCCCATTTTACAAATAAAGGGAGTGCGGCTAGAAGAGGAGAAGGAGATAAGCTTTTGGCCATTTAATTTATATAAAGGGCCACACTGGGACTAAGTACTGGGGTGAGAGAAATGAGACCCAGTCCTGCCTCTTGAGAATCTTGGCAGTCCCAGTGGGCGGTCAACCTGCTGCAGGCTCCCCAACTATAGGATCCCTCTGACCACATCTTCTAGAAAGACGTCAGAAACTCAATGTCCAGTTTGGTTACTTGAATGGGAAGGATACCTTCAAGCAGAAAGAAAAAGTAGTAGTATTAAAAATTAATGTTTAATTTAGAATTAAGGTGTTCTATTTCCCAGCTGTTAATTATTCAATTCCACTGACAATTCCCATATACCAGTGACTCTGACTAAGTAGCCAGATGATAGCCTGGTAAGGCAGGCAGTGGGGAAGAGGAGGTCTGGGGAGAGAGGGAGGGTGAGGTTGAGATCAGCTTCCTGGGCGAACCTGTGCATCAAGGAGTCTCAGTCATCAAAACCCACTGCCCCCTCCGCCCCAAAAAGAGGCGACTTAGGGCAGCCCACACATGTGTAAAAGCTTGTCTTTGACAATGTCAATTGCCAGAAACATCCAAGATCATGACGATGGGGCTCTAAAGGGAGGGAAAAATGCCAGCAAAGAGCTGCCAAAAGGTCTTCCTTCCAAACAACCATGTGACCTCTGCATGTGCAGTTCCATCATTATAGGCCAAAAGCTTCCTGTAACCAAAGCACACATGTCCCTAGGTTATTGGTATTTTGTTAATTGTCTTTTTTTATGGGTACATGTACGTGGTCCCCAGGGGTTGGTTAGAGAAAATATTAAAATTCTGTGAACCATGCAGTAGGTATAAAAGGATGCGGAACACATACTGCCTATTAAGCAGCAGCACGGTAAACAGGACAGCAAAGAGCCAACAGCACCATGAACAGGCATAGCAGCTATGGAGCGCAGAGAAGGGAACGGTGTTGTTGGAGGGATCTCGGAGCAAGAATTGACAGAACGTGCTGATGAATTAGACTGTGGGGTGGACGAGGGAGAACATCTCCTGGCGTCAGGCTGGAGCTGTTTACTGAGATGGGAAATGAGGACAAGAACAAGGGTGGGGTGGAATTGAGAAATCCATTTGGGTCATGTGAGACATGCAGAGATGCCAAGTGGGCAGGTAGACACACGTCAGGGCTCAGAGAAAATATCTAGGCTGAGGATAGAAACGTGAGAGTCATCCTTTTATAGGTGGAATCTCATGCCAGGGAAATGGAAGGGAGCATCCTGGAAGATGGTGTACACAGGCAGGAGAAGAAGGTGCGCTTCACCCCATGACTAATACCCGACACTGGGGAAGAGGGAGATGCCCCTAACAAGGAGGCTGAGAAAAGAGAATGGAGAGGAAGAAAATGAGGAGGCATTGTTGTGCAAGCTAAGAGATTCTGCCGTGGAAATACATGCACAGTACACCGTGCTATGTCTGAGGTGCTTTCCAGGAAGCACTGATACTTACTATGCTGATTCCTTCATCCAATCATACATTCATACCAGAAACAGACTGGTGCCCCAGAAAGGCTTTAATTTGGTGCTGGTTCAAACCAATATTCTTTAAATATTTGCTTGCCATTCATTTGGAGGCGAGTCTAGCCATGCATGGCAGAGTACAGACAGAGTGACGGCTGGTGGCCATGGTCTCTCTCTTTTCTTCCCCTAGCAATTCAGCCCTGGCTCCCACCTCCCAAGTCCCACTCAGCAAAACATGAGGCCATAGTAAAACTATCCAATCTTCCTTAGAAGGGTGCTTGATCACCATCTCTGTCTCATCCAGTCTGCCTGCCCCTTTGGGGCCTCATTCCTCTGATCTAAGGGGGCTTGTCAAAATAAAATGCTTCCGTCTTCTTACATTTGTAGTAGTGGTTTAGCATCTCATCGATGGCTACCCTGTTGTCCAACTCACTGAAAGACACATAGGAAGTTAAAATCCCCATCCTTCCACACTGGCATGGATCTCCTACTCCAAAACAATACACAAACTTGCAACAATATATTCAGTCCCCAGAGCCCATCGCCCTTCACACAGGAATGGATACTGGCCCCTCCTGACTCCTTCCTACCCTTACAGCTCTTTCTGTTCTTTTTGGACTCCTCTTCTTTCTGTAGCTACTTAGAGGCTGATGTCAGATGGCTTCTCCCTAGGTGGCCTCATCCAAGCTCACAGATCCCTCTGCCAGGTAGTCTGATAATGCCTCCAGTCCGTACTTTCCTGGGAACCCTGGGCCTCTTTGTCTAGATGCCCCATAAGCACCAGAATCCACACACAGCCTTCATGGAGATCATCACCACGCTTAACATGCAGGCCTGCATTTCTTCTTCAATTCCCTTTCCTGGTCAATGACATCACCACCCACTAGTCTCTCAGGTCTCACAGTCACATTTGAAAGCTTCCATCTCCTCAGCCCCAAACCACATCCTTCCAGTAGCTGATCACATCTCTTTACCAATCTTGGCAAATATTAGTTTCATATCTATCACATGTACAAGACCTCAAGCAAGGAGTAACAATTTCTTTTTCTCCTTCCTTTTTTTTTGGTGCTGAGACTTGAACACAAGATCATGAACTTCTTGAATACAACCATATTGAGAGATTTCATCTGTCTTCTGGGCCTAACACAATACCTGTCACCGTATATTTTTTGCCATAACTCATGAGAAGTACATTTTATATCACAACCAAATGCATGCACATACTCATATGCAGCAACAAAAATTCTACTAAAAAATACTTACACTTTGGTCTTCTATTTCAATTTTCTAAAAAAAGCTAGTTTTGACCTAATAAGCTAGTTTCTGAATTCATGAATAGGTAGTTACTGACAATTTAAGAAGCACTGACAAACACATTGTGAGATTTAGTTTGTTTTGTTTTGGTCAGGGCAGGGATGTGGGTACTGGAGATCGAACCCAGGCCAGTTTGGCACTGAACTACATCCCTAGTCCCTTTTATTTTCCATTTTGAGAAAGCGTCTCACAGAGTTGCTTAGCGTCTTGCTAAGTTCCTGAGGCTGGCCTCAAATTTGCAATCTTCCTACCTCAGCTTCCCAGTTGCTGAGATTACAGGCATGAGCCACCATACTCAGCATGATCATAAATTCGTCTTTCTTTTTGGTACCAGGGATTGAACCCAGGGGCACTTAACCACTGAACCACATCCCCAACCCTTTTTATTTTTTATTTTGAGACAAGATCTTGCTAAGTTGCTGAGGCTAGCTTTGAACTTGTGCTCCTCCTGCTTCAGCCTCCTGAGCCAACTACAAGTGTGCACTACTGCACCCCAGCACATCATAAGTTTTGATAACCACTTTTTGTATGGTTGTTTAATGACTGAATTTATAGTACCATGGTGGTTTTTTTTTTAATACTTTTTTTAGTTGTAGATGGACACAATACCTTATTTATTTATTTATTTTTAAGTGGTGCTGAGGATCGAACCCAGTGCCTCATACGTGCTAGGTGAGCACTTGACCACTGAGCCACCACTGTAGTCCCTCCAGAATTTTTTTAAAAATGAGTTAACTGAATCTCAGAATTTTCTTGCCCCAATTCCTGATCCTGTGGTTTTCCACAATATCCTTGGCCTGTAAGAAAGACCCCTTCTAGCACTAATATTCTGGGATTCATTGGCAGCCATTGGCCAATTACTGTATAATTATTGTGCTGCCTAACCCACTGGATTAGAAGTACCTAAGTCTCCGTGTCTTATCCAAAATCCATTGCTAAAAGTCTATTATAAGCTAAGACTGTTTCTCTCAAATCAGGAATGTTCTCAGGGCTGCCTGCACTGCCCGCTCCACCTCCTGTTGAGCTCTGGCACTGCTGCCCAGGGAGCCACACTTCTTACTTTGGATTAAACCAATCCCACAGGTGAAGTTCTGCATCTTCGTCTTCCTTTCTTTGTTGCGTTGCTCTTCCTTTTTCTATATCCTCCTCCTCTTCTCCCTGGTAATTGTGGGTCCTGAGCACAAAGGGGAAGAAAGACAAGTAAGGCAAGGAGGGTGGTCTGTGGTGGCAGGGCAGGGGGGACAATCTCATGAAACATGTCCTGAGGCAGAGAATGCAGGTGCCAAGTGCACTGGCTAGAGCAAGGCTCATATGATGGTGAGCATTCATTCATAAGAACATACTTGAGATGAAAATATGCAGTATTTGTCTTTCTTATCACCCTTCCAAGTTAGCAGTTAGCTCTTTAATGACCCAGTAATCCTTGGGTCATTCAGGGAGCAGGAGAGACTTGTTAAAATAGCCCCTCTAAAAACATTTTAGTTTATGATTGTCTTTCCTTCCATTTAAACTCCTACTCAAGCCTCACCCTTAAGTTAACTGCAAATTAAATGTCCTAGCCAACACACAAAATGGATTCCTTGTATGATTTTGGTAAGAAAGAGAAGTGACTGGGAAAATCATGAACATGAAGCCATTTCAAATGAATTCTCCACAAAAGTTGAGTGGATGGACAAACACAGCGTAGTCTGATGACCTTACCTATTTTTAAACCAGCTTGGAAACCACCAGCCTTTCTGAGTGTTGCTGTCACCAGTTGGGTTTCTAAGAAGTGGAAAAGAATATAAACATTTTTAGAAAATGAGGCAGTCCCCAAACTGGAGGGGTTTCATACCCCCTCCCTTATTTTTTTAACAGTAGAGATCTCTATTCAAAAAATTAATTTTAAGCTGCTAATTCACAAAACAGAAGTGAAATCCTTTAGCTGAATGGGAGAAAACAGTCTCAAAGATCCCTCAGCCTGCCCGCCCCCAGGGCAGGCTGGCACTGCACTCATCCAGTGAGCCCTAGCAGGACAGGAGAGGAAGAGCGCCAGAGGGGCGGCTGTAAATACACAAGTCTGAGTTCCAGATCTGCCACTCACTGGCTGCACGACTGTGATAGAACATTTTCCCTCTCTAAATTTTTACTTCCTACTCCGAAAAGTGTTTTTAATGACAATAATAAACTTCCATGAAGGTATTTTTGAAGATTGAATGAAATACCATATGGATAAGAGCGTGGTAAGCTGAAAGTGACTACAACGAGGTGTAATGTGGATGAAAAGCCATCCGCACTTCCAGGAATCATCCGTTTTACTAAACTGGGAAAACTGAGGTTGCCACAAAGGTTAGCAGTGAGCAGCTCCAGGATGTCTGAGGGTCACTGAGCAAGAAGCTCAGGAAACTCATGAGAAGCCACCTCAGCCACACTTGGGGAAGTCTCTACATTCTCTCACTGTGGAAGTCCTCAATTTGGGGGCCACCTGAAGGAGAAACGGGGGAAGCCAGGGGACACTGCTCTTCAGTTGGACACATTCCCTGGCCAGGTAACTGTAAACAGGCATGAGAATATTAAGAAACCCAGGTTAAAGCTCCTCTAATTTCAGGAGGTGTTTGAGCTAGCTTAAGATTCAAAGGTATGGTTGCAATAAACTGGGAAACAACACAGGAATAAAAAACACAGAGGGGAACAGAAAGAGAAACCTTGACCTAGTCACCCAGGTATGTAATTTCACGTGACCTTGGTCATCCCCAATAAAAGTTTTACCTTTATTTTCAATTTACAGCTGAGATACTGGCTGAGTGGATTTGAGCAAGTCACCAAGATCTCGTGGAATGTAAGGATAAAAACCAAAATGGAATACTAGGTGCAAGCTGCTGAGAACAACAGTACACTCTGAGCTTCCTGGCAACCAAGCCAAAGATAGAAAAGTAAAGATGTAGTCAGCTGCCATGGTACATGCCTGTAATCCCAGTAACTTGGGAGACTGAGGCAGGAGGATCCCAAGTTAGAGGCCAGCCTCAGCAACTTAGTAAGGCCCTAAGCAACTTAGTGAGACCCTGTCTCAAAATTTAAATAAACAAAATAAATAAAAAGGCTGGGGGAAATTATACATACAGCTCTCATCTTCTTCTTTAAAAAGTGAAAATAGGTTTTTAAAAGGATACGCACTAGTTCATCAAGAAACCCAAACTTTTTCTCTCTTTCTTATTCTCAGAGCAATTTCCTGCACAGTTCTTTAGACAACATATGTAGAGAAGTAATGGACATTATCTCCCCAGGTTCTTTTTCTCAGTGAGGAATATTCCCCAAATAACACCACTTAAAGTGGCCCTTGATAAGAACCGAAGGCAAGACACAAGTTGTGGTTCTATAAAGACGATTCTGGGGGGGCTGGAGGAAGACAATCCAGATCCTCGGATTCCTGAGACCCTTCCCACTTTCTGGCGTGAGTACCCTCACTGGCAGATGTGTAAAGAAGAGACTGCAGGGGTGCAAGAGCAGACGTGGGAGTCAGCGGGTAGATAGCTAGAGTTCAAAGCACTTACTTTGAGTGATAAATCCACAAGAAAGAGCCTTCTGGGCTAAAAGCAAAGGAGAAATAAAAACATCATGTTACTTTTAGTTCCAAGAAAGGCTATTTTGTAACCATTATCACTGAGCCCTGGGCTGAGCAGAGCCCAGGTTTTAGCTCCTCCCAGTTTCCACCTTCCTCTGAGATATATCCAGTGATAATTTGGAATTTCCAATTTATGATGATAGGAATTTCCACTTGCAGTTGCATCCAGCTTTCCAGAGAAAGAGGGCATCTGGAGAATCTCGAGTCGTGGTTTAAAAAAAAAATCAGTTCTCCATTGCCCAGAGGTGGCTTCACTCAGGAGCAGAGACTCCGCAGAAGGTCCCCTCCTGCAGCCTACTCAGTTGCCAGGCAATGAAGAAGGCCTGGAAGGTGGAAGCACCCTGGCCCAGCCACTCCTCACTCATCTTTCCCCAGAAAACAGAGCATCAGTTGTAAGACCTGCTACCATGCCCAGCTCAGGGCCTTCCTCAGAGCAGACCCAAAGGCATTTCCTCAACTAATGAAAGTGGGGAGGCCATTGGCCAAGACCAGTACAGTCCTCATCCTTGTGGAACATGTGATATAGGAGGGAAGGCAGACCCTGTTCACGTAGTCACGTGGCTGCACAACTTCATACTCCAAGAAGCACTTGGAGAAAAGCATAAGCAAGAACAAGTACTGAGTAGAAGGCTTCCTGGAGGAGAGCTGGGTATTTCCGCTGAGTTCTGAAGGATAAATAGGAGTTCGCCAGGTGAGGAGGAAGCGGCATGCTCTGAGGTAGGAAGGAAGGAGGTACCCACAGGAAGTGAAAGTGCAGTAGCCAGAGGCCAGAACTTGTTGAGACGTGCTGCCCATCTTGCCTTTGAAGTTTTAAGCCAAGCGGAGGAGGAGGAGGAGGACGACAACGACGACGAAGAGGAGGAGGAGGGTCTCGTGTGCATATGAAAAAGGTGATTGGAGAAGAGATCGCAGGTGCAGAAGAGAAGATGTGGGACTGCAGTCAGGCCGTGGCCTAGCAGTGGACCATGATGGGTCACTGACTTGACAGTGTGACACTGGGTCATCACACTGGGTTACTGCACTGCTCTGTGCAGAGATGCTGGGCCCGAGTCCCGAGCCTTACTTAACTCATATCCTCTCCCCGCAGATGAAAAGACTATAATCTCTGAAACATTTTAAAACTCATAACAGTTGCTTTAGACTCTGCCATGGCCCTGCAGGTGCTGATCCGCTCTCCCCGCCTCCTCCTGCTGCGGGGAGTCCACATCTCCTTCCAGCAAGACAATGCATTCCTGCTCACAGACCCAGCTCTGAAGTTCCTGGTTGATGGATTCAGATGATGCTCCTGACAGCAGATACTCAGCCAAGCACTGTTCTAGGCTCATGGAATCTTCTCATCTATTCTCATTCTACAGATGTGGAAATCAAGGCACAGGGGCATTGAGTGATCCACCCAAGGTCATCTGCTAGTGAGGAGCAGAACCCTGCCTGAAGCTGGGGAATCTGACTCCATAGCCTCCAAAAGAGGGAGGCTGAGGGAACAGATAAGGAAAAGGGGCAGGGTTGGCTGCAAGCCAGCTCTCAGAACCCTGCCTGTCACCCAAGGCACCATTTTGTAGTTTGAGGCTCACCAACCTGTCAATCTCTTTAACAGCCCCTCCTTCTTACCCTCCTACTCTTTTCACCCTAAATCCTTCAACATCCTATGGTCACAACAATATTTATACTACAGTGGCATTTTAAAGCAAACAAACCCTTTCAGGCTCGAATGCCCCCTCCTCCTTGCCTTCCTTGATATGATCTTAACACAGTGCCTGGCACATGGTTGGTACTCAATAAATATCTGTGAAAGAATGCAAAAATGGATCTCCCTCCAAGTCCAATGTAATCGGCCTCCTTGAACTCTCACAGCCCTCTTTTCTACCTCTGATATCCTTCTTCTACTTTGTATCACTGGTTACTTATCCACACATCTTGTTGCCCCATCCAGATCATAATGCCCAGAGGGAAGGAGTTCTACTTGGCCCATGTGCCATCTCTCACAGCACTCAGCACAGAGCAGGAACTCTGGAAGGAGTTGGAGTCAAAGGGTCAGGAGATCTGAGTTCTAGTTACAACATGGACATAAATCCACTAAAAAGACACTTCACCTATTTGATCTCTATTCTGTCACTTGAAAAATGGAGACTCAACTAAAGGAGGGCTGTGTAGTGGGTAAGCGAATGAGCTGCAGACAGCCCGAGACCTAGCTCTTCCTAAAAGGTAACATTGAACCTTAAGTTTTAACATTTTTGAGACTCAGTGTCATCTAGAAATTTGGAATAGTACCCGCTGTGCAGGGCTAATTTAAGAAGTGGAGGTAATGCCATGCAAACAAACACTAGTAACTAGTACCTACTATCATAAACACCATCAGCAGCACTATTATTATAACTTTGAAATCTAAGCTGTTTTTTTTTTCCATCCAGCCTCAAATCAAATGCTGTCCTGGGTGATATTCTCTCAGAGTACTTTATTGACAACAGTCCTTCTATTAACTAGATGTGTTCAATTTAGTTGTTTCAAGATCCTTTCAAGCTCAGTGCCAGCCACCCTTCTAAGGGTAATTTCCTCAGCGCACCTCAGGCCATTTCATGATCAGTTGTTAAAGTGGCAAAGATCTGCTCCCTTGAAGCCTCTTGCAGACAATCAAGTGGATTCTGCACACCAAAGAAAGATGTGACCAAAGTCCAGGTGCCTGAAGATGGCCCCAAGGAGCAGCCAGAACCTGCTGTAGCCTCTGTGCTGAAAGACATGCATAGCACTTGAAAAATAACCCCCTTTCTGAGAGGCCAATGCCAATATACACATTTGAGCCTTTGGTTCCCAAATATGGAAGTACAACTCTGGCTGCAATTCAGGACACCAAAATTATCCAATCAAGTGTTCAGATTCGGAGACTAATGGTCAGCCAAACAAGTATTCCTGCAAGCACCCCAAAGGGCCTGTGTTCTTTTGCTTGTGACTGACTGCTGGAGTTGTCTTTCTCTGCCAAAATCCCACCCTGTTTTGCCCTCGGGAGCAAATGATGATGATCGTGACTGTTATGAATGAATGTTCATGTCCCTCCAAAATTTATGTGTTGAAGCCCTGTCGCGAGTATGATGGCATTTGGAGGTGGGACCTTTAGGAGATAATTAGATTAAATAAGGATGGGGGCTGGGGCTTTTGCTCAGTGGCAGAGTGCTTGCCTAGCATGTGTGAGGCACTAGGTTTGGTCCTCAGCACCACATTAAAAAACAAACATAAAATGAAGGCATTCTGTCCATCTACAACTAGAAAAAAAAAAAAAGGACAGGGCTCCATGATGGAATTAGTGTCCTTATAAGAAAAGGAGAGACTATAACTCGTTTGCTGTCCATCATTGTGGATGTAGGATAAAGGTAACCAACCGTCTGTAAGCTAGGAAGAGAGCCCTCACCTGGGAACTAAATTAGCCGGTGCCTTGACCTCTGGCTCCCCAGCGTCTAGAACTGCAAGAAGTAAGTTCCTGTTGTTAAAGCCTCCAATTTATAGCATCTTGTTATAATGGCCTGAGCTGACCAGGAGGATCCTGGTCATGGCATCTGGCACTTACTGAGAGCTTATGAAGTCTAGCCATTGCCCCTCATGCTATGTACACAATAACTTATTTAATCCTCCCAACAACACAGTGAAGCAGATACTATTATATTCCCCATTCTTAAAGGTAGAGAAACCAAAGAACAGTAGTTGAGTAACTTTCCCAAGGCCACAGAGGAGGTCCCCACACCTAACTCTGATTCATCTCTTCTTTGAACTCATTTCCTCAATTCAAAAGACCTAGTTTCCAGATGCTTTTAACTTGGCCACACTCAAGCTTGTCCTGTTTTCCTTAAAATTAGTGATTCAGAATGAAACAAAAGAACATTCTAGATGTGGTCAGATCTGTCCACATCTCAGGATTGTTTCTGCATTTTGGAGATTCCTCCTGCTATTGATGCACCCAAAGTTGCAGTTCTTTTTTTAGTAGCAAAGACAGTCCTGCTGGCTCATTAAATCTTAGAATTTGATGACTGCAAGTAATATTTAAATGTTAATCCAGGCTACCATCTTGACTTGGGGGTCACTAAAACATTTCACCATGAAAATAATAATGGTGCTGAGACAGTGGACTTATTGAAACCTGAAGGCGGAGCTTTATCATGATATCTCAAGTCAAAAGCAGCATACATTTCTGTAGCCGTATATGGAGACTTTTGGTCAGAACCCCTTCCGGCTAGAATCTCCAAGACAGTGTAGTTTCAAAAGCACAGAGGTAGTTCTTATATTTGAGTAGTCCTCAAATGAATTTGAAAACTCAAAAACATGATACTCATTCTGCTCTCCAGAGTTAAAGATAGAGGGAGAGACCCAAAAGTTTCAGCCAGGCACAAATGAATCACCAGCAACTCAGTGTGTATTTTTGCAGCAAAAGTCAATAACTCAAATTGTTCTGTTAAACTCTACAAATATCTTAGGATTGCAAAATTCAGGGTAGGTTTCTCATAGAATTCCTGTCTGAAATTTCTTAAAGATCATTTCTATATCTGATCATATAAATCATTTCAGATCACATTTGGAGTTTATTTAACTTTCCTCTTTCTGAATCAAGCCTACCAGTTCAAAAATCAAAATAATGGGAACATAGCAGGAAGAAAATAATTGATCAGCCAGAAGTTAATTGGGAGTCTGGTGACTTTTAACAACAATCCAGGGCTCAGATAGGAAGGGTGGAAACTCTTATTTACGGTTTCAGTCAATCCCAATTTTAATTTCACTTGGTAATTTGGCTGTTATTTGTAAAACAGAATCAAAGCAATACTTTCATCAACATTATTTCATCATGTTTCGTAATTACCTGTTGATATATTCCCAAAACACAACAATCACAGTTGAGACAATCAGCATTGACAACATTAATTTTCCTTTGTCATTCATTATTTTCTCCTGGGGAGGGGGAAGAAGAGGAGAAAAATAGATTAAATGCAATGAAATCCAAAGTGAGACATGACTTTGAAGAAATGCTTCCACCCACAACCTAAGAGGATAATTTCATGAATAATTAACTAGAGCTGAGGAGGGTGTTCTACCTTAAATCGCACAAGCCTGTAATGGCAAATTAGGCCAATTCAGGTAACAAGGAGGCTGCCTGTGTTGGAAGGATGCCAAGGCCACATGGGACCACATTGGGGCTCAGAGGGAAAGTATCCTGATCCACCATTGATGCAGAAGAGTGAAGGAGTGGCGGAAAATGGTTCCCAGGGACTCCAGTTACCTCTCAATTCAGATCACCCCACCCTTGACACGTGACGGTAGGGAGTCACTCCATTCCTGAGCTCTGCCGCCCTTGGTGGACTGACTACACGTCTCCTGCACAGAGGAGGAAATGACCCTGGTCCTTCACAGTCTAGGCCTCTCCCACTTCCCAGCCCCCGCCAGTTCACCCTGACCACACTCAGGTACATCGATGTGTTTGGATTACTGTGTGAACTTGTGATTAAAAGGAAAGGGATGCTGTGTGGAGAATAATGGATTGAGAAATGCCACCTGAACCGGGTGGTCAGGATGGCTTCTTTTTTTTTTTTTTTTCTTATTAGGCTTATTTATTTATTTATTTATTTTTTATTTAAATGTGTTTCAAGTCATAGTACATAAACAGAGCTCAGTTTTCCATTTCTGTGGCTGCAAATCATAAAGAGTCACACTATTTGTGTATTCATACATGCACCAGGGGTAGTAATGACCCATTCGATCAATCATCATTACTATTCCCATTTCCCTTTCCTTCCTCCCCCCCAGGATGGCTTCTTGCTAAAGGGATATGAAAGCTGAGTCTCAAGGGACGAAGACAAGACGAAAAGGCATGACGCGCACCGTGAGGAGGGACGAGATGATTTGGGGAAGAGAATCTAAGAGCAGTGGACAGGAGAAAAAGCTTCCGTGTTGAAAAAATGAAAACAAAACAACCAATAAAATCTGGACAAGAAAAATATACTGGTTTCAGAGTGGTTGGGACAAGGAGGGGTGGTGGTGGGCAAGAAGATGGTAAGTGGGGCAGAGCCTTACGAGGGTACAGGTGGAGCGAGAGGACGGGGAGCCACCAGAGTTTTTTTTTGGTACTAGGGATTGAACTCAGGGGCACTCAACCACTGAGCCACATCCCCAGCCCTATTTTGTGTTTTATGTAGAGACAGGGTCTCACTGAGTTGCTTAGCACCTCGCCGTTGCTGAGGCTGGCTTTGAACTCATGATTCTCCTGTCTCAGCCTCCCTAAGTGCTGGGATTACAGGCTTGAGCCACTGCGCCCGGTTCACCAGAGCTTTTAAAGGCAGAGAATGACAAGATCTGCTGGGCTGTGGAGGATGGATGCCGGGGGGACAGCAGGAATAGGGGGCGAAGCACAGATTAGTCTAATGGCCAAAGAGAGGGGTGGCTGTATTGGCTATTTACATTTTGACATCTTTAAAAACTTTGCTGCCTAGGGAGGGAGCATGCCCTGGATATACAGATGGTTATGGTTTGGGTCTTGAATGTCTCCAGAAACTCAGGGTCCCCAATGCAGCAAGGTACAATGCTGTGTGGACTACCGGCAGGTGGGACCTAGTTGGAAGAAGCTGGTCACTGGGGACCTCTAGTCTCTCTTGCTCGCTCTCTGCTTTCCAGATGCCATGAGCTGAGTGGCTTTCCTCCGCCAGTCCCTTCTGCCATGAAGTTTCTGTCTTGGAGCCAGCTGACCATAGACTTAGTCCTCTGAAACTGTGAGCCAAAATAAATCTTTCCTCCTCTAAGTAGTTCTTGCTGGGTATTTTGGTCACAGCAATGAAAAACTGACTAACACATACATACTAGCCAATCTAGAGCCATGCCAGGTGGCAATAGGAATAGGCCTTTATCATCCCGGGGCCAGGGACCAGACTATTAGACACCTCCCCATAACTTAGAGCCTGCCAAAATTATTGCAACTAACCAGTGCTGAGCTGCTCCCTGCCCTCCACTGCCTTTCCACAGAAGCCCCGATGAGGACTCTGGCCTCAGGCTTTCCTGCCCACCCTGGTGTCCTTCCTGTGTGGCTCTGCGTGGTGTACCCTATCTCCTTGCCTAGGTCCTATGAGTGTAACACATCCTGCTTTTTCCTAAGCCTGTTCTCTGTCTCCATACCTGACAACAGAGTAAAAGAACACAGAACATGGGGCTGGGATTGTGGCTCAGTGGTACCGCGCCTGCCTCACACGCGTGAGGCACTGGGTTCGATCCTCAGCACCACAGAAATAAATAAATAAATAAAATAAAGATATCGTGTCCATCTACAACTAAAAAAAATATTTAAGAAAAAAAAAAGAAAAAACACAGAACAATGCCCTGGGCTAAAAAGGAGCACAGAGATGGGCAGAGGGAGATTTGACCAAAATGCACTTTGGAGCCAGGCACAGAAAGACGAGCACTACGTGATCTCACTCATATGTGGAATCTAAAAAATATTGAAAGTCAATTTTGTAAAATTGGCTCTAGAATGGTGGTTATCAGAAGCTGAAAAAGTGGGGGCGGAGCCTGAGGAGAGGCGGGTCAGTGGGTACTGAGTTACAGTCAGGGGGAGAGCAAGAAGCGCTGGTGAAGCCGGCCACAGTCCAGCGACTCACTCTGTAGGCTGAGGCAGGAGGATGGCAAGTCTGAGGCCAGCCTCAGCAACTCAGTGAGGACCTAATCCTGTCTCAAAATAAAAAAAAAAAAATTTAAAAAGGGCTGGGGATGTGGCTTAGTGGCAAAGTGCCTCTAGGTTTAATCCCAAATACTAGGGGGAAAAAAAAAGCAGCAGCAGCTCTGGTGTGCAATTGTGACTACAGATAATAAGATTCTATACATTTCAAAAAGCTAGAAGAAAGGAGTTTGAGAGTTTTCACCATAAAAAATGATAAACAGTTGAGGAGATATGTTTAACCTGATGTTTAACATTATGTCATGTACACGTGTATTAGTACATTACACGGTAACCAATTATCATGCACAGTTTTTATGTTCTTATATATCAGTTTATACACACAGGCACACTTTGGAGAAAGAGCTGGCAGCATTTGGCTGGCAATTGAGGCTTCAGGGCTGAGGGAGGGGAAAGAAGCAAGGATTCTGCTTGAGCAGCTGGGTGGACAGTTGCAGCATTTCCTAGGGCCATAGGGCAGGCAGGTCAGAGGAGGAACCGGTTTGGGGAATAAGAGTCCCGAGTTCCCACCTGAATGTGTTAATTTCAGCAAGTGCAAGTGGACATTCAGGTTTGGAGTTCAGCCGACCTGTGGACTGCTGTGCCAAGGGAGGAGGTGCTCAGGTGTGGAAGGTGTGTGATGAGAAGGAAATGAATGAGGTAATCTAGGGAAGGAGGGTAAAGGGAGAAGCAAGAGAGAAGGTGGCCTTGGCCTGGAGCTTGACCGCCAACAGTTGAGAGAGGAAATGCGAAGGAGAGGCCCAAGGGCTCAGACGAAAATCAGGAGTGTGGTCATTTGAAGGGGAGACAACGGCCAGCCAATGCACCAAGTATCACAGCTCTCGGAAGCCACCTCCCACCCCACCCGAACTCCCAGCCCAGCCCGTTTCTCCCTGGCTGCCTGGTCATTCCACGGTGCTGTGTGCCTCATTCTTGGGGGAGGCCCACATGGCTGCATCCGTACATGGCTCTGTCCCTTGTCTGTGGCCATCAGTCTGTGAGCTTCTGGAGGGCAGGAACCCGGTCTCATTTGATCCTGGATTCCCAGAGTGCCACACAGATCAGGAGGACTCCAATAAGTAATTGGTGAGTGAATGAAATGAGATTTGCACTGGAATTGGAAAATAACCAATCCAAATAAGTGGAAAATAACCTGTTCCCGGTTATTTTCCAGTTCTTTTCTAAGAGAGTTTTTAAATTTCATCACCTCTTCTTTCTCTGAGATCTCTCTCACATCACCTTTATCATCAAATCCAGTTGAAGAAAGGAGGAATGGGGTTTTCAACTACGACACTGTTCCGCTTCGCTTAAAAAAAAAACAACAAAAAAAACACTGTGTTTGGAAACAGAAAAGCCAAGGCTGAATTCAGTGCCAGTTTTCAATCAATACCCCTGAGATGGGTGACAGTCCTGACACCCTGAAAAGACGAGCCTCCTAGGCCACACGTACAACTCAATCTGGGGCTTCTTCCCTCCAAGTATCAGGTAAGCTGGCACAGATAGCCCACGGCCCACAGCAAGGTCAAGAAATGCAGTAGGCTGCATGGAACCAAGCTACCTGAGGCCTCCATCAATAGCACCAGCATCGAGTGCTAGGAAAGTCCTGGACTTGGGAGCCCACAGATCTCCAGCTGAGGCCTTCATCCACAACTACCAACCACTCTGTAAACCAAATACCTTTTTGTAATCTAATTGGTATCAAGGCCCCAATCAACATGAGGACATTTACAATCTTTATCCCACTGAATGAAACTATTTAAACATTTGTGTGCATTAATATTGATATGTTATGTGGTGTTATTACGCTGGAGATGCTACATAATAGACAATATATACTCCACATCCAAAGACTTCTGAAATCCAACACGTCTGCCTCAGGGTTTCTGATAAGGGATTGTGGATCTCTACTGGACCACATTAAATTGATTCCTTGTCTTTTACACGGGGGTAAAATAGTGATAATCACAACAGACAATGCCCATAAAATGCTCAGCACTGTGCCTTGGCATCGGATAAATACTAAAAAAAAAAAGGCTAGTTCTTATTACTGGTGCTCATAAAACAGGCCGTTGGGAGGATTCACTGAGACAGCACAGTGCCTGGTATTAACAAGTGCTCAAAGTGTATTTGAAGGAAAGGAGCGAGTGTTCTGGAATAAGAACATGCGATCCAATGAAGTGCAAATAGATGCAAATGAGGGACTGGAAAAGCTTATCCATCTGTTCTGAGTCTCAGCCTGATTAAGAGCCATTCGGAAGTGGGCCTAACTTCGACTTTCCCTGATCAAGCCCCAGGCTCTGCTACAACACTGCCTGCGTGCTGAGAGGAAAGAGTGCTGCTGGCTGAGCGGCCCAGCTTTACCAAGCCCACCTGCTGAGGATCAAATGCAAATTATCTCCCAACTGGAGACAGCATTAAACGGAACCACATGAAAACTCTCCTGATAGAGAACATCGATGCTCAAGTCAGGGAGAGCCCAAATCAGGCATACTTCCTAATCTAAATGTGCAGGTGTTTATGCGTGTTTTAATTTCAGGAATTAGCATCAGAGGTAACTCTCAGAGCCTATTCATTTCTTTCTGGACCTCATAGATGGCTTGAACCTCCTTACTCTTTTGCGAAGGCCAATCCTTACTCTGGTATGAGACTTACAATTAAAAGCTGTCTGGGGCTGGGGCTGTAGCTCAGTGGTAGAGCGTTTGTCTAGCATGCTTGAAGCACTGGGTTCGATCCTCAGCACCACATACAAACAATAAATGAATAAAATAAAGATCCATCAACAACTAAAAAAAAATTATAAAAAAAAAAAAAAAGCTGTCTGAATGAGCCAATTTTGCATCTTGTAGCAAAGCATTAGAAATGGGCCTAGACATGCGTCCTGGAATCTGGAACCCAAGTCTCCATGAAAGGAAGGATTGGCAGGGTGACCAACATAACATTTAAAACATTTTTTCTCTGGGAACAAAACAAGGCATCGGACAGCCAGCATGGTCGAAAAGTTCTTCTTCTATATGTTTGTCTCTCAGAATTTTCAAAACTGTATAATTCTGAAGACTGGTGGTGGGCTTGTGGTAACTCTTAGCTTAAGAAATTCCATTTTGTTCGAGCTGTCAGCCACCTTAACTTTAGCCCACATACTGGGAGGACCCTAACATCAACATATTTTATCTTTGCAAAGAGTCATGGTCATCTTGACCTAAGTTTCAGTCAGAAAAATGACTTCGGATGAAACATAGGGTGGGCTTAGCTAACTGCAATCTCTGCTTCTGTACTTTTGGCTTGCTTGCATTGACTAAAAGAGACAACATCATAGCGTCTGACACACAGTTTTCTTTTGCTATATAATCTGTAACCTAAATCAAGTCATGGGCTGCAATTTTGAATTGGCTTTGCAGTCCTGCCGGCTGAAAAATAAACCTTTAACAAATAAATCTATGAGTTTGATGATTCTCGCTGATTGGGTGTAACATTTGGGCGCTCATTCTTGCTGATCAGATATAACATTAGGGGGCTCGTTCAGGATGCCCCAGCGGGATATTTTCATCTCACAGATGGCTAAATTTTGGTCTTGGCTGAAACCGAAAATGAGGAAGAGCTCCTGAAAGAAGTTCCTCGGCCCCACTCTCGAGTTTACCCAGATCTCATCAGGAATCAGGAATCAAATGGATCGATCCTACTGGGGGACAAGGTCAGACTGGATGCCGTTGCTTACACGGAGTCCCAGGACCCCATGAGACATCGCTATGGTCTTCTGGTTGGCCTTGAGAGGTCAATAGGGGACAGCAGGTAAAGAAGACCGCCAAGGAGCTTCCATTCTGAGACTCAATAGGGCAGAAGGGGTCAGGTGATAAGTTGCAAAGGAAACGCAGTAAGGTGTCCCTGGGTGTTGGTGACCTTGGATGAGACTCCATTCCTTTGTGTGTTGTTGTTGTTTGTGGTGCTGGGGATAGAACTCGGCATTGCACATGCTAGGCAAGCTCTCCACTGAGCCCCAGCCCCAGCCCCAGCCCCAGAGTCCATTGTTGAGTCTTCCATATCATCAATTATACATGAGGGTGTTTAGACCCAGCATTCTAGGTAAAAGTTAGGCTGAGGGCTAACACCTTCATCAGCAGAGTCCTTGATGTGTGCCTTGAACAAGCCACTTTGACTCTCTGAGCCTCTGTCTAATATGCAAAACAGGGATGCAAACACCCTCCTCACACAGTGTTCTGGAAAGGACAGAAGTAGACCGTATCTATGAAGCACACCATGCCCAGTAATCAGTAAATGCTCCACAAAGGAAATAATGTGCAGTAATGATGGTGCTTGTATATTATTATATATAATTATTAGTGCATATTAATTGTACAAAATAATGGGTTTCATGATGACAATTTCATATGTGCATGTAAGGCACCCTGATTGCAACTGCTCTCCTGTTGTCCTCTTTTGCCCTTCCCCTACCCAGTGACGATGCTTTTAAGGGGAAAGATGTGAGTCCTTCAGGCAGAGCTGTGGGTTTGCCTGGGACAGCACCTTCAGTGTTCCAGAGCAGCTGGGGGTGCCCGCAGCTCACCGTATACTGTGATAAAGTCAGTGCTGCCAGCCCTTGGGGAAGGGCACAGCCTGGCCAGCTGAGTGGCTCCTGTTTGACAGGTGCTTGCGCTAACATGAGGCAGGGGAGGAAGCCAGGGCTGCTTCTCCAAGGAGACTTGCTGGTCAGCTCAGCACCAGCACAAAGCCAGCCTTCTAAACTGGAGTCGTGGCAATTTCTGGCCTCAGTCTCCTTCTCTATGAAACAAGTCTTTGGACCTAGATTTCCCTCATAGGCTTTCCTGATTGACTCAGGACCCAACAAGAAATCAGCTGCAGGACTGGAAGCCTCATTTTTCAAAAGAACAGGTCACTTGGCCACATGGAGCGCATCTTGCTGCAGTGCCCTTGTGGATTCCTTGATGCAGTGGACAAATGATAGAATTCCTCAACTAACATGTGCAGGTTGCAGACGCTGCTAACCAGGAGCTCATGAGGCTTGGGCATGGGGTCCCTTGCTGCATGGGTCTCCTTGCAAGACCAGGCCTGATTACTATTGGGGTGGGAGTAGGGAAGTCCCAAATGCTTCCTAGAGGCAGAGGGTGCAGACCATTCCTGGAAGAATCACTGCCTAGCTCTGGTGGTCTCTGCCTCTGCAAGCAGAGGTGAGGTGCTGACCCTACTTGTACACCCACCTGGGCCCCAGGAACAACCTGCCCACACCTTTGTTGAGCACCCAGGATCCTCCCCTTGGGCCCCAAGAACAAGGAGAACTATGCATGCTGCTGTCCCTGCTCAGGGGTGGCTGTGGTCCTGGCCACACACCACATGCCTGCTCCATCCAGGAGGTTCTGCCACTTACTGTGCCCAGCAAGGATCAAAGGGATGAGTTTGGGACTGGGGTCGTGGCTCAGTGGTGGAGCGCTTGCCTAGCACATGTGAGCACTGGGTTCCATCCTCAGCACGAGGCTTAGCCATGTATTTAGTCTGAAAATAAATTTATTTATTTAAATAAATTTATTTATTTATTTAAATTTATTTAGTCTAAAAATAAATAAAATAAAGGTATTGTGTCCATCTACAACTAAAAAACGTTTTAAAAAAAAGGAGTGGGGGGATGAATTCTCTGGAGACCTGGCTGGAGCCACCTGAGCAAGAAACTGACCAAAACTTTATAGATGTGGCATCACCAATAACAAACTGTGAAGCCAGAAGAAAATCTTCTAAACTCTCAGTAGTAAAAAATAACTATTGATTAGCTACGTCAGAGGCAACACTGATTTATCTGGTGTTTGTTCCTCTACTGAAAATGTCACTAGGAGATCCATGTCAAGATAAGAGGCAGACAGTATGTGGCCAAACATGCCAAGTGCACCAAGCAGCCAAGAAGCAGGCGTCAGCTTTGTCTTATTTTTCCATCATTTTATTATTGTGTTATTTTCTGGGTTTTTGTCATATTTGAGGAATTTGTCCTTTTTTTGTTATTTGTTGTGATATCCCTGCTTATAATCTCAATATTTACTCCCATACCTAATGCTGTATTTGTCAATTTGCATTACTTTTCTTAAAAAAGGCCCCCAAACGGAATCAGCTGCAAGCCCTGCAATGCCTGGATCTTTCTTGACTGAGCGAGGCCAGGCCAGGCCCTGGCCTCAGCTCTTTCCAGCACATTTCACAGATGTGAAAACAGAGGCTCAGAAAAATTAAGTAACTTGCCCAGGGTCACACAGCATCAAGTGGTGAAGCTGGGATTCAAATCCAGGGAGCCAGCCTCTGTGCCCTCTTTTAACCTCTCAGGTGCTCCGATATCACGGGGGCTTAGCTACAGAGTCACCACTTCCATCTTCTTGGGGCACCCTCTCTTCTTGCCTCTTATGATTACTACCTAGCAAATGACCCAAAGCCAGCCAAACACCAGCCGGACCCACTGCGGAGCCAGCTTTTCCTTGAACCATCTTGGGACCCTGACTGTCTCAGCTCCTGGGTGTCTGGCGAGGGGCATCCTCACACACATCATCTTTTTTATTCCTCACGATGGTGGCCTTAGCTCCAAGTTTTGGCTGAAGGTACTGAGCTTTAGAGAAAGGGAGTAGCCGGCCTGAGATCATTGGGTGCACCCAGAAGTGGTGAGCTTAAATGGCGGAGCCTCTGCCTGCAGGACCCTCTTGACATTGGGATGATGCGGGGGTGGGGGTGGGGGGCGGACAGGCTGTCTCATCCTTAAACCACTCCAAACTGTGGTACAGAGAAACCCTCCCCATTGGAGGAAGCCTGGTACGATTCGTGGGGGAAAATTGCAAGGAAGCCTGACCAGGTCTGTTTTCCATTATAAGGGTCAGAGTAAACACAGACGCAGGAAAATGAGAGACAGGACTCAGACTAAATACATGGCTAAGCCTCGTGCAGCTATCACAAACAGAACAACCTGTTCCCTCAGTTACATCTTGTAGTGCCTTTTCTTGAATCCCCTTCAGGAAATCTAAAGCCTGGATCCAGCGGTAGCTTGTCCTTGCTTCCTGGCCCAGGAATCACTGTGCAAAGATTTTTCCAAAGAGAACCAAAGCAAGAGACATGGAAGATGCTGCGCCATCCTGAGGGGGCTCTGTATCCACCCACAAATCCCACCCCCAGGCCCCAAGACTCACCCCCTGCCCCTGCATTGTCACCTTGAATCCTTCAGAGGAAAGTCCAGGCCACAGCCACGGCCAGCTGCGGCCCTAGGAGGTCCTGCCAAAGGAAGCAAAATAAAGCAGAACTTACAGCAAAAGACCCTGAGCCAGCATCCCGCCAACTCCCGCTTCCAGATCCAGTCCTGGGGAGAGAGGGACTTGGTTCCCTTCCAAAACTACTGTGGGAACCAAGGAGAGGCAAGGGGGATAGTGAAGACCCTCCCCCAGGTGGGTCCGCGCGGCAGCATGCTTGCAGTTCCCAGTGACCCAGGCCTGGCACAAGCAGGGTTTCAACGTTTCACATACCTCATCATCTGCTTCTTTCCTTCCAGAGCAAAAGGCAAAACAACAAAGTTCTGTTGAGCTCTGTCCTGCAGAAGGAGGCAGGACTCAGAGGAAGGAAAGGTGCTGCATTCCAGCTCCTGTCAAAAGAATAAACAGCTGTTTCAGGAAGAGGCGGCAGACAGATCCCCAGGCAGCCTCTGCAGCAGGAGGCCTTGTTCCTCAGGGCCCTGGGAAGTGGGCTGTTCATCTGCCAAGGCAGAGTTGTCCTTCCTGGGTCATCCACAGCTGACCTCCCTCACCAAGTGAAACTACAGGACCAAACTGAGCTGAGCATTGTAGAAGGGAAGGCCACCACCCTGCAGAGGAATAGAGAGGCACCCATGCCACCCACTCCTGGGGAAGGGTGGGAACCATTTGGGACCCAAACAATCTCCAGGGATGGCTCCCAGAAACAGCCAAAGGAGAAGATTTTTTAAAACAATCCCAAACCAGAGGCAGGCAGGTGAGGCACACTTGAGAGTCCTCAAGATCCTCACTGCAACTCTGCCTCAGAGCTCCTCAAAGTGAGGTCCTTCTTCTACACCCCGGAGGCTCTGGGAGCCAGTCTGTTTCGTTGGAACACTGTATTTTTGGAGAACGCTGAGATCCCCTGCATCACGAACTGCATTATGAGAACTTGAAAAAGGTCACCGAGGCCCACCCCAGGCCCCTATGCTTGGCCCAACCCACACCCACTCCCTACTTCCATAATAGAATCTTCCAGCTGGAGGGGACCTTAGAGGAGTGGATTTTCAGGCTAAAACTTTTATAAAAGCAATGAAGTCAGCTCTCAGAAGCCCCACTACATTGAATAGACAATACAAAGGGCTTGGGCTCAAGCAAGATGTCGACTCTCAAAGTGCCCTAAGTGGCCAGGACACTACTAGGAAGTACAGTCAGCCTGGGAGCCCCAGACTGAGAGGGCACTAAGAACAGACAGGAAAGGGTCAAGGACTGGTCCCAGGTGGCTCAGCCCTGCGTAATCCAGCCTCTTCCTCCTGTTCTCAGAAGGAAGTTTCACAGCTTCCTCCTGGGGGCATGAGCTGGTTGACCACAACCTTTAGGGTCTGGAAGCTCATCCTGCTTGCTGGAACCTCCTCAATTCACACTAACATATTCCCAATGGCCCTGTCACTATGCTCCCAGCTGTATACCCAAAAGACATGTGCTAGAATATTCATAACACACCCCAAACAGGACCACCCCCGGGCCCCTCAGCAGAACAGGTAGGTTTCCCCACAGTGGGCTCTGCCTGAGGCAATGAGAAGGAACCAGCTATAGCCACTCACATCAGCAAGGATGGCTCTCAATTACTTGGCTCTCAGCGAAAGAAGTCAAGATACACGCCAGACCATTCTGTTTATTTAAAGTTCAAAACTAAAATTAATTTATGGTGTTAGAAGGCTGGATGGTTTCCCTGGCGGTGGTGGTGACTGGGAAGGAGCCAGGGGAGTTCCTGGGGGGCTGGGCGTGTTCTCATTTGGGTCGTTGTTAGATGTGTCCATGTTTTTGTGAAACTGCATCGTGTATGTGACTTTTCCATGCGGATGACTGCAGAAAATTCCTGCCGGCAGCTATATTCTCTCGGGAATTTGTCCTCCACTGCCTGTCCTTCAAGGGCCACATCACCATGGACAGGCCTTGCCTTCTCCTTCTCTTGGATGCCCTGGGGAGGGGCACAGGGATGGTGCTCTGTTCAGTGACCCAGGAATGTGGACCCGTGGGGAAGTGGGGAAGGGAGAAAGAAAGACTGGGGTCTAAGGAGATGGGCTGAAGTAAAGGGTGCCGGGGATGGAAGCCAGGGCTCCATGCACATAGGCAGGTGCTCCTCATCAAGCTCCACACTCAGCTCCACACAGGGCCTCTTGATGAGCAGGCACAGATCTTGGTTCACATGGTCCCCCATTTGCCAGTTTACAAGTGGCTCTCTGAGCCAGACGTGGTGGCACACACCTGTAATCCCAGCACTTAGGGAGGCTGAGACAGGAGAATCGTGAGTTCAAAGCCAGCCTCAGCAATGGTGAGGCCCTAAGCAACTCAGTGAGACCTTGTCTCTACATAAAACACAAAATAGGGCTGGGGGTGTGGCTCAGTGGTCAAGTACCCCTGAGTTCAATCTCCAGTACCAAAAAAAAAAAAAAAAAAAAAAACAAGTGGCTCTCTGTATCCCAGTGGACCCTCAGAGTCACCATGAAGTGGTAGGGAGGGCCGCTCACCACGTTCACAGATGAGGCTCTGAGAGGCTTGTTTGAGGTCACCAGCTGGGGTGTTTCCTTGGTGGCGCAGTGCTTCTCTTCCTTCCTAGGGGCCTCCAGGGGACTGAAGGCTAAGGCTCCAGGCTGGTTAGCCACCGTGCTGCAAGGAGCCTGCGGACCTGCCAGGCAGGATGCCACTCCGGACTCCTGAAGGATTCAGACCCAGCCTTCCTCCTCCCAACCCACTTTCATCCTATAGCTCTCAAAACAAAGGAGCACACAATTAGGGTCATTTCTTAACCGAGAGGCAGGGGACCATAGGAGCTGCTGATCCAAGTCCAGGGCTGCCCAGCCACGAGCGGAATAACGAATCCCATTCCCATCCTAGCAGCGTGCGGATCCATTAGTCCTAGCAGCCCACGTTCAGCCCTTGCCCATCCTCCACCTCCCAAGTCCGAGAATCCCAGGGCCGCAGCACCAGGGTGGAGGAAGCTGCAGCCCCGCGCTGGTAGCCCTGGCTTTGCATCCCAGTCCGCTTCCTGCTGGGAAACAGAAGGTGGAGAGTTCCACCCTGCTCACCTCTGTGGTGATAAATTACAAGTGATAAATCAATTTGGTTGGTTTCCTGCCCTGTGTAAGGGGGATCATCACAGTCCCTGCCTCTTGGAGTGCTGGTACCGAGCACAGACTCTGAGGTTTTGGCTGCCTGACTGTGAATATGGCTCTGTCCCTTATGCTGTGGGATCCTAGGCAACTTACTGAACTTCTCTGTGCCTTCACTTCTACATCTATCAAAAGGGAATGAGAGCATTTGGATGGTAAGTGCTATATATAATACCTGTCATTGCAAGAATTAAAAGAGATAGTCCCCAAGAAGGACACACTGCATCTCAAGGTTCTCAAGAATTATTAGCCCCTGGTATTCGATGAACCCAATGTCGTCCCCCACCTATTTATATATTTTTGTTATAAATATACATTTTGATTACATCAGTTCTGGCAGAGGCAGAAACAAAGAGAAAAAGAGGGGCTTCTAGCATGATGTTTCCATAACCGTTAGAGATTGCTGCAGACTCACGGGGCTACCTGAAATGATAGTGGCAGCTGACCTGACAAAGCACTGTAGTCAGAAGTGTCTGCACCCATAATGCCATGTCCCCACGAGGACAGTCAACCTAGCTAGAGAAATGAAGTCATAGCCGGGCGTGGTGGCTCACGCTTGTAATCCCAGCACTTAGGGAGGCTGAGACAGGAGAATCGCGAGTTCAAAGCCAGCCTCAGCAATGACGAGGCACTAAGCAACTCAGTGAGACCCTGTCTCTACATAAAACACAAAATAGGGCTGGGGATGTGGCTCAGTGGTCGAGTGCCCCTGAGTTCAATCACCAGTTCCAAAAAAAAAAAAAAAAAAAGAGAAATGAAGTCATCATGATTCTCTACAAGCGACAGATGGCAAGCCCTCTTGAGATCTACCTCTGTCCTCCCGAGTCTGGGACAAACCATACCACAGCCATGCTGGGGAATTCCTTCTGTAGCCTCAGCCTTCCTCGCACAAGGAAATCCCTCTCTGGGACTAACCCTGCTTCTTCATGCTGTGGGTTAGACTCTTTCTAGATAAGGAAGAAGTTGGCATTGTTTACACCTTCCCAGGTATGAAGAGCTCCCACTCAAGAACAAGGCTCGGGGCATAGAAGGCAGCTACTGGAGGATTTCCCCAACCTGCCCTCTTTGGTTTCCTCCTTGGGAAGATGGCCCTAGGTGGAGGTGGGAAAGGGGCCCTTGGTGGCTCTGATCATGACCTAATCCAGAAAGCTGTCCTCACCCTTCTAGAAAGGATCACCCCTCCCCTGGCTTGAGACAGCCTTGACAAGCCATGCAGGCCAGTCCCCTGCCTCAGAGCAGAACTTATCTTTAACATGTGAGAAGCTTAGCTTCCCTCAAGGTCACAGTCCTGTTAGCTCCTCTTGCTGTCGACCAAGCCTAAGACAAAGATTATAATAGAGTCAGGAAAAAGGAAACTGAAGTTCAGGTCAGAACCCTGCCCAGTTGTGTGATTTGTGTGGGGTCTTTCCTTGACTCCACCCCACCTTGACCTCTTCCATCCCTGTTGGTGGGGAAGTCAGAGCAAGCCAGGATGCTAATGGATGTGGTACAAGGCAGAGTTGTCAATGTCACCAGGACAAAAAACCTATCAGCCCAGGACATGTCTTGCCTTCCTTTCAAGTACCTGGAACAGTCCCTGGGCCCTGTTAGAGGCTCAATAGACAGCTGTTGATTGTGAGTGAAAACCTACAGGGGCCCGGCGGGTGTGAACTGAAAGTGTGAACTGACCAGGTGGAACGGGGAACATGGGTGTGCGGGCCACTGGGGAACTTCTGCCAAAATCACATCAGAAGCAGATTTTTTTTTTAAGAGCTTTAAATATTTGTTAAGATAAAGACCTGGGGGGCAGGAGAAAAAAAGATAAAGATCTGGAAATTAATGAGCTAGAAAGCCTACTTTATTAGGAAAAGAACAACAGGATACACCTAATGGAAAAGAGGAACTTGCCATCACAGTTCCTGACAGACTTTCAGAAAGGACAACCTCTGGCTCATTTCAGGAGCCAGGATGTCCAGACAAGCGCAGCATTTGAAAGGGGACTTGCAGCCCATTTTCACTTATGAATATGAAGAAATCAGATTTTAGAAGGAAAAACAGACAAAACAACTCTGCCCAATAGCTTCACCAGCTGCCAAATGTGTGAAGTTGCCACTGGTGATTCTCCTTTCTGGAGAAAGTTTTGTGCAGGAGCCTAGAACTACCAGGGTGGCCTATGTGACCGAGGCATGTCCCCCTTCTTTGCCAGGACTTTCTTCTCCATCCATGAATGATGGGGTCCCTTCCAGCTCCACTGTACCCTGCCTGGCCGGAGCCTGGGTGCAGCTGAGACCCAGGCTCCTGCAGAAATCTGGCTGGGGAATCTCAGGAGGCTCCCTGGAGGAGGTGATGTGCCTGGACCTTTCCAAACGGGCTTTCAGACAGGCCCTTGGCTCTGTCTCCCTTCTCACGCCTCCTGGCACCAATTAGGAAATAACCTCTGGCAAGGCGAGGCTGCCCCTCTGCAGGGTTTAAAGCCTCCTCCAACTCAGGCCCAGCTCCCCTGCAGTCCTTCCAGTCACCTTATGAACCCGCCAGCTTGAGGTTTCTGTGGGGGACAGGGTGCTACAGAATGGCCAGCTCCCTCAAGGGCTCCCTCATCCTTCCTCAGGGAAGTCCCAGCGAGAGAGAAGAGGAACCAGGAGTAAGGGTTGTTCTGACACGGAAATGGAGGCCATCAGCCAAGCAAATTGTGTGGAAACCCAGCTTCCTGAGGCAGGACTCAGGTGTAGCAGGGCATGGGGAGGAGTTCCCTCCAACCTCGAGTCACAGCAAAGGCCAGGGTAAGGACACAGCCACTGTGGAGATGACAGGATTTGTGGTCTAGCTGGACATCCCTCCCACCCGGCCTGCAAATGGTTTGCCATGAGAAAATGTAAAAAAAAAAAAAGTTTAAATCAATGCCAATACAATTAGCAAAAAAGAGAGTCCAATAGCAGACTTAAAAGTCCAATGACTCGGTTCCTAAGCCATGTGGCCTTGGGCAAGTCTTTTTCCCTGCTGACTCCCTCACTGTTCCCACCCAGACTTGAATGAAGTGGAAACAGCATTCCCGGGACCCCTAGGATCCCTTGTGGCTCTTTGTTACTCTTTAGGTGGCGAGGACTTGGCCGGGCCCCATACGGGCTTGGTAGCTAGGAAGGGCCTGTTCTCACTTGCGTGGCAAACCCGGCTGGGGGACGTACAGTCTTGGAAACTCCAACGCCACCCAGAGTAAGTCCCCTAGGTCCCCGCGGTCCATGTGTGGCTGCTCTTTCCAGGTTCCTTCCTGGAGGACAGAGTGCCGGGCATGTCTCCATCTTGCCCTCCAAGGTTCTCAAGGACAGAGTGATGTGCCATCTACCTTGAGGTCCCAGGTGGTCCTTGCACAGGGCCTGGAAGAGGACTAGTGAGGAATGGTGGACAGACTGACGGACAGCACATCCACTTTCTGGAGCTATAGGGACAAGTTACCCCAAACTGGGCAGCTGAACACAATAGACCCCTGTTCTTTCACAGTTCTGGAGGTCACAGGTCCAAAATCAAGATGTTGGCAAATTTGATTTTGGGGAGGCTCAGAGGGAACTCTGTTCCATGCCCCTGGCTTCTGGTAGTTGCTGGCAATCCTTGGGGTTCCTTGTGGCCACCAAATTACAAACTGCCTCTGTTGTCATAAGATACCGTACTCCATGTGTGCCTTCTCTGTCCCTATTCCCCTCTCTTATGAGGATGCGGGCCATGGAGTGGAGCTCGCCACAATCCATTGTGACTTCATCTCGACTTAAGGACATCTGCAAAGGCCCTTTTTCCAAAAAGGGTGATATTCACAGGTACCAGGGTTGTGACTTGAACATATCTATTTTGGGAGACAATCGCAGCTTCCAGAGACAGTTGACAAATAGCTACTGCCTTTAACCTCTGCCATCAGGAAACTCAATGGAAGCAAGGAGCTCAATGCTAGGTTTCAGTGGGCCCCGGAGTGAATGTCAGGTTAGGTCACTATGGGGACCTTTTTCAAGATGCTTGTCTAGGAAGGGTTGGAGATAGGGTGTCAGCTAAAAGAGGCTGGAGAAAGGGGGAAGTACTTCCAGAGTACACAGCAGATGTGGAAGTCATGAGGAGGCAGAGCCAGGGAGAGAAGGAGCGGGAAGGCTGAGAGGGAGAGGACAGTGTTGAAGGCATCCCTGCCAGGCCACACACAGAGAGAGGGCAGTGGTGCTTCTCCCTCACGCAGAAGCAAAGGCAATAGGGACGGGTGGGTTGCTGGTAAGTTCCGGGGACATATGCGGGAACAGGAAGTTGGGAGGTTCTGGTCCGGAGCAGCTGAAGTGTGAGGACATAGTCGGTGGGCACTGGGGATGTGGGAGCTGGGAGGAGATGGAGGACCATGCAGAATCTTATCATGAAGCTGCATTTCATCCTAATAGATTGGGGGATCCTTAAATGGCATAGGCAAAGGGTCCTACATGATTTCCTTTTAGCTGTAGGATGAGGGTGGGTGGGAGAAGGAAAATCTCCAGTCTAGAAGACCCACCAGGAGGCATTGTCAATGTCCAGGGGAAAGACCTGACCAAACCAGTGGAAGTGGCTGGAAGATGAAGAAACAGCAGTGGTTTAAGAGGAACGAAGAAAGAGGCATCACGTGACTTTCTGCCACGTGAAATGAATTCTTTTTCGAATTTTGCTTAAATGTCACCTTCTTGGTAATATCTTTCCTGACTTAAAGCTGCTTTCCAAACTTTTGGTACTTTTCTTAATTGTCTTTTAAATTTCTTTCTTTCTCTACCAGAATGTCAGGTGTGGGGGCAGATATTTTCTTCTTTTGCACTAGCGTGGAAGCCTGGCGGCATTCGTAGGTTAAAAGCCAGGCCTCCTACATGGCTTGGCACCCAAGCATCCCATAAATGTTAGCGATTTTCGTAATTGATGACAATAATAATAATGATGATAACAGCAAGCAGGGGGATGGAGGGAAGGAGACAGGAAGAAAGAGCCCAGGGTGGCTCAGTGTGGGACACCCAGCAGTGTCTGCATCCCCAGGGAGCCTGATAGAAATGCAGCTCCCCGGGCACCACCCAGGGCCACCAAATCTGAATGTTTCATCCAGGCCTGGGAATCTGCATTTCAGATTCAGAAGGTCTCAGATGACCCCCCATTCCCACTACAGTTTGCAAAGCTCTGCTCTGAGCCCATGCGCAGGCTTCTGGTTGTAATAGGTGGTGGATGGTGTTGCCGTTGGCTGAAAAACAGAATAAGGGGTTGGGAGTGGAGGAAGTAGTGGGTTCTTTCAGATGCTTTGAGTTTGAGGAACCAACTGAAAACAGCCATGCAGTGAAAGAGCCTTCTAGAGCAGGACTGGGGAGTTCCAGTGTGCTGGCAAAGGAGAAGCCAAGCTGGGTGCAGTGGTGCACGCCTGTAAGCCCAGCAGCTTGAGACAACCCTCTGAAACAAGAGGATTGAAAGTTCAAGACCAGCCTTAGATACTTAGCGAGTCCCTAAGCAACTTGATGAGACCCTGTCTTAAAATAAAATAACAAAAAAGGTTGGGGGGGCGCTGGGATTGTAGCTCAGTGGTAGAGCACTTGCCTAGCATGTGTCAGGCACTGAGTTAGATTCTTAGTACCACATATAAATCAATAAAATAAAGATCCATCAACAACCAGCAAAAAAAAGTTCTTAAAAAAAAAAAAAAAAAAAGGAGCTGGTCACAGTGGTGCAAGCCTGTAATCCCAGCACTTAGGGAGGCTGAGACAGGAGAATCACGAGTTCAAAGCCAGCCTCAGCAATGGCGAGGCGCTAAGCAACTCAGTGAGACCCTGTCTCTACATAAAACACAAAATAGGGCTGGGGATGTGGCTCAGTGGTCAAGTGCCCCTGAGTTCAATCTCTAGTACCAAAAAAAAAGGGCTGGGGATGTGGCTCAGTGGTAAATTGTCCCTGGGTTCAATCCCTAGTACCCACCAAAAAAAAAAAAGTGGAGGACTGAGGTAGGCATGAGCAGGCGGGTCTGGTGTGTGAAAGGCAGAGGAATGGAATGGGGAAGGAGGGGGAAAGGGGATCCTTAACAGGCACCACCCTGAAACTTGAGGGGCAAAGCAAACAGGCAGGAGATCCAGGAACAACGTCATCCTGAAGGCCAGGAGAGGACCCCATGTGCTGCCAACATGTTCGCCAGTTGGAGGGTGCAGGCTGGAGTGCTCCACCTCGGCCTGTTCACCTGACCCCTGCTGGCCCCACCTGCCTCTGGAAGAGAGAAGCAGCGATGAATGTGCCTGGGCAAGGGCACTGCTGTTTAGCTGGGTATGAGATGTCATGCGGCTGTCTGACAACCTGAGGCCACCAAAGGAATGGCACAACTCTATGCTACAAAGGGAAGGCCCACAGGTGTGGGAACCGAACCTGCATGTGCCTGGTTAACTTCCTCCACCCCGTCTCCCTGTGGATGGCAAGGCTGAACTAGTGTCTCTCACTCTGCATTTGTGTCACAGCGCTGGGGGGTCATAACACACCTGATGCCCAGTCAGACTTAAGGCAAAGACCTGGGGCGTCGGAGCAGGTGGACCTTTCAGAGCTGTGGGCATGCGCCTGCAGCTCGGAGACCAGCCTGGAGCGCGCGCAGGCTTGGTGCAGAGGAAAGGCATCTGCACAGGGAGCTGCATGTCACCCCAGGCTCCGTGTGGCTGCCCTTGGAATGCTGAGTCAAGTTCTTAAGAAGTCTTCTCCCTCCTCAGCCAAACTGGGAAGGCCCCAAAGCAGCCCGTGGCCATTTCATGGGAAAGAAGTGAAAAGTTTCAGGCTGATTCTTCTGCCTCCCAGAGGCAGATAGCATTTCTCAAGGGGCCAACTCCCAGCCCCGGCCTCATTGCCCCAGTGCTGTTCCCCAGCTGGCCGACAGCACAGTCTGTCAGGTGACATAAGAGGGATAAATAAGTCACTCCCACCCTCCTGGGTTCAAGCCTGTCAGGTTCTGAGGCCAGTAGTCATTTCTCAACTCTCCCCAGTGTCCTGCTAGCTCAGCCTCCCTCCCAGGGGTGGTCACCCATTTACAGCATCCCTGCCGGACAGCCTCTGCTTAAAGCCTACCGGTGACGGGAACTCACCCCCCGGCCCCCAGGCAGCATTTCATCTCTAGACTGTTCTGATTGTAAAACAGCTTTTCAGTGCGGAGGTCAGCCTCCCAGGATGTTATTAATAATAATAAAGGCTACAGTTTGTTTTCATCCACGGTTTCATTGAATCCTTACTACAGTCAGCGTGCACCCTCTCTGTTTCCCAGACACGGAAACTGACGCTCGCGGTTCAGGAACACGGACAAGAACACAGAATGGAGATAGAACAGCTCCTTGGAGATCAGGTTCCCTGACTCCTGTCCCAGCACAGCCCCTTCCCCACACACTTCAGGAACACCTTGCCTGCCAGCTCTGATCTCATCCAGATGTTTGGAGGGCATTCCTCATTCTGAGGATGGTGCGTGGGAGCAGGGCAGGCTCAGAACTGAATCAGACCCACTCCCTGCACAAACAGGAACAGGTGCACAAAAATGTCCAGGGCACCTGTGGACCCCGGCTCCCACTGATACGCGACCCAGGCCTGGTGGGTGTGTTGCAGAGTTCCACTGATGCCAGCTGATGGAAGCCCTGCTCCTCTCTACTAGGGCCCTGTCTCCTGTTGTTCTGTCGTTCAGTTAGTGTCGTATTTTTGCCTTTGGCACTTGCCTCTGTACTCTTGGCACAGGCACTTTCTTCCCTTTATAGATGTGGAAGTGAGGCTTGGGGAAACCCTTGAAAATCAGGGTGACCATAGAGCTGCTTTCCCTGGGAAGGCTCTGGTTTGTTCCTGTTCTGGATCAGTTGACAGGCTGCTTTAGTCCTCCCTTTTATTCTCAGAAGGGCATCTGTCTGGAGGATAAATCACAGGGTCACCCCTGTAAACATGATTTCATTAAACAATTCAATGAAATCTTCTTCTAGTACCTTCCAGCTTGGACCCTCTGGGATTCAGGGCTTGTTTTGTTAATACCTACTGGTCCCTTAGGACACAGGGTACTTCCTGTGGCTCCTCAGACAGAGATGGTGCAGTCTCAGCTCCTGAATGGCCCTCCCTTCCCTAATTTCTCTTTCCACCTGTGTCCCTGTAACCAGGAGGGCTCCACTGTGCTGGCTTCCTGCAGGACCCTCCTCATGCTCCCACTCACTCCTACGCATTCACATCCTCTCTAAATTGGTTCCCTGCCCAATCTGTTGTTCACCAAGTGAGATAAACTCAAAGGAGTGGCTGCAGGGTCAGGGGTATTCAAAGTGTAAGAATTCACTAAAAATCCTGAGGTGG
>CM053399.1:172705497-172770730 GCA_028644305.1 Xerus rutilus
GATTCTCCTGTCTCAGCCTCCCTAAGTGCTGGGATTACAGGCTTGAGCCACCGCGCCCGGCTCTCCTGAGTCTCTTGTAATAAATTACTCAAGCATAAAAGATATGTCAAGAATTAGTCTCCAATGAAGAGTTGCAGGAAGCTAAAAGCAAATAAAAACAATCCCCCCAAACAAACAAATGAAATAAACAACTCTTCATTCAGGCCACAATGAAGATGGCTTTTTTTCCTACCTGTTCTTGGAATGAGACAGCCCTGGCTTCAAATCCCAGCAACACTAATTTCTTGCTGTGTGAACCTGAGTTAAATAATTTCATCCTCTCTGAGCCTCAGTTTACTCATCTATAAAATAGGGATAATAATTCCTTACTCTTAGGTTGTTGGTGTAGCTCAGAGGTAGGGCATTTGCCTAGCATGCAATCCCAGTGCTGAAAAGAAAAAAAAAAAAAACAGCAGGACCTTAATTGGTTCATGCTTATAGTCCCAGCTACTCAGGAGGCTGAAGTATTACCATCCCTGGTGCTTAGGGGTCTCCATCTCCTCATGGGCCAGGAGATGGAGCCTGCATCTGAGCAAGAGGGCCCTGGCTGTTGACTAAAGGCATAACCTTGGGCGAGTGACTTGAGCTTTCTGAGACTTGGTTTCTCTCATCCGTAAAATGAGAATAATGATGCCTCTCTTAGACCAGAGATGAGATGGTGTCCATAAAGTGCTTGGGGTAGGGTCTGGTATTAGCAAGTGCTCAATAAATAATAGCTACTCAATTCCTGATGATGATTATTCCAGAACTTCCTGCCGCACAAGCTCTGGCAGGCACTAGCTGCTCTGTGTATCCAAGGAGTCCACTGTGTGCCCATGTCCTCAAGACAACCAGCCTTTCTTTGGCATGGCACTTGGCAGTTCTGGAGCATTTTTTAATCCTTCCTGCTGGAGCCTCCACCACAGCTGGAGGGACAGGGCCATGCAGCTTTGTGCACCAGGCAGCCAGGGGGTTGGCTGACACCAGCGAGCCTAGGGTCTTGCCCAAGGTGACCCAGTTGGGACTGGAGCTGGGTTTAAGTGGAGCCAAGGACTCCCTGACTTCCTCTCACCCCATAGGAAGTCTGCAAGCCATTGATTCAGTCACAGAGACCTATGTGTTCATCAAATGTTTATTCATTCATTAAATATTTATTTAGCACCAATATTAGCACCCACCATGTGCCAGGCACTGTTTGGGCTGTTGGATCTACAATGGCGTGTCCCCTGTCTCCTGGAGCTCACTGTCTAGTGGGAAGCTGGGCTCAGCAGCCAAACATCATGCTTCTAGATGCCTTCTTTCACCAAGGGAGTGCCCTGTGACAGCAATGACAAAGGCCCCCTCACCACCACATCCAGTCACCCCTATACTCGGAGGTCCGTGGACTTCTGGAGGACCCAGACAATCTCACATGCCACTATGTTGGGTTGCTCTCTTCCCAAGCATATCCCCAGACTTCTGAGCTGCACCATTTTATACATGAGAAAATCGAGGCCCCAAGGGAGCAATGTGACTTATTCAAGGCTACCCAGCTTTGAAGTAAGGAGGCCAGGAGGGATTGGCACCTGGGAATCCAACATGGCTCTGCTGTAAAGTACCTCTTAATCGCAGCACAGGAAACCGTTGAGACCTGGGAAGGGGCTGAGGGCTGTTGCCAATCATCTTCTTCCTGAGTTTCCTCATCTGTGCCCTAGAAAGCCTCAGAAACCTCTGCTAGAGATGGCCGTTTCCCTGTCCTTCCTTCCCCACTGCTCATGATTGGTCCTGGGATGCCATGCTGGGCTTTCTGATGACGGAAGTGCCAAGGGGAGAGGGCTGCATGGGCTGGGGGTAAGCAAGGCATTACTTTCAGAAAGAACACCCTCACTCAAGCAAAACACAAGAAAGAAACAGCAAGGGTACCTCAGAGGCGCTCCACTCGCGAGACAGCACCCGGGCCCTTCTGCAGAGCCCCGTTCTGAAACAGACTCCACTTGATAGCTTTTGCCCCTGATGGAGCCTGGAGCCCAGCAGATACTGTCTGCCCCCTTGCTGGTTACCTCCTTCCCTGCTGAGCTTCTGCCTTTTGTTTCTCTAGAGATGTTGGCAGCCACGTGCACCTTTTGGTTCCTCTGCTTAGTGCTCCAGACTGAGAAGCAGCTTTGGGGTTTTTCTTGTCTGGGTGTGGTTTCCTAGCACTCACAATGGAAAGCCCACAGGCTGCTCTGTCTGTAGGTCCCAGGCTGGTACCCTGGCTGACTGAGTTGACATCAACAAGTTGGGCTCAAAGGGGAACATCCAACCCAGGTGCTTTTTAGTGCTATTCTCCAGATATTTCCAGTTCCCCACCTTTGTGGGACTTCATTTTCTGGCTGCCCTGTGGTTGGTTGGGTAGGGCCAAGCAGCTAGTCTGACCAAAAAGATGGGAGTGGGCCTAAGCCTTTAATTGCCTGTGCAAGACCTCCTAGGGCTCTCTTGGTGCCATAGAACATATTCAAAAAGGCAGATGTTCCATCATCCTAGCTCCTTGAACAAAGAGTGTAGCCCCAGCTGACCCAAAATGCTCATATTAACTGGAGAAAGAACGTCCCTCCTCGCCCCACACACGAAAGAAACAAACATTTGTGATTTGGGGCCTGAAGATATAGGGGTTGTTTGTTACTGCAAGCAACAGTAACAAACAACACCCTAACAGCCTATCTCAGAGAGTAAGAAGAGTGTCCAGATATTAGTGACTTGCTTCCCTAGAAAACTTTTCTTTTTAATAAGAGTCTTGTGTGATTAAGGAAAACAAAATGGAGGCAAGAACATTTGTCTAATGCACTGTGGAAATCCCCTCCTCCTTTTGTCCCCAGAAGTGGGGAACATTGGGCTGAATTAGAAAGTAGTTACAAGGAAGTCCAGCATGTTCTCTCCAGCCTCCTTTTCCTATGAAATAGGAAGGTCAGTCGTTTGATCAGAGCAGGTAGGTTGGGAGCAATAGCCATAAGCCCCGGGGCAGGACACTAACCAGGGGTGGAAATATAGGTAGCACACAGCACAGCAACCTGCTGGGGTCACAACAGAACCTGCACATGGTCCCATTCACCAGCCCAGGGGACAATGGCAGAGATGGTAACTGATGGATCCATCTACAATTGGGGATTGGCTGGCCATGTGAGAATGCCAGAAGGGCAAGGAGGAGGTGATGCCTAAAAGCACGTGATCTAGCCAGTTGATCAAAGGAAGGGCGGCGCTCACAGTGTCTCTGGGAAACAGATTCTATTATCTCCATTTTACAGAGAAGGAAATGCAGTCTGAAAGAGGTGCCATCCCTTACCCATGCTCAGATAGCCAAGGGTCCAAGCCAGGACTGCTCCGAGGCTGGCTGGTGTAAGAGCTTAACCTCTATCCTCTTCTCTTCTATGGAGGGGGGGGCAACTTCAGTCTTTCTGAACTTCCCTCTCCCTTTATTGGGCTTTTCTGCACCATTGACCTCGTTGATTAATTACTATCTCTTATGTATGTCTTCTCTCCCATTCCAGATTGTAAACTCCTTGTAAGCAGGGATCTGCATCTTATCTAATCATATTATTAATAACAACACTTGTAATAATAGCAGCAGGAGCAACAGCAAATGCCACTATTAATTAGAGGTCACACATCAGGCCAGGTTCTAAGCACATTCCGCTCATTATTTCATTCCGGTCTCACTGACTGAACTCTGCGAGGTCAATACTGGAATCTTCCCCATTTTCAGAAGAGGACACAGTTCAGTTCAGCCAATTTGAGATTCAACCCCTAGTGTCAATAATAACTACTGTTTAGAATGATTCATTTCCATGCTCATCCTATTTATTTCAAATTTACATGTAAAACTATTCTCAAAAGAGGTCTGCAGGGTTTCCAGGATGCTGAAGGGGTCCAAGCACAAGACAGGTTGAGAACCCCAGGATTCCAGAGGCAGGATTCAGTCCTCCATCCATCCCAATGGAATCCAGAGGTCTCGGGTGAGACAGAGCAGAAGAATCTTCTGTCATGTTTGCCCAAGGGCGGGGAGTGACTAATCACTACTCCAGGACATCCACACGTTGAATTTCCACAGTGTGACACATCTGTAACATTCATCACAATAATCAAGTTCCATTTTTTATCCCCAATAAAAAAACCAATTTTTAGCCCCCAGTGTGCTAATGGGAGAAGCACCAGGTGCTGATCCAAAGACAGAGTAACAGGAGGGTTTGTAGCCGCCACCTCTGGAGGTGGCATGGGCATCCTTGAGGGCAGGTTGGCTGACCACGCCCAGAGGACCTGCTTTCTTGGACTCTGCACGCTGGTTCCACCTAAGCAGGCTTCACAGACTATTCCATACTGTTGACACTGAGTTGTTAGAAAGTAAATTGCAGGTGTCAAAATAGGTATGCCGAGTCACCAACCATGCAGAGCTCGCTGGAGCTCAGAAACCCTTGAGCTGGAGACTGGATGCTGTAGGACTCGGGTGTGAGGTTCTGGGGGACAATGTTCCCTGACTACACCAGATAGTTGCCCTCTTGTCAGATGGTCAGTGCTGGCAGCTGCGCCCAAAACCCTCGAGCTTCTGAGGGGCTGTGTGACTTCCATGTTACCCCCCATTTGGGCCTTGGTTTTCTAAACCTCCAAATATGGGGATTATACTAATTCCAGTCCATAAACTGTTACAAAATACCTACTGTGTGCTTGGCACTGTGGGGAATACAAGGATAAGACAAACCCCCAATCTCTCCTCCTGGGAAGCTTCCATTCTAATGGGGAGCTGGACCCGGAAATTATGAACTGCTCCACAAGACTGAAGGAAAGAAAAGTGAGCGAAGTGAGAAGTTCCATGTTCTGGGGCCACAGAGAAAGAAGTAAGCCATCCCACATGGGGCTGTGCAGGTGGGCTTCAAAGAGGAAGGGGCAATTTTGAACTAGGCTTTAAGGGTTGAGTAGGAGTTCAATAGATGGAGAAGGGCATCCCCAGGTTGAAGGACAAGCATCTGCAGATGCAGGCAGCTGAAATGGGGAGCACCACACTAAGTCCAGGATGGACAGTACAGGAGCTCCTTCCTGGTCTCTGTCCACACTTACTGCTATGAGGCCCAGAAGGAAGAGTTAGGGAACATGTATTTTTAAAGAACTCCCTAAGTGAATCTGACATGCAGGCACCAAATGCTATGTGTTGGAGTAAAAAATAAAAACAAAAACAAATGAATGAATTGAAATGAACTTGACCTTGGGCAAGTCTCTTCCTCTCTCGAACCCAGCCTGGTGGGTTTACACTGTGTTCCAAAGAACCCCAAATAGCCCTGAAGTCCTTCAGAGACTATGGGGAAGAGACAGGGTCCCCATCCCTCCTTCACCCCATCCTTCTGTCTACTACCACACATCATGCCTCTATGGCTGGCTTGTTTGAGTAAGGGTTCCTTGGCTTAAAAAAAAACTTTTTTTTTTTTTGTATCAGGGCTTGAATTCAGGGGTACTGCACCACTGAGCCACATCCTCAGCCCTATTTTGTGTTTTATGTAGAGACAGGGTCTCACTGAGTTGCTTAGCACCTCGCCGTTGCTGAGGCTGGCTTTGAACTCGTGATTCTCCTGGCTCAGCCTCCCAAAGTGCTGGGATTACAGGTGTGCGCCACCTTTAAAAAAAAAAAAAAAAAACAACATTTAAAACCACTGAGTGGGATGATCCCCAAGAATCATCCAGGAGAAATGGAAAGAACTTCTTGAAGGCAGCAACCTGCATTGTTACGTATTTCTTAAACAAGTATGTATTGTTAGGCTATTTACCAGAAGCAACTTATTTAGTACCACCATTCAAAGTCTTTTGCTGTGGTCTAAAAATTGATCAGTAGAGGGGAAAATGGTGATCTAGCAATGCAATAGAATATTACGCAGCCTTTTGTATATGATGTTTTTTAAAGAACAGTGAATCAGGTGAAAACCTGAGTGAGAAAGTCAGGTATTAAACTGTACCTAGATCTCAACCACGAAACGGATACATCAAAAATGCTGGGCAAATATGGCGGCACCTCAAAAAAATGAAACATGGAAATACCATATGATTCAGTAATCCTATTCTAGTTATAGCCGTCCCTCCACCCCAAAATTGAAAGCAGGGGCTCAACTCAAAAAGAGATTTGGATGTCCATGTGTAAGCAGCATTACTGACATCAGCCAAAAAGGTAAAGCCAGCTCAGATATCCAGATGGATGAGTGAATACACACAGCGCAGTATGCACACACAATGGCCTGTTGTATTCAGCCTCCTGAAGAAATGAAATTTTGACACATGCTACAATATGGGTGCAGTCGTTAGGCTGGTGAGATTGTTAGGCAGAGAGAGAAGCCAGATACAAAAAGAAAAATAGCATATGATTCAACCTATAAGATGTACCTAGAGTCATCAGATTCATAGTCAGAAAGTAGAATGGTGGTTACCAGTGGCTGGGGGCAGAAGGAATAGGAAACTCTTGCTTAATTTGTACAGTTTCTGCTTAGGATGATGGAAAATAGGTAGCAGCCATGGTTACACAACATTGTGAATAGATTTAATGCTACTGAATTGCACACTCAGAAAGGGTTAAAGTGGTAAATTGTATCATAGATGAATTCCAAGAATGCACTGCTACTTTGATATAAAGGTAAGCTCCACTTACTGTATTTAACTAACTCAAGAAGTCAAGTTCAGGGACACCAACTCAAGTATACTCCAAGCTGCTCAGCCCAAATCAGTGACATGAAGAGGGGTCTTCCTTTCCAAGGCTCATGGTTCTCATCTATAGTTAAATAAATTTGAAATAAAAACAGAACCAAAATAAATCTTGTAATGAGCCTCCCTAGAAACTGTCTGGCTTGGAAAAGTTCAACCGCCAACCGAAGAGAAAAGGAGAAGTGCAGGAAGTGGGCAGTGAGGAGTGTTTTTTCAGGACATTAACTCACTGCAACTGGGAAAGTGACTTTGTCAGTGAGTTTCTGTCCCTTCTGCTTCGACAAGACTCCTGTGTAGGACAGAATCCAGAATCCAGGAGAGGCCCATCGCTTGTAGCTCCGACTCATTGCAAATCCATTTCCTCCAACACTCCCTATTCCAGATAAATGTTAAACAAATATTTAAGTATTGGTTTGAAGGGCAGCCAGCATCTCTGCCTGCTGGGTGCCCTCGGTCCCCACCATAGGGGTTCACCTTTCCTGGTTCCTGGGCCTCCTGCTCAGGGTGGAGCCTAGACAGAGAGCAGAATCAGCCTCTAGGAAGGGTTTGGGGAGCTGGAACGTACCCCTAAGTTGCCCTGCCCCGCTCGACTAGGTGACAGTGTCCTCAGGCCATGTCCCTCAGTGCTCCAGTGCTACTACTTCCGGTGGGCAGAAGAGTTGTCTTGAGGGTCAGGAGTTGTCGTGCACTAGTCTCACGTTCTTTTGAGATAAACATCTTCATGGGGCCACTAGGGGGAGGGGAGGTTGCCCAAATGTAGCCAGGATGGTTAGGGGATGACAACGGGGTAGAGGCGAGACCTCCAGACCTGGCCCAGGAGGGGCATCCGCGGCACCCTGCCCAGCCCCAGTGCCAGCACAACTGGGTGCAAATACCTCCACCAGGGCTGGGCAAGAGCTGCTGGGCTCCAATTCCCAGAAGACAGGACATTACTAAGCCTCCTGTTCAAGGTCATAGTCAGGAGACAGCCCACCTTAGGGTTTTCCAAAGCTCCTTTGGCCTGAGGGAAGAGCAGCGTCCCAGTATTCCCATCCCACCACCAGCTTCTTTGTTGAGCTCCTGCCTCTTTCCTTAAAAATAAATAAGAATAAAAAATGGGAGACATACTGCGGGAGGCGGTCTTCAGTTTCCCTGCCTGTGAAGTGAGTGGCTGAGGGGTGAAGGATGGATCCTCCTCACCACTCAGGGGAGTCTCCCAGGTCTCTCTTCCTCACAGCGCCCTCTTCTCCTTTAGAGCACTGGCCACTATTTGGACATGCATGATTACCTGATTGATTTTTTGATTTATACGTACCCCCTCCCCCGGACATACCCCTCCTTAGTCAGCAGCCAGGCGCTCTCAGTGGCATTTGTTATATGCTCATTGGAAAATGTTCTTCTCTGGGCTCTGCCAGCAGCCAGCTCTGTGATGTGCAGAAAGTCCCTTCCCCACCCCTCTCAGATTCTCATTGAAGGCACATGGACTGGGAAACTTCTGAGTTCTCTGCCAGCTCCCACACTTATGGCTTTATAATCTCAAATTTAACCAAAATAAGTAAAAAATAAACAAATAGAATTTGTGATTCTGGCACACCACGTGAATTAGGACAGGTTCTCACATTCTCTGAGCCTCAGTTTCCCCTTCTACAAAACAAAGGATTAGGCCCAATCTTCTAGGCTTTTTCCACCTCCAACCATTGTGAATCTGGTAAGGAAGCTCCGCCTTCCTGGCCCTTCACCTAAAACTCCACTTGGGTGCCTGTGCACAAACAGGAAATGTGCTCTGAGCAGCAGATGAGCAGCCCCGCTCTGTTGCATGGGCCAGCTGACAGGAAAATAAAGAGGTTCTGACCTTTCCCCGCCAAAGCCCAGACTCCAGGCCCCAGGACCTTTCCCGCCTGCGTGGAGGATGCTGTGCACCTTGGGCTCAGCCTCCCTTGCGTCCACCACCTGTCCGCACATAGGAGGCCCCTCAGCATGCAATGGGCAGGTTAGCAGTTGGGGTGCTACACACCAAAGTGGATGGGGCAGGACCCCTGGGCTCCAGTCTGGTCCTCTCTGGGCTGGGCTGGGCTTCCCTCTGCCACCTGAGAGACTCTTTCTGCAGGCAGTACAGAGCCATGCTGCATTGCATGCATCTTCCTCCCAAATCTCTTGTCCTGGGTGACCCTAGGACATTTCTGATATCCCTGGGCCTCAGTTTCCTTATTTCCCAAACTGGAGCAATAACAATCCCTACCGTTGCAGTTCCTGAATGAGAAGGTGGGGTTCCTATAGCATCTGCTGAGTGAAACACATACCCCCAACCCCCAGAGGCAGGAGCTGTCAAGGTTTTAACTGGTTCCTGGATCACGTCTCCTTCCCCATTTGCCTGTCTGTAAAAGGGGCAAGCAGCCCTGCTGGCCCTGCAGACCACAGCCCCTCAGCCCGCAGAGAAGGTAAACACAAGGATCAGTTGGATCTGAGCACTGCAGGAGAAGGAAACTGTAGGGCCCGGGCAGGAAATCCTGTAATGCTGCTTCAAAGCAGATGGATTTGGGGACTGGCTGCTGCCCCCGGGGTTGCTGGGCACCTGAGAAGGCTCCAGCTGCACCCAGACTCAGAGGCACAGGGACAGTCCCTGGCCCAGAGAACAGAGCAGTTGGAGGCAGCAGAAGATGCTGGGTTGGTCTCTGCTCCTACCTCTTCCCTGAACCTCACGGGTGCATGAGGAGGCTGGACTTCTTCATCTCAGCTTCTGGAAGAATGGAGAAGGGATGGGTGCCTCTGTCTAGTGGGCTGCTGATTCTCACTTCTGGGGCATAGAAGGGGTGGCTGGTGCCACGTCCCTCTGGGGCGTGGGGAGCACCTGGAACTCTGCCTGTGCCTCCCTGTTCTCACCTGCCAAGTGCAGAGACTCAAATATAGATGTTCCCTGACTGCGACCGTTTGACTTAATGATTTCTCAAGTTTATCATGGTACAAAAGTGATATGCACAGAAACTATACATTTAATTTTGATCATTTTCCAGTCTAGCAGTCCGTGGTGAGATACTCTGCTGTGATGCTGGGCAGACACAGCGCTGTGATCACAAGGGTAAACAACTGGCACTCAATAGTGTCCCACACTGCTACACTAGGATCTTCAGCAGGTTCAGTGTATGAAATGCATTTTCAATGTATGATAGTTTTGACTTAAAATGGGTCTATCTGGATGTAACCAGAGGAACATTTGTATTGGCTTCAGCAGCAGCTGGGAGAAAGCCGGAGGCAGTCTCCGGGGCGGCGTCTCTCAAGGTGAGCCCTGCAGACACAGGCCGTATGTTCCTCCCTGAGGAGGCACAGAAACCGAGTCACTCATTTTTACAGTATTTTATCAAAATCCCAGTCCCCAGAGTATTGGAAATAAACAAAGAACTGGTAGGATGTAAAGCAGACTGCCCTGCCCCCCGCAGCTGCCCACTTGACTCCACTGGGCTCTGTGCTCAAGATGGACCTGTGGGTCCCTAACTCACTGGACCCACTCACCCAGGCAGACTGAACTCCTTGACCCTGGAACAGCTTATCCAGGGGCAAAGGCAATGGGCCTCACAGTATCGGCTCCACTGAGAACTGGGGACTTTGTCATCTTAAGAGGATTGGGCCCCTCTCAGCAAATCCCAGAGGGCTGGGCTGGGCTAATCATGACATCCAAGGGAAGCCATTTTGAACTCGGTATTAAATAGCTGCCCTGCCCGCAGAGGAGAGGACAAAACAGACATCCCCAAGAACCAGCGGCCTGGCTCCCACCCTTGAAATCGCTCAGTTGAGGATGTCTGTTGGGCCAGGTTGTGTGGAAGGGATGTCTCTCCATCAGGAGAGACATTTTAAAGCTGAAGGCAATCTTAGAGGTCTCCATTCAAACCCTGTCTTTCACAGACAAAGAGACTGAGACTCAGGCTCAAGGAAAGATGCCCCATTCAGAGAGGCGGGGTGTGAACCCTTGTGGTCTCCTTGTCCTGTCTCCATTCATTCAAAACCATGTTTATTGAGGGCCTACTATGGGCAGGCCGGTGCTGTTTTAAGCACTGAGGATTCTGTGGTGAACCAAACAGGCAAGCAGACATACCAGTCAGTAAATGTGCCAGCCAGTTTTCCATCTCTATGACAAATACCTGATATAATCAACTTATAAAGACAAAAGGTTTATTTTAGCTCAGTTTTAGTCTATGGCTGGTTGGCCTCACTGCTTTGGGGGCCTATGGCAAGGCAGCAAATCCCATCAGGGAGTGCATGGCAGAGGAAAGCCACCCAACTCGTGGCTGGGAAGCAAAAGAAAGGAGGAGAACAAGGCTGGGGTCCCATTTTCCCCCTCAAGAGTATGCACCCAATAACCTGAAGGTCACTGAGCAGGCTCCACCTCTCACAGTGTCTACTATCTCCCAACAGCGCCACCCTGGGGACCAAGCCTTTGACTTGTGGGCCAAACTAATGATCCAAACTGCAACAGTTAACAAATAAACACAGGAAACAATGGCAGGTGTCAAAGATGGTTATAAAGCTGGGCTGGTGACATGGTTCAGTGGAGGATCACTTGCCTAGCATGCATGAGGCCCTCGATTCCACCCTGTCACTAAAAAAAAAAAAAAAAAAAAAAAAAAGTCACAGGAAATAAAAGATGTCAGATGTCCACATGATAGAAAATGACTCAGGATGCAGAGAGGCCCTGTGTTCAGGGATGGCCTCTTTGTGCTGGTTCCTCTTTGGGATCTCTCAAGCCAGTAGTGTGTCAGAGCAGATTCACAATGGCTTGTATGAGCCACATGTTAAAATTGTTGTTTTTAATTCACACACGACAATTTATACATATTCATGAGGTGTGGTGTGAATTTTTTTTCAACTCACGTATACAATATTTAATAATCCAATGGTTAAAATCTTTAGGAACTTGGCAAGCCAGTTATTAAACGCAGCCGATACTAAAATTTCAGTTAGACACATTTACAATTAAATGAGTTACACTAAGAACAAAGAAACTACAAACTCATCACTTCCTAATCATTTTATTACATTGTATCCTGTTGAGGTTACTTATCTATTATATCTGAGCAGAGTGGAAAATACCAAAGACAGGGCCCAGCTGTGCACCTCCTCTCAGCTCTTCAAGCAGCAAGTGGAAACCAGCCAGGGTGGACATATTTATACCATGGAAACTGGCAATTGGTAGAGACATCAGGCCTTTGTGTCTTGAAGAACTGCTCACCAAACATCTGCAGGCACACACCGCCCCCCCCCCAGCACTCTGTGTCTAAGGGGGGCTACGTTTCCCAGTGGGCAGCAGAGGCTGAACTCTCCTGGGGACAAGGTGGGTGTCCCTTCCCTCTGGGATGCTAAGCAAATGTGTCAGCCCTGCAAGACAATTGCTCTCTGCAACCGCTGTGGATCAAAGATGTGTAAGAGGTGACTCTCTCTTATTTGTTTATTTATTTGTGACAAATTAAATCAGCTTTTAAGTATCCTGGGGAGGTGAAAATGGAAAGGAACTTTGCAGAGAATCTCCTTGTAGAAATGTCCATGGCTGCTTCTGAATTCCTCTAGGTTTTCATACATTGGGTTTCCATCTCTCAAGGACACAGCTGTGGTTGTAACAGCTGAGTGAGGTCACTCATCTGTTCTACAGCCAATAATGACAACAGCAGCTGCCATTCCATAGTGACATATGGCTCTAAAATCGACCCAACCCATTTTACACATGAGAAAGCTGAGGTTCAGTTCAGTGATTTGCATGAGGTCAGGCTGTGCCTCTAAAAGTCGCCCTCAAGGTTCTGTGGCTTCCCTTAGACCTGTCAAATTCTGAAGCACTATGAGGTCCTCATCTCTGGTGGCACTGATGGACGTGATGGCTGCCCAATTAGTGTCAGGAACCTCCCCATCCACCACCAGAGGGAAACAAGACAAAGCCTCCCCTGTCCATCCATCTGCACCTGGAATGCAGGAGCAAGACCTAGGTCTTGACCAGTTAGAGGCTCTGTATCCCAAGGAAGCGGCACAGAGGCTGATATTGGTGACATGTTGTTCACAGCAGCCCCGGTGGCAGCAAGAGTTAGAATCAGCTCCTTCACAGATCCTGACTGTGTGTATTGCTCAGCCTTTGTTGGTTCTGGCTGGCTTGGTTTTCCAGCCCTTCCAGGGAGCTGTGAGCAACAAGAGATCTTTCCAAGGGTGCCTTTTTTGTCTCTGGGGGTTATAAGCACGTTCTGTTGCTTACAACCATAATCTCTGACAGCTCCACCTTCTCAGGAGCTACTAAATATTATCAGTCCCAGTCACTGAACACTTCCCAGGAGGGGAAAGTATTCCTGAATCACTCAATTAAATTTGCATTGGAAATATTAATTCTCCCTTCCTTTGCATGGCTCTGGCTAACATACAAAAATTGAGTTTGTTACACAAGATATCAATCGATAGACAGCCATCAGCAAACCCAAACCCTACTCCCATTCTTGAGGAGCCAAGTTCACCTTAAAAGGAACCCTGCCCCTAATTTTGGAAGAGTCCTGGCTTTCCCCTCAGATGCCAGGGACAGCTGGCCTGCCACTTGAGGACTTGAGATGTCCCTGAGGCAGGAAGAAGGCAGGCAGCTGCTCTTCGACATTGCCAACCCCAGCGTCATCCCTCTGGGCAGCTGTTTGTCATCAGGACTTGCTTCTTCCTCTGTGTTCCTCTGTGCCCTCCGGTCACAGGGGCCCTCTGGGTTCTGGAAGAGCCAGAGGGGATAACAGGATGGTTGGTTCTCATTGTCTCTTCCTTTGCCTGAAACTCAATTCCCTCTGCACCCTCCTTTTCCTGATTTTTATTCAACTGCAGAGCGAAGTTTGCTGGGTTTGTGCTTTGTGCCATCTGGCTGATAGGAGCACTCAGGCAGCCCCAGCACTGGGTGGGCTGTGACCACCTTGCCTTCAGCTCAGACCTCTTCTCAGCATCTCACACCTGGGGAGAGCCCTGTCCAGGGCATCTAAACAAGACTCCCAAGGATCGGAGCACCCAGGCTGAGACGGAGTGAAAACAGGTAAAAACTGATAGAGCCTGGCCTCTCACCCCAGCCTCTTCCACCTAGAACTTTCTCTGACTGATTTCCATCTGAGCAGCACCAAGCAGGACCCTCTCCTGTGCCCCAGTGACGATCACTACAGCTGCCCAGGCATCCCTCCACCTTCTTGGAGCCACCAGGTGCTCCAGCCACACTAGAGGCAAGATCTGGCTTTCAGGCCTCAGTTCTACCTGTGTGTGTATGGCGGGGAGGGAAGGGGTGGGTACTGGGGATTCAACTCAGAGTCCTCCACCATTGAGCTACATCTCCAGCCCTTTTTATTTCTTATTTTGAGACAGGGTCTTAAGTTTCCCAGGCTGGCCTTGAACTTGTGATCCTCCTGCCTCCACCCCTTCAAGTCGCTGGATTACAGACATGCGCACCTTGCTAGGCTTCTACAACTTCATTCTTGAGAGTCTTTGTCCAAGGCCTTAAAACTTAAAGCCTCAGTTTCTTCCTGTGTAAAATCAGGAAATAGGTTCAGCTCTTCTGACCTCACAGGACTACTTTTGTGAGGCCCCGGTGAGATAAGTATGTGGTCTCGCTTCTCAAATTGTCAAGCAGTGTGGAGAGCTGTAGTTATCTTGATTCTGTAGTTATTTTTGTTTTCCCCAGAGTCTTACTGTCAATCCAAGTCAGTTGGCCTCTTCCGGGCCCTTCTCCACCCACCTTCTCTATACCCCTCAGCTCTCTTGGCCACATTTCCCAGAAGCCCTCTCCCCCTTGGGTTGCTGACTTGCTCTCTCTAGATCCTCCTCTTGCATCTCAGCTCACTCTCTCTGAGCTAGGCCTTGCTCCAAGGGGTAGTTCCATGTCCTTTTCTGTCACTCACATCTGCCAACCACACACAGCTTCATAAAGGAACCACAGGATGCACGTGCCTCTCACCCAGGTCCCTTGTGAATGCTGGTGTGGAGTCTCCACAGGGCACTGGCTCTCCATGCCCTGTTACCCATGCCTCTGCTTTATGAGACTCTAGTTGGCAATAAAAATTAACATAAAGGTTGCTAAAGCTCAAGTCCAGGAAACTTGCATGGCCTGTCTGGATTGCATGTCCCTGGATTGGGGCCTCCACACTGCATTAGGACGAGCTGAGCAGATCAGCAGTTTGGCTGGAGATTAACACATTCTATTTTAACTTCCTCTTTCTTAAAACTGGAAGGACTTTCACAAATAATTCTGGGTTAAACATATTAAATGCAGACCTTTGTGCCTGAAATCCATGCACTAAATCTACATGGCTCTTTTTGACTTCCCAAAGGAATCACACTGGCCTCCCTCTCAGGAGTGAGGGTAATGCTCCCATCAGCAGACTCTGGGCACAGGCAGAGGGATGACTCGCCTTGCCCCAGGTCTGACAGTCATTAAGAAAGCAGCTCAGACAGTAGGTCCCCCAGGCCATACCTGACCACCAGAGTGTGTCAAGTACAGAGCTCTGTGGACAGGTGAGCAATGTACTCCTTTCAGGGAAGAAAGAAGGACATGTGGCAAAACTGTGGCTGAGGGTATGTGCAGCGGGATGGGCAGGTGCCAGGGGTAGGGGGGCAATGCTTCATTCACAGGGGGCCAGGCAGGAGGAAGGCATTGGCTTCCCAGAGAACGTGGTGATGAAATGGGGTCTTGAAAGATGGGTGGGAATCTGTAGGTGGATTTGGGGAGGGTGCGATGAAAGCGTTTTAAGCAGGAGCAGCATGGGGGAAAGGTCACAGGCCTAAGCCAGGAAAGAGTTCCAGGAATAGCAGTTGTTCCTGAGGTCAAGAAGATACTCTGAGCAGCGGGGCCAGGAGTTCGGAGTGGAACTCGTGCAGGATCTTGGATGTCACACAAAGGAACACGTGCTTTATCCTAAAGGCAGAGAGAGGCTCGGAAAGAGCAAAACACCTAAAAAACTTGGTGTCTGGCAGGAAGACTTCGGCTGTGACTGCAGTGTTGAACTGTAAGTGGAAGAGACAAGGTGGAGCAGAGACGAGCAGGAGGTAACAGCTGGGGCCCAGGCTGAAGGGGGTACACCTGAACTAAGTTGGAACAGTGAGACTGGGATTAGAGGGACTATTGGGAGACCTGGCAAAGATGTAGGATCCACTACATCAGCCCATAGATTTGATGGTGGGGGATGGGTGCGACCATTTGGATAGATTTCCTCCAAAGACCCACGTGTTAAAGGCTTGATCCCAGCTTCTTGGCACAGCTGGGAGTGCTGGAGCTTTAGGAGGTGAAGCCTAGCGGCAGTTAGGTGATTGGAGTTGGGCCTTTGGAGGGGATATTGGGACCCTGGTCCTTTCTCATCCTCTCTCCCCCTTTCCTTCCCAGCTGTCATGAGGTAAAGTCTTCCTCTGTCATGTGCTCCTGGCATGATGTACTCTGCCTCCATAGGTCCAAAGCTTCAGGTCCAAAACCACAGGACCAAATGACCATGGACTGAAACCTCTGAAACTGTGAGCCAAACTAAACCTTGCCTCTTTTTAAATTGATTCCCTCAGTTATTTTGTCACAGTAACAGAAAGTAATGGAGGATGACTCCTAGACAGAGAGATTATATTTGCAAAGCTATAGAGACCTGAAAGGATATCACCATGTTTGAGCAATTGTCTCAGACAGTAGATGTGTGATGGGGATGAAGTCAGAGTGAAAGAGATAGGTGGAAACCTGTATCATGGAGTTATAATAGTAAACTCTTATCAGTGGTTTTGCATTTAGGGTTTTTTCCCTTGGGGGAGGGGGTACTGGGGATTGAACTCAGGGGCACTCAACCACTAAGCCACATCCCCAGCTCTGTTTTGTTATTTTCTTTAGAGACAAGGTCTCACTGAGTTGCCTCACTTTTTGCTGAGGCTGGCTTTGAACTTGCAATCCTCCTGTCTCAGCCTCCTGAGCCACTGGGATTACAGGCATGCACCACCATGCCCGGCTTGCTTCTGGGGGTTTTAATTACTCATGATCAGCCATGGTCTCAAAGCATTAAATCAAAAATTCCAGAAATAAACAAGTCACAAATTTTCAATTGTGCACCACTGAAACGTGCATGCTACTGCATGATGAAATCTACTGCCATCCCACTCTGTCCATCCTAGGATGTGAAGCATCCTCCATCCAGTGTATCCCCACTGTATATGCCACCTGTCTTTAGTTACTAAGTAGCTAGAGGAAAAGATATAGTGTACTTAGGCTTGGTACTTTCCAAGCTTTCAGGCATCTGCTGGGGGTCTTCGATTTTATTCCCCATAGATAAGGGATCACTAGTATATTAAGAAAAATATATGGTCAATTGGATTATTGTTTCCAAATATTCATTTCCTGCCAATAACCAAAGTATATATCCCTATCAAGTTAACTTTGGATTTGGTTATAGGACTGGCTATGAATGGAAAGTGGAAAATGGTAGAGCGGAGGCTTTAAGAGGCACCATGTTATCTCCTTCTTATTCCAGCTTTCACCATAAAACAACATATACTAGACAGAAGCAACTTCCTTAGCTTGGGTTCCAGAATGAGGAGCCACTTGGGGCAAATCTTCTGTCCCTCCAGCACCTAGAGCAGAACCACAAAACCATGCACTACAACTACAGTTGTTGCGGAACAGCAGCTAATACCTTATGTGAATAATAAAGAAACAGCTCAAAAGCTAAGCTTGGGGTTGTTTGTTATGCAGCATGCTTGCATCAAAAGCTAACTGATACATGCTATATACATGAATGAGAAGTACAGATTGTGCAAATCCACACGTGCCATAAGGAGTTGTGAGCCATGGGGAATCAACAAAAAATGTTCTGAAGCCAGAATTAGACAGGCAGTCAGTATAGATAGGTAAATCGAGTCAGATTGGATCAAGGAGGCCAATTTGGGTCTGGGAAGTTGGAGAGGCATTGAAATGCTAATGCCTTCAGAGCCCTTCCTCCACCTTTATCAGGATAACCTGCCCCTGCTCCAACTTGTTGCTAAGGTAACCTGGTCCCAAGGATAAATCCTCCCTTCAGGGAGTTGTTAATTACGAGCCCCTTCCCCCTTTCTGCCCAAATCACTCCACCTGGGCCCTTCCCCCTGTGCATCTGCTTTTTGCCTTTTTGGCCATCCCACTGAGCATCACCTGGGCCTAGTCAAGTACACAGGGAAGAGAGAGAGAAGGGGAAGAGAGCAGGAGAACAAAGGAAGCCTAGGACATACAAAAAGGCAAAACACCTGTACTTCCTGGGATACCAGGATACCAGCTACAGCCCCCTTTTCCCTCCTGGGAGAAGTCTGTTACCCCTTTTTAAATAAACCCTGCTGACACGCTTGCCTTGGTGGCTTCTCTAACGTTACACTTCAGCATGTGAGGAGGCAGCACTCCTCACAGGTAACCAGTGCTCTCAGTTCTCATTGGTGAGGCTTCGCATCTCATGCACGACCAGTCTCACAGGTGGATACAATCCATCCTATTTCAAAGTCCTCTCTCCCCACGCTTCCTGCTCCTCCTAGCATCTGGTTTCATCCACCAGCCCTTCCATGTCCTGGACTGAATTCTTCCCCCTGAACCTATACTTCCCCAGTCTTTTCCATCCTAAAACTCCTTTCCTCCCCCCTGTCTTCCTACAGCTCCCTACAGTTCAGTCTCTCTCCTGACCTTCTCAAGTAAACTTCTTAAAATAATTGCCTGCGCTGCCTCCACATCTTCCCCTCTCTCCTATCAACAATCTAGCTTGCTTGTGCTCCACTAAACCAGAACTGCTCCTAATCTCCTTCTTACCCAACCCAACTTCCAGTCCCAGACTGCTTTGCATCATTTGGCACAGATCTCAGTTCATTATCTCCCCCACCCCAATGTTCCTCCTTTCTTACTCGTTCAGCTTCTAGTGCAACCATGCATCCAGTGATCCATGACAGAAAACCACTGTGAAATAATGAATTCGTTCCTGGTTGAGTTTGCAGTGCCTTGAGACATACGACAAGAAATACTCAAGGGGCAGTTAAACATGTGGATTGGGAGCCCAACTTGTGAGGTGAGATGAATACTGTAGAAGTCACATCTAAAATGATGAGCATTCTTGAACTTGCCCAGTTTGTAGAATTTAAGTACCAAGTCTATAAATTTCCACTGATACACAGAGAGCTCTCCTGAGCCCAGAAATCCCTATTCCTATGGTCACTGTGCAACCACCACTTGGTTTCTTTCCTGCTAAATCATGGCATATAGTGGCCCTCACACCACCATCTCATTTCATATTTCACCCCTGCTCATTCCGTCTTCTCCAAAAATTAACATTCGATTAGAAAAACAGAAATTAAAAATCACCAACCAGCCACCAAAATAGCTAAAATCAAAAAGACCACCAATGCCAAACACTGTCGAGGACGTGGAACATTCCTAGATCTCACACCTTGCGATGTCCCAGCAACTTCATTTCCAGACTTGCACAAGACTGATCACATAATAGCATCAAACTGGAAATAAGCAAGATATCCACCAACGGAAGAGACAAACTGAAGTATATCCACAACTCGGGACACGACTCAGTCGTAACAGTGCAATTTGTTTCACATACAGCACGGATGAATCTCAAAACATCACACCCAGTTAAATAAGTCAGACATGAAAGAGCACATATAGTATGATTCCAACAACAGGCAAAATGAATCAGTAACCAAATCAGAAAACGGTTGCCTCACAGGGCAGGAAAAAAAATTAACTGAAAATAGGAATTTTCTAGGATGATGCAAATAAATATTTTATGTCTCATTTTGGGCGGTCGCTACAGATAGAAACAAGTTCAAAACTCATGGAACAAAACACTTAAGATTGGTGGATTTTAGTGTATGTAAACTATACTTTAATTAAAAATGAAAAGTAAGCATCTATAAACAAGCACTAAAATAAACAAAGCACAGGGCAAAAAACATTCCTTTCAAACAAAATACTATTTCTGCTATGAATGCACCTGTATAAATGCCTGGTTAATATACTTCCCTGTTCAGCCATCCTCCCCCACCCCTCCTCTGATCTGGATGGCATCTGTCCATTAGCCATTTTATAGCCACCATGAGAGATGCTGAAATGGAAGAACACAAACCTTAGAGCCAGAAGGAAATGTATGCAAATCTCAGCTGTGATTTAATAGCCGAGGGCCCGTGAGTGAGTTACTTGGTCTCTCTTAAACCTTCATCTCCTTTGCTCTAAAATGGGTTGCTGAGGCCTACTATGCCCTTTTAGGCTGGGGAACCTGTGACACCAACCCATATTTTAAAGTTCCCCTAAAAGCCTGGAAGTACTTAGAGATTTAGAGTCATTTCTTCTCCCAGAAGGTTAAGGCAGCAGCTGTGGAGCCCTGGAGTTTGAATCAAGGTGAACTGATGCCAAAGGCTGGGGAAGTGGCTGCTCAGAGTCACAATGACCACCGAAAGGCCACTCCTGGCCTAGGACTAAGGAGACAGGTTTCCTTCCCCGCAAGGTTCACCCACTGGAAGCCCTTCTCCTAAATGCTTGGCAGACCCTTGACCTCAGCTACTTCACAAAAAAAAATGACCACAGAAGGTCTATGAAAATTATCCCAAAACATCCTCTGGGACTTCCCAAAACAGAGAAGAGATAAAGGTGGACCTGAACTGGTTTTATCTGAAACAAGGATGGGGGTGGGGTGGGGCGGAGCCCTGTCCTCTGGATTCCCTTCCCCCACGCAGATGCTAGGCCTCCTGGGACACAGTTTGAAATCTCCTAGAGCAGGAAGTCCCTAGGGACTCTTTCAGCTCTGCCTTATTCAGCCACTGAGCATCTGTTACCTGTAACAGAGAACTTAGACCTGTGTCCTGCCCCATCTGGTAAGGGAGGCAAGGTACATCCCCCAAAGAAGGTACAAAAAGCATTTAGTGTAGCCAGAAAAACAGAGAAGTTAGTCCCGTCCTTTACCCCATTCTCCTTCAGGCCTTGGCCTTTGGCAATACACTTTGCATTTGCTTACTTGAAACCGAGGAACCAGGTGTCCAGCAGAATCTTTATTTCTCAGTGGAGGAACCTGCGGGTCGGCCTGGGAAATTGTTTATCAGCAAAAGCGGCAAGGCCAGGCCTCCACCTTTGCATCTCCTGCCTCCTGAGACACACCTATTCCCAGGTAAATGAGAGAGGCAGCCAGGCCTGCTCGGGAGCCAGAAGTAGTGGGTGCAAAAGCCACAAAGCCTGGGTCTCAGTTCCTTCCTGTGGGGAGGAGCAGCTCTGACACTCTCCGCCCCGCCCCCACCCGCCAGAGGGAAAATCGGGAATCTCAAGTTGCTCTGCTGTCTCTCTCTGCGCGCTAACATTTCCCCCGCTTTACTCTTTCTTGGATGCTTTTCAAGAGTTTGTGCAATCATTCTGTTTAGCTGTTTCCCTGCCATTTCCAAACGCGGGGTGGTGTCCCTCTTGAGTGGGAAGGAGGTAGTTTGAAAAGTTGCAGGGACCCTTTGCCTCCCATCACCCCATGCAGCAAGCATTTGGCTGCTCAAGTTCCAGTGTCTGAAACTTTCCCCGGCTGGGTTTTGGCTTGGCCCTTGGTTCTGCGGGCCGCATGCTCTCCGGGTTCAGGCACCGCTCATTTTACACCCTCCCCAGCTCCCCTTTCCCAGAAGCACCCCCTTCCCATCTTGTCATGGGCAAGAGCCATTCCTCTGTCCTGCCGGGGCAGACACCTCCTGCCTTTCAGGACTTCGTGGGTCGGGCATAACCTGTGCTCCCCGACCCCGAGACCTCTCGAGCCCATCCCTACCCTGCGAACGCCAGGAGGGGCAGATCTGGGGCCGCAGTCTTGCAGGCCGGAATCTCCAAGGCTGGACAGAGGCAGCGACAGGCACAGTCTGGCGACAGACTGGATCAAATCTGGGCACCAGAGGAAACCAGCAGAACAAAAGCAGGGCCAGAGGCAGGGCCAGAGGCAGGGCAGTCACCAGGCAGGGCTGGAGCAGCAGCCCGCCCGGCTCCCCACGCCACCTCCGCCACCCACGCGCGGAGCCAGGGACCCGGCCACCCAGCGCCAGCCTCCCCACACGCGGTTCACAGCCTCAAGGATGAACCGGCGCCCCGCGGGACCCACCTGATCCTCAGAACCCAGGCGCCAGGGCCCGCGCACGGCCGGGGGCGCTCGGGGCTGGACCGCGCCTCGGCTGGTGGCCCCGGCGGCGCCCTCAGCTGACCGAGCAGTCGCCTCGCCGCCTGGGCCGGAGGCGGCCGGGAGTGCCAGGGCGGGGTGCGCGCCCGCCCTCCCGCGTGGGCCCGTGGCGGGCCGGCGCCTCCTCCTGGCAGCTGGCAGCGGGCAGGGGCGCGAGGAGCCGCCGAGCGCTGGACAGCGAGCGCGCTCCCCGCCCCGCCGGCCCCGGCTCTCGCTGCCAAGCCAGTCCCCGCCCCGGACACCGGCAGCTGGGAGGCCGGCCGCGCGAGTGCGCGAGGGCGAGTGCGTGTCTGCCTGCTGGGGAGGGGGTGGTGTTTGTTTCATTTTCACTCAGGCAGAAAAAAGCCTGAAACCAGCAAAAAAGAAAATAAAGTCCCTGGTGAGGGTTGCTGAACCTTTTTTCCCTTTGCAGGCCTGCACGTGGTGATGGTGGTGGCCCAGAAGGGACTGGGGCGGGGGGCGGGGCGGGGGCAATCATCGGAGGGTTGGGTGGGGTCTGTCATCCTGTACTGCGGGAAGGGGCCTCAGTGCCGGGCCCTGGAGCACAGCCAAATGCTGGGGAAACTGAGGGCCTGGGAGGTCGGATCCACCATTTGTTTCCTAGGGAAGGAAAAGCGCAGATAAAGACAGCCACAGGCTGGGAGGGCTGCTCTGGTTCTTCTAGGGAGAAGTCCCCCAAGTCCTGAGCTCTGGAAGTGAGCGGCCGGTCATCTGGCGCTTGGCGCAGGGTCTGCCTCTGTTCATCCACTGACTCCGTGGTCTTTGAGCTCAGACTTCCTCAAAGAGGGGACCACACAGCCTCTGGGATTCCCTTGTAGAATTATTTAGAAGACAACCAAAGAAATTTGTATTTCAGAGTTGTGTTTCTGTGCCCACTGGGACAGTGGTTCACTTCCAATCGATTGATGGAGGAACTTCAGGCTGCCCCCATTTAATTTGTTCCATACTGCTAAGGACAATGGCCACACTTGACTCCTACAAATTTGCTTTACTGGTAGAAAACTCAAAATTTTCTTTGCCAGGATCATTTGCCATTGAACATAATTTTCATAGAATAAGAAATTAGCTTCTTAAATAATTGAATATAGGGGAACTGTAATTTGACCCAATGTAAATGGGCACAGAGCATGGTATGACATATATCAATTATCTCAGGAACAGAATCCTGATTGAATACTTGAAGGACAGGATGCACAGAGCCAGGACAGGCCAGGTGATGTCACAGAACTTGGGAGAATGGCATTTCCTGGTAGGCCCACAAAGTGGTGGGAGAATCCAACCATCAGCCCTACGCAGAGGAATGAAGAGCTAAGGCAGCCAGCACAATGGCCCCTTTGCTGGAGGATAAATTGCGCCATTATTGTTTTTTGTGAATACCCTTGGAATAGTTCATTAGCAGTGAGTGCCACAGTAAATACAGTGAATGACGTGAGGCTAAGTGCATTATTAACCACTTTCCATTACCGCATTTGAGGATGCATTGTTCAAATTGCTGGGCCCATCTAACTGGATTATAAAATTTTTTAAAAAAATAAGAGTGACTATAATGGTAGCTCAAATGATAGTCCATTGTGATCAAAATCAAAAGAGGGCACAAAAAACGTGAAAACCCCCAAATCACTCTACTTCTGTTAAAAGCCAATGTCAGAAGCTTACTTGGTCTCTTAATATGGTGATGTTTTGAATTTTCTAAATTAATTTGTGGTTCTGTTTGTGTTTGATTTGAAGATTTGCTTTGGTTTTATGATTGGTTGATAGAGCCATGAGCATGAAAAGGTCGTTTGAATTTAGATTTATACCTACCTTAGTAAAACTTATAAAATAATATGGGTCAATACTGTGGTCAGTTAAAAACAGTTCTGTTGGTTTTTTTTCTTTTTTCTTTTTGAGAGGAGCCATATAGTCACAAAGTCAAACTAGCAATCCTACTGACCAAATGTCTGATCTGGAAAATACCACAAAGATTGTCAGTGTTGGGTTTGGGGTCAGGAGCTCGGGCTTAAGTTCTTTGGTGAGTCATTCCGCTTTTCTGAGAGACTCATTTGCCTCATATGCAAATTTGGGGTAAGATGACTAGTTTGTGGGACAAATGAAATAAAAATGAATTGATTTCAGAGAAAAGGCTTTGAAGCCCCCCAGCATCACAGAGCTGTGAGCCTGACATTCCTGGAGGGGAAGAGTGGGCCAGGCAAAGGCTTTGGTAGCCCTGACCACTTGATGGACATGGCTCTGGGTGCTTTACACCAAGATGACTCCTTAACTCCCCAGCCCAAGCTACAGAGTGGACACTAATCACATCCCTTTCCCAGGGGAAAAAAGAGAGACACAGGAAGTTTCTACTTTGCCATCTCCAGGCATGGCAAATGCCCCAGGGCCTAAAGACCTACTCTCCCACTTCCTTTATTCTTTCAACAGATATTTAGTTGTTCCCTGTATCTGTCAACATGAAGGACACCAAGGAGGTCACCAGGGCCCTGGCTCAGGAGGAGCAAACCAAGAACCATGCAATTTGTTGTATCAGGACAACAGCACCTGGAGCTCAGAGGGACATCCAGGCTGCAGAGATCTCTCCAGAAACAGAGGACTGAGACCTGAGGAGGGAGTTGGCCAGAGGGGGAGTTGAGGGACAATGAATCCCAGCAGAATGGTGTGTGGAAGTCTTCCGCTGGGAGGAAATTGATTCGTGAGTTTGCTGGAAAGTTTCATCATTACGAAGGCGGCAATTCTCCTAAAGCAACTGAAAACACAAACCAGACCCCAGTAGAATTTTTGTGAAGCTTGATGAGCTGCTCCTCAAATTCATATCAAAGGCAAAGGCCCAAGTTTAAACAAAACAGAGAGGGGAGAGAGGAGCAGTTGCTTGACTACTTATCAAGATGCACCATGAAGCTGTAACAGTTTAAGTAGCACATTGGGGAGGGGGGCGTTCCAAGACCCCCAAGGGATGCCTGAAAGCAAAGATAGTCCCTCACTTAGTGATGGTTCCACTTAATTTTTTGACTTTACAATGGTGCAAAGGTATGTCTGCACAATCTTTCTGGTTTTCACTTTCAGTATGATTCAGTAAATTATAGAGGTCTGTAATACTTTATAATAAAATAGGCTGTTAAATGATTTTGCCCAACTATTGGCTAATGTGTTCTGAGCACATTTAAGGTACACTAGGCTAAGCTCTGAGGCTTCACAAACAAGGTGTATTAAATGCACTTTCAACTTTCATGGAACACACTCCCAATAAGTCCAGAAGCATCCATACTATAGCATCTATACCATCTTAGAAAGATACTATGGTTTTTCCTGTCCTTACATACCTCTGCTTTGATAAACTTATAAATTAGGTATAAGAGATTGACAACAATTATTACAACATATTATAATAAAAATTATTTAAAACTTGTGAATCATTTATTTCTGGAATTTTCCATTAATATTTAGAGTCCAAAGTTGACCCTGTGTCATTAAAACTTCAGAAAGTAAAACCAAGGATAACTACTGTATAGTGTTAATAGCATTGGGTTATTAGACAAATGGATCACAATAAGAAGCCTAGAAAGAGACTCACACATGTGTGAAGTCTGGGTGTGCAACAGAGGTGCAACTGCGGATCTGGGGTGGGGGGAAAGCAGATTATGCACGTGTTGTTAGCAATAAGATCACTGAAAGCAGGTGTGCAAACAAAACACTTGTACAGGAATGGCATTGCCACTCACAACAGCCAGAGTGGAATCTGCCCATGTCCATCAACTGTGGAATGGATAAATAGAACGTGGCCTGTCCTTGCCATGGAATATTACGCAACTTCAGAAGGAATGGAGTCTGGGACCTGGTGCAACATGGACAAACTTTGAAAACAGAATGCTTAGCGAAAGAAGCCAGTCTCAGAACACTGTGTGTTGTATAAATTCATCAATCTGAAATGTCCAAAATAGGTGAATTCATAGAGACCAGAAGCAGATAGGTAGTTGCTGGGGCTAGGGATTGGGGAGGGGCAGACCCTCCCTAATGGGAACAAGGTTTCCTTTTGAGGTGATAGCTAATACTTTGAAACTAAATAGTGGTGACATTTGCACAAGGTTCTAAATGCTGCTGACTCATTCACTTGAAAATGACTTAAGGAAGGCAGGAAGGCAGGCGTGTGTGGTGCAAGTCTGTAATCCCAGCTACTTGGGAGCCTGAGGCAGGAGGATCGCAAGCTTGAGGCCAGCCTGAGCAGCTTAGAAAGATCCCAGTCTCAAAATAAAATAGAAAGGCTGGGGATGTAGCTCCCAATGGTAGAACAGTCCTCAGTTCAATCCGTGGTAAATAATAAATAAATAAATAATAAAATTACTTGACCATTTAAAATATGATTTCACGTTATATGAATCATACCACAATTTTTAAAAGTGTTAGCTATCCATACAAAAAAATTAAAATAATAATAGAGTCCCTCACACACACATACACACAAAGTCTCTCTCTCTCTCTCTCTCTCTCCCCCTTCCTCTTCCTCACCTCACCTCTCCATGTACTATGTGGATAAAAAGACCAAAAAGGAAAAACTTTAAAGCTTTTAGAAGAAAATATCTTAGTGTCTCAGAATAGATAAGCATTTACTTCAATGTGTACACACACACATGAGCACTCTGTAAAGAAAAATAGAGATAAAATTGTCTACGTTAAAATGCTAAGCATACAGAAAAGAAACCTCAGCAAATTAAGAATCAGATTCTGAGATCAAGAGAGAGATTTGCAATCTAAGTAACTAACAGATGGCTGGTGTCACATAAAGAACTCAGGGAAAGACATAGTCTTCCTCCATTCTCCCATCAGACTACATAAAGTTCTGGATGACATGTTACCAGGTCAGGCACTTATCACAATGGAACAGGCATAACTTTGTTTAGCAGCATACTCACAAATCAAAAGCCACATCTCGGCCTGGTGCCTACCCCCAGGACACACCCCCAGGCACACAAAGCAGTAAAATAAACACAGGTCTGGGTTTGAGGAACAAATGCCTGAGACAAGTCAGAGAATGCTGGGAGACTCCTAATGCTCCTGCCGTGCCTGGATGGCGGGCTGCTTGAGGGCAGGGTCACATTGGACTCATTCTTTTGACCCGGTGACTTGGTAAACATCTTGTCCACTTCCTCCACCCACGTCCTCTTCCCAGGGCACTTTGCCCCCAGCCTCCACCTCTCTCCGCCTGTCTTCCTCTCTCTGTCAGGATGCTTGGTTTGCTTCCTCAGATTCTCCACATGAGGAACACTGAGGTGAGGTGGCCTCCAGCAGCAGGGTTTGAAATGCACATCCAGAAGGGTCTTGGCAGGGAAAATTGCCTCCTAGGGACCTTGGCAGGGAAGACAACTGTCCAGAAGCGTGGGCAGAATCAATATCCCTGAAGTTTGATGAGTCCTTCTCACAGAAACACTGGACGAAGGGCATCCCAAACTTTCATAGAACCAGAAAAACACACAGCCCTGAGCCCCCAGAGATGGCTCATCCGGCCCTGATTTACAGATGAGGAAATGAGATCCAGATGGGGGAGTGACTTCTTAAAACCACATACATGGAATTTGCAGAGCCAGGATTCTTTCCTAAGACTCTCACTTTGCCAGAGGCAGGTGGAGAAACGCCCAGGTCCACAGGGGACGGTGCTTTCAAGAAGCTACCAGAAGGGTAGAGATGGCCAGGAAAAGCAAAGGTGAGGTAAGACCAGACTCCAGGAGGAAGTGGACGAGCAGAGCTTTTGGGAGAGGACTCCAGTTCAGGGGTCACCACAGACAGGCTTAAGGAGAAGACCAGGGGTGCACCTTTTATCCCAAGGGGCCTCTAGAGGATTCCCCAAGAAGGGAGGTTAAGCTGGGTGCAGTGGCGCACACCTGTGGTCCCAGCGATCCAGAAGCTGAGGCAGGAGGATTGCAAGTTCAAGGCCAGCCTTAGCAACTTAGACCCTGTGTCAAAACAAGAATTAAAAAGGGCTGGGGATGTAGCTCAGTGATAGAGCATCCCTGGGTTCAATCAGAAAGGGAGGAGGGTGTTAAGTTTGAAGGGAAGGCTCCTGCCCTGGCCAATCAAGAGTTACTGCTGGGAAATGAAGTTATAGGGCAGGAAAGAAAGAAGGAAGGAAGAGAGAGAGAGAGACTAAAGGAAAGAGAGAATGGGCAGGGGTCAGGAAGGAAGGAGGGAAGAAAGGAGAAGCAAGAAGGCAAACAAGAAAGGTTTTCAGACCTGCGACTGGCACCAGATCAATTGCTTTCCTTCTGTTTTGACCATAAAGAAGATGAGCTGCCCATCAACATCTCTGTCCTTTGCTGACCTCCCAAGAAAGTGCTGCTAAAACCATTATTTCCAGGGGAGGAAATGTTCTCTCTTCACCTAGTTGTGTACTTGGAAGTCCTTTGTTTTCTAATGATATTAAATTCTACCTCTGGCATTTACATATATCTAATTTTAAAAAGGCAGAAACAAAGAGAGAGCCAAGTATTTTTATACTCTTGGGTTCATTTCTGAAAAACTGTCCATGCTTCCACGGCCAAAGAATTCTACCAGTTGAAAAAAAAAATTTACCTACGCAACCAAAATTTATAAACTCATATTCCATCAGTTTTAAAAAATCTAGTCCTCCCAACCTTTAAAAATAAGGTCAGAGAAGTAATTAATTCACTTGAGTGAAAGGAATCTTTTGCATTAAACCATTTTATATTTGATATTTCTGGATTATTATTCCATGACAATGTCTTACCTGTTTTTAAAATTAAGTACATAAACAATATGTAAAAGCACAAATATAAAAAGCTAATGTACTGGGTCTTCTCAAGAATTTGAAGAGTGTCTTCTTTAGAAGTAAAATTTGAATCTAGTAGGACCAGCCTAGGATCAGTTGGGGTTCTAATTCCATCACCACAATTCCATAAGCTGTGCAATTTTAGGAGAAGATAAACCTCTCTGGGTTTCAAATCTCTTTTCTATACATTTGGAATAATCATCTTCCTTTCCCAAGGGATTTGTGAAGATAAAAAAAATGACACATTGTATGTTCGTGCAAAAGGGACTCTGAATACAACAAGCCACCAAATAAATGTGAGCTCATGTCATTCGTTATCTAAACAGATTTTTTAAAGAAATTCTTTAATCACCAAACCCTGTGGGAACGGGGTTCCTTCTCCCATTGTGCTGTTCTCTCTCTCTCTCCTTTTTTTTTTTTTTGGTACTGGAGATTGAACTCAGGGGCACTCGACCACTGAGCCACATCCCCAGCCCTATTTTTTTTTTTTTTTTTTTTTTTTTAAATATTTATTTTTTAGTTGTAGGTGGACACAATATCTTTATTTTATTTTTTTTTATGTGGTGCTGAGGATCGAACCCAGTGCCTCCCGCGTGCTAGGCGAGCACGCTACCACTGAGCCACAACCCCAGCCCCCCCAGCCCTATTTTGTGGTTTATGTAGAGACAGGGTCTCACTGAGTTGCTTAGCACCTCCCCGTTGCTGAGGCTGGCTTTGAACTCGCGATTCTCCTGTCTCAGCCTCCCTAAGTGCTGGGATGACAGGCTTGCGTCTGTTCTCTTTGCCAAGTTCACCTCTCCTGCAGATCTCAGCTCAGATACCACCCGGCTTTGTGGTAGCTCACCTGCTACCACTCTTGCCTACCCCTGGGATTCTAGCCACACACTCCTTCTCGTTGTTCCTCAAACAGGTCAAGAACCAGCCACACCTGGCTCTTTGCACCTGCCATTCCTCTGCCTGGGACCTCTCACCCCTGGGCCTTTCCCTCTCCCTTTATTCAGGTCCCTGCAGAGGCCACCTTGGAACACTAGGCCCCCTCTGCCACCCATGTAAATGACATCCTGCCCCCGTCACACTCCCTGTCCCCGTCCCTACCCTGCTTTCTGCTTCGCATGGCACTTAGGATCACTGACATCCTGCTACAGATGTATGTGGCTGACATGGCTCCCCAGGAGGGCAGGGACTTCCTCAGCTCCCAGCTCTCAACATGTCTTAGTTAAGGTGATAATTGGGTCAACCAACCATCCCTTCCCCACACAACCAGGTCTGGCAATCTTCCTGACCCCCTCGAATCTCCTATTATGCACCTTCATGCTTCCGTGAACGAATGAGTGAATGAAGGAAAAGATGAGGCTTGGAGCTCTGGCAGCCTTCCTGTGATGATGAGGGTGACAGAAAGATGAAACCCTTGGCCCCTGGGTGATGTGTCCAGCCCCAGAATAACCACCCCTGAAGCAGCCCACCTACATGCTTAAGTCGTTTTGAAACAGGACATTGATTCCTTGAAGGTATTGAGCTTCTAATAGATACTTTTAATCTGGTCAGAAATATAGCCCCTGTCTGGCAGACTTGGACCTGAGTTCTAGGCACTGATGCTGTTTGCCAGGCTCAGCCCCCTGGGCCCAGGGCTCCACTTCCTTAGTTACAAGCTCCTGTTATCCAAGTGCTTACTTGGAGCTGGCTCCTGATAATTTACCTTTGAGGTTAGCCGGGCTCTAAAGGGCCCTTAGGTCACTGCCACAATAGAAGTCACTGAATACCACACCTCCCACACTTGCTCTTTCTGTTGTTTTCAAAATCCTGACTCTGCCAAAGGCAATTTTGCCAGGAGGGGAGAGGCTGGTACTTTTGAGCAAGGGTGGAGAAGAAGGAAGGGGCAAGAAAGAGGCCATTTTATTTGTGGTACTCGGGACTGAACCCAGAGCCTCACACCTGCTAGGCAAGTGTTCTACCACCGAGCCACATCCCTGGTCCTTTTAATTTTATTTTGAGGCAGGGTCTTACTAAATTTTTTGAGGCTGGCCTCGAATAAACTTGCAATCCTCCTACCTTAGCCTCTTGTGTAACTGGGATTACAGGTGTGTGCCATCATGCCAGGTCGATCTCACTTATCTTTGACAACAGGTTGCTAAAGGCCAGAAGTTCTTCAGGTGGGCTAGCGGAACCAGTGGGATCTAAGCTGGCCACCAGATGACAGCCAGACAACTTCTGACTTCCTTGTAGTCCTATCCGCATGCTAAATGACACAGCCCAGTGCCAAGACAGTTGCCAATTGCCACTTGAGGACCAGAAAAAATCATAAAAGGACCAAAAATGGTGGTGGCTGAAATCCCCAAATCTCTGCCTATTCCCAGAAAATACATGAACATGCCTCCTCTTTATCAGCTGATCCCTCCTCCTTATTTTTTTTCCATATATGTTTGACCTCCTGACCCCCCCAAGGATGGAGAAGTTGATTTATGAGTTTATCTCCTCCCTTTCCGGTTCTGGACCTTCCTTCACTGTTCAGTCAGTGCTTGGTCTTGTTATTTGTTCTATAATTTCAAGAAGGATAAAGGACCCAGTTTGGGGTTAAAAAATAATTGGTAACAGAGGTCCCCAGTCTCAGCCCAGCAACCGCTGCCCCAACTTTGTCCAATGACAGCTGAGAGTTCCCATCAGCCTTAGGGAAAGCAGGGCGATGTGCCTGGCGTTGCAGAGGGTGGAGCCACCACGTGCATGGATCACCCCTGTTTTACAGGAACACACTCAAACTTGGCAATGTAAAGCCCAGGTCACACAGCTCCTAAGGTCATGGCTGGAACTTGAAGCCTCAGCTGCTGCACCACTGCTGACTCCTCATGGCAGACAAAAACGTCAGAAGGTCATTGTTAATGTCTTCATTTTATCCACATAAGGAAGCTGTGGCTCAGGTCAACCTGCCCTGGGCGTGTACTCTCCTAAAGGTAAAGGTCGGGTCTTGAACTGAGGTCTATCTGACTTGAAAGTGACCCATTACATTGGGTTCATCTGTTGGGGTCCTTTTCCCCTTCAGCACTGTCAATGTGATCTCCTTCTGTGTGCTGATCTCCTACTGTGTGCTGGCCTCCTTAGTCTAGTCAGGCTTCACTTTCAATGTTTAAATGGAGGATTGCCAAGTTTCTTGCTCCTGAGAGCAATTTATACCCACTGCACATAATTTAGTGTTCTCAGGACCCGCCCTGGGAGGCGGGTTAACTCTTCTCATTTTACAGAGCAGGAAACTTAGGACTCAAAGAAGTGCTTTCACCAAATTGCACAGCTCTGAGTGCCAGTGCTGGCTTTGCTCAGGTCTGCAGGATCCCAGAGCCACAGCACAGGGGACAGCTTCAAGCTGCCCCAGGAAGCAGATAATAGCTGGCCTCGTGCCCTTTGCCCACTCTGCCAATTCCCTCACGTCTGGGAGGGTTTTGTTGGGGACCTGGCTCTGGGTGGTCATGGGAGCCATTGTGGTCCCAGGCAGCCACACGCTCTGTTTCCCACACAGTGGTCCTGTGCCCAGAGTGCGGCCATTTTTCATCTGAACATGCTCTTTGATAGTCCACGGCACTGCTGGGTGGGTGAGGGTGGGGGCTGGGCAAAGTGGCAGCCAACAGATTTGGGGTGATGTTGGTGATCTTAGTATATCATGTCTGCTCTCCCCAATTTGACAAATCATATGTCATGTAATGACATTTTGGTCAACAAATGACCAAATGTGTGATGGTGGCCATGCACATGGCCTGGACTTGCAGCAGGCTATGCCGCCACCGAGTTTCGGCCAAGGGCACTCTGTCCATCCTTCCTATGACACTCCCAGAAAGTGGCACCTATAACCATTTACACAGTGGACACACTCCCCACCACCCCTTGGAGTGTCTGTCTATCTCAGGCAGCTCTGACTCGTAGGCAAGCCCTTCCTTAGTCTCATACACTCTTAGGAACTCAATCGAATATTTTTTGAAGTACAATTTGGCGGCCTCTGTTAAAACTACAAGAGCTCATAGTCTTTGTCCCAAGTGTTCCTCTTCTACCACTCTGTCCTGTAGCTCCATGCAGGCACGCAGACATATCTACAAGGATGCTCACTGCAACAGTGTTTGAAATATCTAGACACAACCTGAAGGTCAGTCAGGAGGGGACCAGTCCAACAGGTTTTGCCACATCTATTTAGTAGAATATGTACGATCAGTAAAAAGAACGAGGCCAATTTACATGACTGATGGGAAAGGTCCTCGGGATGTACTATTAAGGAAAAAGAGGAAAGATACAGAGGAACAGGCAGAGAATTTCATTTTTCAAGTAGATTCCTAGAGTAAAGCAGAAAATAATTGGTAGGGAAACAGTTCCACTTTAAACATTTCTCTACGTGTTGTTAGCAGGTACTTCTTAAATGTTATTTACTAAAAACCAAACAAAAAGCTCTCTCTCCATTGATCCTGGCTTTTGATCTCTGGGGTTATGGAAAAGCCATGGGCCCAGAGCCTGGTTCGGTTTTCTGCTTTGTAACGCTGTTAAGAGGTCCCCGAGCAGAGGCCCTGTGCCCGCGTCTGTGTCTCTCACTGGGCAGCCTCATGGGTCCCCAAGTGCTGTGCCGTCTCTCTCACCATCCACGGCCCCAGGCTCACACTCGGCCCCTACAGGTCATCTCATTTCCAGAAGCAGAAGTCACAGGGCTGAGGACCCCGGAGCTGTCAGTGGAAGCCCCTGCAAAGACAAGGGTCCTGGATTCCAACAAAGCGGCTCCCACTCTGCCTGGTCTTTCCCAGCTGGGGTCTTTGGGAAATATGCTGCTCCTCCAAGAAGCTGTGTCCTTACTTGTGGAGTAAGGAATCCTGCCTTTCAGGATTCGGTGGCTGAGATACGTAAGCGTATGTGACACCTGTGATTCTTATCAGGACAATTATTATCAGCCACAAGCGGTGGAATGTCAGGAATTGTAACAGGCAATTGGGAAGGTACAGGGCAGAGTGGGAGGCACTTTTGGATCATCTCAGCTCACAGCTGTGGGCCATCGCCATCTTCTCAAACCCAAGAATCCGGCCTCTGCCACTCTTAGCACAGGAAGCTGTGAGATGGAGACGATCTCTATCTCAAATACTCGCTATACAGCTGGTCTCTCTCCACCCTGTGCATGGTATATGCTCGGGTCCTGGACAAAACTGAATTGTTGCCTTGACCATGGATCATTTATGGAGATGTCACTGCTTTTGTCTGCCTCGCAGTTGACTGTCACTATGGCTCCTTTCCTCTGTAAAGTGAGTGCAATTCATTTAAGATATTTATTGAGCATCTACTATGTGCCAAACCCTAGACCTGGGATATAAGATCGCTGTGCCGTGTGCGATCTGCATGCTGGCAGCATTTTGACCTTTTCCTGTGAACTTTTGGCCCAGTCTCTTTTCAGGGACAGGAAGGGGAGAGCTGAGTGCCCAGCTTTGTTTCTATAAGCTTGACAAATGACATTTATGTCAGGCACTGACTGACTCCACTCAGCCCAACCACATGAGACTTAGCAAAGCTCCTTCCACCCTGGAGAGTCCTGGCTGGAGTCTCAGCTCTCCTGAGAAGATGCTCCACCATCCTCTTGCTTTGTGACCTGACCAAGTCCCTTTCCCTGTCCCCAGATGTCCCATTTGTATGAAGACCCAGCAGGGTGGGAGAGTCTCGCCAAGCCCACCGGCATTGTGTCCTCACAATACTTTCTGGGTTGAGCAGAGTATTACTACCTATGTGACAGTGACCAAGTGACTTCACCTTTCTGTGCCTTGGTTGCCTCCTTGACAAAATGAGTGTGATAATTTCCTGGAGTTGAGAACAAAGCCTGGAGTGAAGTAGACACTAAATGTGAGGCGCTGTCCTCCTCGCCACCATCATCGTCACCACCACCATTATCATCACCATCATCACCGCCACCACCATCATCATCACCACCAGCAGTATCACCCTTATTAGAATCACCACCACCATCACCACCCACTGTGATCTCAGCACCACCATCATCACAGGCATTATCCATCATCACCACTACCACCCCCATCATTATAATCATGACCACCATCACCACCATCGTGATCACCACCATCCTCATCATCTAACCCCATTAGGTTGCTGGCTGATGAAGCTGGTGTGGGAACACCTGCCAGAACAGGATTGCTCAACACCTGGGTACAAGCCTTTGCTCAAGCCAGTTTCTGCCCCTTCCTAACCTTAATCCTCATTCCAAAGATGAAGGGATCTGTCCTGATGGTGTAAGGGACATACCTCATTTTCAGAGGCTAGACTTTTCTCTGGGTACAGATGGTATTTTCAAACTCTGTGGATTTCCAAATAAATTCTACAAATGTTGGACTCCAGGTCAGATTTCACTCTTTTCTTCCAAGAGGTCATCTTGCCCTCATCAAAGGCAGTCAGGTTAAACAAAAGAAGAAGGCTTGAGGGCTGGGCTTGTGGCTCAGTGGCGAAGCGCTTGCCTAGCACGTGTGAGGTACTAGGTTCTATCCTTGGCACTACATAAAAATAAAGGTCTTGTGTCCATCTACAACTAAAAATATATTTTTAAAAAAGAAGGTTTGAAACGAGGTAGGACAAGAGAGAAATCTGCACTCACAAGATTTTCAGGTTGAATTTCTTACAAATGTAGCACAACTTTGTAGCCACCCATCCCCTGAGGTAGACAGGAGACAGACTGGGGGAAGGAAGGGAGGGGAGAGGAGGACAGATGACAGAGGCAAGAGCAGGAAAGGCAGAGGATGTGGAGGAGGTGACACAAGAGGTCTCAAGGCTTGCCTTTCTAGAATCAATCCCCTCCATCTCTTTGATCACTGAGGAATCAGATAGGATGTGTGCCCTCGGGACACTCTTCCCTACCCATTTTTCACCTCTGTGTGTATATATCTGAGTGCTTGTGACTGTGTGCTTGAGCATGCATCTTCCTGTGTGTGGGCGTGTTGAATGTGTCCCTGTATACCCACGTTGCCCACATGCCTGGGCAGTGCCTGGCTAGTTGCTCAATTAATGTTTGGTGACCCCGTGAATGTGTGCAGGAGTGCACTGTGTACTTGTGGGACTCCGTAGATTGAGGCACATACGTGGCTGTGTGCATTCCCACGTGTTCACCTGGATGTGCCTGTTTGTGCTCTGTGGTGGGGTGGCGTGCGGACTGTGTTCAGTATGTCTGTGCAGCAGGCAGGCTGGTGCACTTGGGATGTGAGTGTGGGTTTCCTGTGTGTCCTGAAGGGCTGAGTGAGGGAGCGGGCCCTTGCATGATGGCTGGGGTGCTACCTGAGCTCCTCTGTGCATGCGTGGCTGTGAGCGTGAGTGCCTGTGCGTGCGCAGGGAGCCTGATGGTCTTGGGTTTGTTTTCCCTGCCCTGAGTCAGGAGCTGCCTGTGGTTTATCTAGACGATCAGTTCCCACATCCCTCAGTGGGAGGAGCAAGGGTTCCTAGCAGCCTCTTAGCGGTTCTCACCCACTCTGGTAATTTCTGTTTCCTTTGTGGGAACCAGAGGGCACGTTTTTGTAGGAACTCAACTAAAGCTGGTCTGTATTCCCTGACTCTGTGGACCTGGAGGAAAGACCATGACTCTGGCTCCAAGGAGAGAGTCCCTGTTGTGTCCCCTCTTGCTGCACTCCTAGTTCTCCTGGTGGGCAGCAGGGAAGGGTCCCTGCCCGGGCAGGTGAGCTGCAGTACCTGCAGGAGGAATGGATGGGGCAAGAGACAAGGAGGCAGACAGCCTGAGTCCAGGTACTGCTTCCACCCTGGGGTGGACTGTGGAGCTTTGGACAAGTTGCTAAGTGAATGGGACTCTTGATATCAGGTTTCAGTGAGCCTGACCCAAGTCCTTGAAGGCATGTAGCAGGTGCTGCCTTTCCCGCGGTCCTTTCCAGCTGGGCACCTGTTGCCAGCCTCCATGAGCATTGTCTTCAAAGATCACAGCTTCCCTGTTTAGGGAGTTGTTCTGGGCCTACTTGCCTTAAAGGTCAAGTCTGCCCCAGGACACAGCACCTCTCATCTCAAGATAGAATTCACAATTTAGAAAGCTCGCAGTGGTGTGGGGCAGCTAATAGCAGCCAAGGTCACAGCCTTTGGTAGCTCTTTCCCTGACCCTGCCCTGCATCCTCAGCCTCCTCATCAGGAGAATATGCCCCTAATAAATCACTTTCAAGCCGCACCCAGAGAACCCCAGAGTCCATAGGAAGCACTTCCCTGGCTTTGTCCCATACACAGAACCCCAGGAGCTAGCTATGAGTCAGCTGTTATCACCCCATTTTATATGAGAAATGGATTAAGTGAACTAATGGAGAAGAAAGTGCTTAGAATGCATTAAGAACCCATGAACTTGAGCCTGGCAGGCCATAAATACCTCATCAGCCATTTCTTATGTTCCTCCAGTCCTCCAGGTTCTTTCTTTTTTTTTTTTTTGGTACTGGAAATTGAACTCAGGGGCACTCGACCACTGAGCCACATCCCCAGCCCTATTTTGTGTTTTATGTAGAGACAGGGTCTCACTGAGTTGCTTAGCGCCTCGCCATTGCTGAGGCTGGCTTTGAACTCACGATTCTCCTGTCTCAGCCTCCCTAAGTGCAGGGATTACAGGCTTGCACCACCCCGCCTTCCAGGTTCTTGAGATCAAAGGGACCCAAAGCCCATCAGGCACACCCATCCCATCCGATGCCTGTCTCCCCTCTAGACACACGTCCCCTCCAGGCAAGGGTCTAGTTTGTATTTTAATGCTTGTCAGGACAGGAGCCTCACTCTCTCCAAAGACACACCTTCTACTTTTAGGCAGTGTAACTCTTCACCTTTCGTTCATTCAGCAAGTGTTCTTTAAGCACTTACTGTGTGCCAGGCATTATGCAAAGCTTACAGAATGGAAGGCTGGTGAGAGAGAGGACCAACGAGAAATAGCCACAGAAATAAAAATGCAACATTGGGTCAAAGTGAGAGAACAGGACAGGTACCTTCCTCATCTTCCAGTTCTTCTCATGACAAAATGACCACCCTGCCTGCTTGCAGCATGCCCTCTCCATCAGGATTTCTGAGCATGCTCCAGCAGATCCCCTCCGCACACGGCTCACCCCAGGTGACTCAGAACGCAGGCATCTGAAGATCTTGGACACACCTCAAAGTGACTACTTGTGCCACCACAAGCTGCATCGATAATGAGCATAAATAGCACGAAGGTGACGAGGTGGAACAAGGCCTAGGAACAGAAAGACAAGTTTCTGGGAGTCAGAAGAACCCCTGTGAGAAGCCTGGGGTTCTCCTCTGGGGCCCCCCTCGCTGCCTCCTTCAGGCCTGGGTGGAAACGCACCCCCGTGGGGCATGCTCTGGGGGTTCTGGTTTGTCTGAGTAGGAGGATTTGGGGAGGATGTAGCTCTGGAGGCTGAGGGAGAGGAAGGCCCCTTGGAAGCAGATGGGTCTGTGGAGAGCTGACCAGGGAAGCCCTGCCTCAGCGCCTCCCACCCTGCCTTCTCCCCAGTCCTCACTTCCTCTCCTGAGTCCCTGAGCTCCCAGCATGCCTTGCGACAAAACCTGCTGAATAATAAGATTTTGACTGATGACTAAGGGTGTTTGTTAACATAGGTGATTGTAAGATCTATTTCAAACACTTCATATGTGCACACACCCATAGATGCACACCCAGACACACCAGCCATATGCACATTCAAATGATGCCACAAACATGTGCGCACATACAGATTCCAGTCCAAGCCTGCGCAAACCTAATCCTCAGAATTATTAGAGAAGCTTGTCCCTGGCCACAAATATCGATTCAGCTTATGTCCTCAAGAAGGCCCAGGAACCTGCCCCATAACAAGACGTGGAAGGAAATTAATGGCTCCCCAAAGATGTCCACATCTTAATCCCCAGAACTTGTCAAAATGTAATATTACATGCCAAAGGGGAATTGAAGGAGTAGATTGAATTGGGGTTGCTTGTTAGCTGACTTTTAAACAAAACGTTGAAATTCTGGATTATATGTATGCATGCAATGGACTGAATGTGGCCTTATAATATTGATATAATAAAATCATAAGCCCCATTGTGATGGTATGAGAAAGTGAGGATGTTGAAAAGTAATTATGTCAGGAGGGTGAGGCCCTTATACATGGGATTAGTATTCTTAGAAAAGGGAACCCAGGGCCAGCAGTGGTGGTACACACCTGTAACCCAGAGACTTGGGAGGCTGAGGCAGAAGAATAGTAAGTTCAAGACCAGCCTCAGTAACTTAGCAAGACCCTGCCTCAAAATAAAAATATAAAAAGGGCTAGGGATGTGGTTCAATGGTTAAGTGCCCCTGGGTTAAATCCCCAGTACAAAAAAAAAATATCCCTAGGTTCAATTCTCAGAATAATAATAATAATAGGAAGAAGAAGAAGAAGGGGAAGAGAGCTCTCAAACCCTATCCACTGTGTGAGGAGACCATGGGCAGATGGCAGGCTGTAACCTGGAAGAGGACCCTCATCAGAATCAACCAAGCTGGTACCCTGACCTTGGAATTCGAGCATCCAGAACTAGGAGAAATAAATTTTGTTGCTTTTAAGCCCACCGATCCATGATACACTATTGCAGCAGCCTCAATGTGCTAAGATACTGGGTGAGCCCAAGACAAGTGTCTTTAATGCAAAAGAGGGAGGCGAGAGGAGTCTGAGCCTGAGCAGGAAGCAGAGGTGGGAGCGAGGCAAGGCCAGGACTCAGCTCTGGTCACTGACATTGAAGATGGAAAGAGACCACACACCAAAGGAGCTTGGCAGCCTTCAGAAGTTGAGAAAAGCAAGGAAACAGATTCTCCCCTGGAGCCTCTGGAAGGAACACAGCCCTGGACCTTGACCCCTGGGCTCCTCCAGCCAGCTAGCCTCTGTTGTGGGAATGGGCCTCCCTTGCCAGATGGAGGCAGGCACTGGGAACAGAGCCTCAGGCTTTAAAGATGGCTCTCCGGGGGCTCTTGGATGGATAGACTTTTCCTGGGACTGGTGCCTTCTATTAGGGTACTACCCATACCAGCTAATACTGGACGTATTGATCAAGGAGTTGCCCTAAAGAGTTGAGAGATAGTGGCAACCAAGCCATGTCCCAGCTTCTGAGGAGCTTAAGGGCAGAAGAAGAAACAGGCCTGGGAATAAGTGGGGAATCAAAAGTCATTAAGACTCAGAATAATTAAGTCCTAATGACAGAGTATCAGGCACTGGCACTGATAGTACAGGAGACTCCCTTGGCTTCATCCCAAGGTACACAACCTGCCTTGGGACGAGATGACCTGGCACCCATCCCCAGTCCTGGGAAGCTATGTGACCCAGCAGCTGCTTCCTTCCTGGGGACTGGGCTCCCCATGTGAAACATAGGCACCTTCCTCTTTTCAGTCTTTCCCCTGCTGCTGAGCCCAGAGAAGATTGATGGGACTGTGGGTCAGTCAGTCATCCTCAAATGTCTCTGGCCACCTACTGTTTGCTGGCCTCAGCAGGAAGGTTACACACACATTTTCCAATGATTCCTTAGAATACCCTAAAGCAATGCAGTGAAAGAAGCCATACATGGAGAACAGAGATTTTTATGATTCCCTTTACAAGGAGTACTTGGAAGAGGAGAATTCATAGAAAGGTGCACAGTAGGTGCCAACGGGTGGGACGGTAGGGACTGGGGAATTGGTGTCTCATGGGTGTGGAGTTTTATTCAGGGGTGATGAAAAGGTTCGGGGGTTATGGTCACATAACTAAATATACGGAATGCTGCTGAATCACACACTTAAAAAAGAATGATAAATTTTGTGTTACTTATATTTTCCCATAATTAAAAAAAATATTTTCAACACTAAAGCAGAAATGATTCATCCCATTTTATAGATGAAGAAACAGAGTCTCAGAGACACTGATTTGCCCAACAGCCTATAGCAGAGAATAGTGGAGTTGGCATCTGAACCTACATTTGACTCTAAACCCCCTTCCCCAGGCACAGTGGAGGGAGTGACAGAGAAATGGGGCACAGGTGGGTCTCAGAGGATCCTTCCGCAGATGAGGAATAGGTTTGGCTCTGAGGTCATGAGCAGGACAAGAAGAGGAGTCTGGAGCCCAGCCCTCTCACTGCCACCCCTAGGACTTAGTTTCCCTTGACAACCTTTGTTTTCCCCAGTGACACTGGGCGCGGCTGGCTCAGGAGACCAGCAACCCAAAGCCCCTTGGCAGGGAGATGAGGTAGACACACCTGACTGCTGTTTGTAGCAATGGTCCCTAGAGAGAACTCTGTCAATCCTGCTTCCCAGAGGGAGGAAGCACGAGGGATGTTGGTGTCCACCCAGAGTCACCCAGAAAACCTGCAGAATTTTTCAGAATCAGCACCCTCCAGGACCCAATTCCAGCTTTACAGTTGTTACATTCTACCCAGGTGAGATGCTCTAGCGTCAAAGTTTGGCACAGAGAGAAGCTGAGTGATCTTATGGGACAGAGAGGTTCTGCCCTTGCACTAGAATATCCCAGAACACAGAGGGACCAGTGGCTGCAGTGGAACAGGCCTACTGGCTCCAAGCAAAGCAAGAAACAGAAGCCTGGGGAGGGCATGGCCACTCCCGGGGGCATTCAGAGTTGGTGAAAGAAAGAACATTGTATTAGTAACCCTTCTCTGTAACAAATTACTCCAAAGCTTAATGGCTTGAAACAACAACATTAATGATCTCATAGTTTCTGGGGTCAGAAGTCTGGTTCCACTTAGCTGGGTGCCTCTAGCCCAGGGTCACTCATGAGGCTGGAATCCAGGTGTTGGCTGGGGCTGTAATCTCAGCAGATTTTCCTGGGGCGCAGTGGTGAGATTAGGGATTGTTATGATTTAAATATTGAGTGTCCCCCAAAGCTCATGTGTGAGACAGTGCAAGGTTTAGAGGGGAAACGATTGGGTTACGAGAGCCTTCACCCAATCCATGACTTTGTCCCCTGATAGGGATTAATTGAGTGGTAACCAAAGGAGGGGAGGGTGTGGCTGGAGAAGGCACTGGATGCCTGGCAAGTGGAGACTCCTTCTGCTTCCTGGGGTGATGTCCTGAGCCACTTTCCTCTACCACACTCTTCCAATGTGATGTCCTGCTTCATCTCGGTTCCCAAAGAATGGAATTGGCCGTCTATGGACTGAGACCTCTGCAACCCTGAGTCCCAAAATAAACTTTTCCTCTTCTAATTGTTCTTGTCAGGTCTTTATGTCACAGCAGCAAAAACAGCTGATTAAAACAGGGCATTTCCTTCTTAGCTCGTTCATATGTGGGATTTGGCTCCTCATGGGCTCCTGGACTGAAGGTCTTCCCTGGCCAGAGGTCTTACTTAATTTCTCAGTGTGGCAACTGGCTTCCCTCGGTGTAAGCAAGTGAGACAGAGCGAGGGACAGAAGACACAGTCTCTGTCACCTAAGGGCACAAGTGGCATGTATCCCTGATTCTGTATTAGAAGCGGGTCACTAGTTCCAGTTCACTCTCAGGAGGAGGAGATGGCCCAAGGGCAGGGATACTAGTGGGGCTGGTTGGCAGCCATCATAGAAGCTGCCTCCAGTGCCATCCAGTGGTAACTCCTGAAGCAGTTCTTTGGGATGGAGCTGGGAAGGGTGGCAATGTGGGCCTCTGCTTAGCTCACTGGGAGCGGCCATCTTGGAAGTGGACAGAAAGACCCAGGGTGAGAAAATACATGCTGCTCGTATGAAGTCACGAGACATTATAATTCAACAAACACATGCCCTGGGGCTGGGATTGTGGCGCAGTGGTAGCGTGCTCGCCTAGCACGCGTGAGGCACCGGGTTCGATCCTCAACACCACATAAAAATAAAATAAAGATATTCTGTCCACCTACAACTAAAAAAATAAATAAAATTAAAAACAAAAAACAAAAACACATGCCCTCAGTCCTGGGGCATGGTTAGTACTGTCAAAGTCATCTGCGTGTCCTCTGTCCTGTCCCCTGCTCCCCAGCTACCACTACTACCTAAGTTGCGTTCTTGATTTGCCTTGCTTTTTGGAGATGTTTACACTGCAGATGTGGCCTCTCCTCAACACCATTATTTGGTTTTGCATTGTCTTGAAACTTTATTTTTTGGTACCGAGGATTGAACTCAGGGGCACTTGACCACTGAGCCACATCCCCAGCCCTATTTTGTTTTATACAGAGACAGGGTCTCACTGAGTTGGTTAGTGCCTCGCCGTTGCTGAGGCTGGCTTTGAACTCACAATTCTCCGGTCTCAGCCTCCCTAAGTGCTGGGATTACAGACGTGCGCCACTGCGCCCAGCTATCTTGAAGCTTTCATATACATAGCACCATGTTGCCTATCTTCTGGGATTTATCTTTTCCCCTTGACATTCCGTGTCCCAGTCAACAGTGCTCCTGTTCCTGGTTTCATTTCCTTCATTGTCACTGCTCTAGAGCAGTGACTTGTGTGAACCAGAACTGAGTACTTAAATTGTGATGTTTAGGGAGTTTTTTTTTTTTTTTTCCTTCTTGGCACGTAATTGACAAATCCCTCTTGGGAAATTCTGAGTATGTTCTCTCTCTCTTTCTCTTTTGTTTTGGTATTAAACTTGTGTCGATACCCGGAATAACTTGTTTGTTTATAGTTCATGAGACCCAGAGTCTGGAGTCCCAGGTGTTCAGCAATCCCACCAGTTAGTCCCCCTACCCTCTTTATTCTCTAGCTATCCTGTAGGGCTGGGTGCCCACTATTTCCTGAAAGGGTCTGGCTACCTTGAATTGAGAACCTGCCTCCTCATGACTGTGTCCTTCAGGAGAAGGTACTGGGTCCCCAATCACACATAGCTGCGTTCTCTCCCTCCCACATCCTCAGATCCTACATCCGCCTTCCACTCCACACACAAGACAAGATTTCCAGTTCTCCAGCCTTTGGATGGCCTCGCTTCCCCTGCCCCATCCTCACGTGGGTGTAACTCAGGATTTTTCTGCATCATCTGATATAGCCATCCTCGGTGCTGCTCCAAGGTCTGTCACCAAGATTCAGCCTGTGGTGCTGCCACCTACACTCACAGATGCCACAGTGCTGCCACTGGGGAAGGCTGGCTCCTCTCAGGGCTATATGTTCTCCCCCAGCCCAACAGCCAAGCCCTAATGGGTTGGAGTTTAGTGATTCAGATCCCACACTTTCCATAAGGGTTACTAGGACAAGCAGGTTCCAATAGCAGCCTCTGGTGTCCCTTGTACCCCTCTCCCCTGCCTGCAGCTGAGTCTGCTCCACTAGGAGCATCCCTGTACCTGGAAGAAGCCCTCGAGTGCCTTTCCAGCTGGCTTGGTCCCCACTCTGCCATTCAGAGTGTGTCTCCCTCCTGGGATCCTCAGCCTCCAGGCAGATCAGTGGGTATAATGAGCATGGCTCACTCAACTGGACACACGTACAAAGGTGTCTGAATCCCACGTCTGACAAGCCAGGACCCACAGGATGCGGAGATGATGGTCTCTTGGCCATCTCCTGCTAATAACCACACCTACCTGCACTTTTGTGTAAATAAAGGCAAGAGAAGAAAAGATGGGTTTTGAAAATTCTACCTGATTAGTTATAAGCCTCCTGGAGATTTGTGTCCTCTAGCAAGGCGGGGGGGACAGCATATTCAAGCAATGACTCTTAGCTGTAGGATAAATTGCAAGCCCCACTGTCAGGCATTTGTGACATTTTGGGCCCCAGGCCAGCCCCATCTCTCTATCCTCACTCCTGTAATGCTCTCCACGTCCTCAGTGGATGAGCTAGGGTTCACTGGGAGAAACAGAACTATTTGGTGAGATCAGGAACAGAGATGTATTATAAGGAGCCAATTTTGTGCAATTCTAGGAACTTGCACAGCTGCATACTCGGTCTGTGACAGCTGTGGCTTCTGCATCCAGTGCTCTGTATGAGGCCAGCAGGGCAGTTGACTGGGAGGAAATGCACAGGCGGTGGTAAGAGCAAGGACAAGCTGGAACCCTCATTGGTCTCCCATTGTGCCTGAGCCTGAACCTCCCATGGCGGGGTTGACCTGCAGGGGAAACTGGAGCTGTTGTCAAAGAAATGGGCCCCGGAGATAAAGAAACTGAAGGAAAGGATCCAGTAGGGTCAGAGCAGATGGAGACCCAGCTGCCACATCTCTCCCAGAATGGGACACTGACCTTCCGAATAGCACTTTCCAAACCTCACCGGAGTCTCTTACGGCCAACCCTAACCCAGAGGAAATTCCAGGAAGCACAGTTGCAGCTCAGCTAAATTTGCCCAGACACAAACTTCCCCAGCTCGTTTCCTTTGCTCAGAATAATCTTCCCCATTCTCTTCCTGAATGCCTCTTACTCTTCCATCAAAGCCCCACCACCACTGGCTACGTGTGCCTTGTCTTTCCTGAGCCCCTCCACGTGTACCAAGGACACTCAGTACCCACCTGCCATATAACCTTATCACATCATATTTCAGATAACAGTCTAACATCTGTAATCTGTTCTCAAATGTGAGGGCAGCATCCATGCCTCTCTATGACCTAGGGACCACGTACTACTAAACAGCATTGTGATCAGTCTTCGCAGTGAAGCAAAAGCGTTTTATTTTCCTCATTTTACAGTCAAAGAAATGAAGGCTCCAAGAGGTGAAATCACTTGCCCAATACAGCATAGCTGATAGGGCCTCTCTGACTCCAGAACCCGAATTTTTTTTTTTTTGGTGGTGGTGGGGGGTAGTGGGGATTGAACCCAGGAGTACTTACCACTGAGCCACATCCTCAGCCTTTTTTATTTTTTATTTTTGAGACAGGGTCTCGCTAAGTTGCTTAGGGCCTCACTAAATTATTGAGGGAAGTTGGCCTTGAACTTGATATCCTCTGGCCTCAGCCTCCCGAGCCACTGGGATAACAGGCATGTGCCACTGCACCCAGCCAGAACCCAAATTCTTTTGGGGAGGGTAACCAGGGATTGAACGAACTCAGGGGCACTCAACCACTGAGCCACATCCCCAGCCCTATTTTGTACTTTATTTAGAGACAAGGTCTCACTGAGTTCTTAGCATCTCACTTGTGCTGAGACTGTCTCTGAATTTGCAATCCTCCTGCCTCAGCCTCCTGAGTCGCTGGGATTATAGGTGTGTGCCACCGCGCCCAGCCAGGGCCCAAATTCTTAATCACCAAACAATTCTTCAGGTAGAAAATTTTAGAAGTGTGTTGGAAGTGGGGTCCCTGTTTTCCTAGGTCTGAAGGTGTTCTTGGAAGGCAAGATCTTCAGTTTTAAAATGGGGACAAACTGATCACTCTGAGAGAAAGTACTCTGAATGTTCAAAGGCAAGAAGGGTGCTGGGAGTCAGGGAGGGTCCAGGGCTCAACATTGGACTTGGGCACTCATACGTGAGAAGGGAGTTTTGTAACTGGCTTATTTGTTCTGCAGTTTCTTCCCATCGCGGAAAGAAGATGGAACAGGGCCGGGAATATAGTGTTTTTGTTTTTGTTTCTTTAAATATTTGTTTTTTAGTTGTAGACGGACAGAATATCTTTATTTTATTTTTATGTGGTGCTGAGGATCGTACCCAGTGCCTCACGTGTGCTAGGCGAGCATGCTACCACTGCGCTATAACCCCAGCCCGGGAATACAGTCTTCCTCTGTATGAAGGCCATCATGAGCCTGGGAGCCATAGATCAGAGCTGAGGTTCATAGAGCCTCCAGGGGCCAGGGGTCTTCCCTCTGTCAGGTAGGACCTCCCTACCTCCCGAGGAAGCCTCTGTAGGATCAACAGAAGCGGAATCCCAGCCTCCTTAATGACAGGGTTGGGAGGAACTGCCCAGTCCAGCCCTGTCTGTTCAGCCCTGGGAAAGCACTAGTCCAAGGTCACAGGGGATCCATAGCAGAGCAGCAGCCAAAATCCAGGTCTCCAGGCTCTGGGCAGACGGGAGACTCCCCGGGCAGGAGGATGTGCCGGCACCCTGCCAACTCCGGGCAAGCTGCTCCCCATTTGTGTCACACACTTTCTTGGTCTGTACAATGGGGAGAACCTCAGGGTAAAATAAAACATGTAAAGACCTGGGAGCATGCAGATCCCCTAAGAATACCGGCACCCTCCCTCGTCAGAGCCCAACCTTGTGTTCCAAGGCCATGCCAACTCCATCCCCCACCAGCTGTTTCATCCAATAAGTTCTTTGCTGTCCTCTCCCCACCCCCAACTAAGTACTGAGCATTGGACCCAGGGAAGCTCCACCCTGAGCTGTCCCGGTCCTTGTTTAAAACATTGATTCTGAGACAGGGTCTCACGACGTAGCTCAGGCCGGCAATCCTGCTTCAGCCTCCCAAATAGCTGGGATTACAGGCCTGTGCCAGTACTATCCTATGTCAGTTTTCCCCCAAGTCAAGTGAGGTATCAGTGCCTTCCTCTGGGGTCCCTGAGAATGTAAACAGATAAAGTCATCTTCACAGCTGGCATCTCTCACCACAGCAGCTGAGGACTGCTTTATCTGGGGACAACACCTTGCTCAGCTTCTTGGTGAGACGCTCCCCCACCTTCACACCCAGGCTGGATGTGGTCAGGTGGTTAGGGCAGAGAGAAGGCTCTGCTAGGAGCAGGGGCCTCCTGAGCGGGAGCGTTAGAGACAAGGTGGGGAGGCAGAGAAAGGGACAAGCAGGAGAGCCAGCAAGAGGGGAGAGGGCCCAGCACTAGAGTGGAGGACAATCAGACTCCCAGACAAGCAGTGGGGTGGCCGAAGGAAAATTCTAGAATGATGCCACTCTTCTCTAGAAGTTGTTTGTAACAGCGCCTCTATTCCCTGACTGTTCCCAAATCATCAAGAACACCTGCCAGTCCCCCCAAGTACTTTATGCAAGGAGAGAGAGACAGACAGACAGAGAGAGAGAGAAAGAGAGAGTCTCACTCAAAGAGCGCTAAGTTGCCCATTTGAGTGGAGGCAGTATAAAATAGAGACCACAAATAAGAAAGAAAAAACCTGGGACCTGAGAAAGCTTGGCTTGGCACGGATTCTTCCTGGGCCCACAGCTTGGCTACACTCTCCAGCCTCCCTTGCCATGAGATGTGGCCAAGCGACAGGGTTGCAGCTGGTGGAACGTGCATGGAAGACATGAGGGTCACCTCAGGCCTGTCCAGGAAACACCCCACCCAGCCTCTCCTGTGCCTGGGATGGCTTTAGCAGCCCTGTGCTCACAATGGCAGATCCACTGTCAGTCTGTGTGCCCTGACGCCCAGCCACCTGGAAGTCCCAGGACCTGACCACGAAAGAACATGGTAAGCTCTATGTTCTCTGAGTCTAATGTTGAAGAAGCTTAGCCCACAAATGGTGCATCAAGGAGGATTTGGGACTTTGCAGGACTATGAAATCGGGGTGGTAAAGGGGGTAGGGGTGTTGGATGCCCGTTAGCAGATCCACAGCGATGGGGGAAGTGCCATCTAATGTGGGGCTCGGCATGGGAGTGTTTTGCAAGCACTCAGAAAGAAATAACTACTCCGGTGTTGACGATTCACTGGGGAAGAGCCCGTCGGCGGTAAAAAGCATTCATAACCCCTGAGCCCCACAGCTGTGGATGCTGTGGTTGGTGTGAGGAGCCAGCCCGTAGATAGCTCGACTTGAATTTTGTTTCTTGCTGTTGGGGAAAGAGGTCTCCTTTGCTGAACTGAGCTGTTGTACGTTGCAAGGAAGGGGGATTACTTGGCTCACGAAGGAATGGAAGATACTGTCACCCTGGGGGAGGCTAGAAGACCCTCTTTGCCAAGGAGAAAATCTAAACCTTTTGTGTAAGTCCCCAGGCTTCCTGATAAATCCTGAAGCCTGCGTCAGGGAAAGGGGTAGAATATGCCCTGCGTGTTTCTGGAGGTTAAAAAGGACAGTGTCCTGCCTCTGGGGGGCTCCTGGGACCAGGGCCTTGGTGGTGGGGCAGGTCACCAAGAGGTGCTGAAGCCTCATGGGATGGGGACACTGCCAGGCCTTGGGGTACTCGTGGCCGAGCTCAGCAAGTGGGGATGAAATTTCCGATTGAGGCCCCTCCTTGGAAGGGTCATGGTGGCCTGAAACAGAAACTGGGCCATGAGGCAGCTGCAGGGGATAGGCATCAAGGACTGTCACCAGAGCAGCGCCATCCAACAGTGAGCAGCACGGCACTGGCAGGAGGGCCTTTGCAGCAGCCTCCCTTCACGATGTCTCTCCCAGTCTGAGAGCATGGTGCAGGACTTCTGGGACAGCTGGTTTTAATTTAGCTTGAAGGATGGAGCTGAGTTCTGATTGGCTGACGGCAGGAGTGGATGTGTCCGCGTGTGTCTGTGCAACTGAGAAGAGAGCACTGCTGGTCCCTGGTGACACCTGGGAGAGCAGTGACAGGTTGTGGCCACCAACCCAAGCCCAGGGTCCTTTCCAAGCATCACAGGCCTCTCCAGGAGCAAACCAGAGTGGGGCCAGCGGTAGGCCTCAGAGCAGGGCAGGGCGAGGGAGGAGAGCCAGGCGAGAGGGAGGACACCAGCTGTAGGCATTCTGTGAAGGCTTGAGATGGCTCGTTCAGAGAAGCTGTTGGTAGGCGTGGGTGGGAGGGTGGACAGCATCGCCAAGGCTCCCAGAGACTCAAATGTCCAAATTCCACTCGTCTGGTAGACAACCCATTTCTCCCCACGTTGGAGATGAGAAACAGCAAGCAAGGATTTCAGGGGCGCCAACGAGAGTTCTGTACAGAGAAATTTAAAATGGAAAATTATCCCTTTCGGTTCATGGCCCCTCACCTTGCAGAAGCCACACCTGCATTCAAGGTAAGCTCAGCTCACAAGCCCCACAGGTTTCCTGGGAAGAACCCAGGAGCTAGTCTGCCAGCCAGGCATTCTTCATCCCTTGTTAGCACTGTTTGGACAAATCATCTTAAGTTTCTGAGCCTCAGTTTTCCCATCTGTAAAATGGGAATTATAATTGTTGCCAGGAAGGATTGTTGTGGGGAATCAAAAGAAATAAAACATCAAAATCATTTATTACAAACAACCTCATTATGGCTTAGAGAGTGAGCCCTTGACCTGTATAATCTCTAGTCTTCATTAGGATCCTACTTGATGGATGAGGGAGCTGAGGCCCAGAGAGGTAGCTGAAAAATAGCACAGCCTGAAGTGAAACCCAGCAGTTGGACCCCAGCATGGGGCTCTGGGTCTCCTCCTGTGCTTCTCAGCAGGGCAGGTTGTTATCAATGCTCCCGGTGAGGTTGAAAACCACAGTAGCGATGCACAGAAAGGAAGTATCATTCTGAGAAAGGTTCTTGGAGGGGGCAGAGTTTGAGCTGAATCTTTCCAAGGAGAGACAGGGAGGGGAGACAGCAGTTGCAGCTGGAGCAAAGTCCAGGATGCGAAGACACATGAGGCAGTTTGAGGAGCAGCAGGTGCTACATCCACATGGCTACAACTAAGGCCTCCAGGTTAGAGAAAAGGGCAGGAGCTTCACAAGTGGAGCTACTCCTTTACAAAAAGGAATTGTCACTTGGTGTGGTGGTGCACGCCTGTAATCCCAGAGACTTGGGAGACTGAGGCAGGAGGATCTCAAGTTCAAGGCCAGCCTCAGTAACTCAGCAAGGCCCTAAGCAACTTGGTAAGACCCTGTCTCAAAATAAAAAATAAAAAGGGGTGGGATGTGGCTCAGTGGTTAAGCAGGCCTGAGTTCCTAGTTCCAAAAACAAACAAACAGAACCAAAAATGAGCTGTCATTTTTCTCCCAGGTCCCTTGACAAATCCATCAGACTGCAAGTTCCATAAAGGCAAGAACAAGCCCCAATGCCCAGCCCAGTGCCTGGACCACAGGAGGCACAGACAAGCATTTGCTGAATGAATGGAAGCTGGAGGGCATGTATGACCATCTCAGCCATCTTTTATTTTTGGCAGGCTTATAACTGTGTTATCGTACAACCTCCTTTCCCCCTGGAAAGGGGGCAGTCTGTGTCAGGAGTTGGGTTAAGTCTTAGGAGAGGGAGATGGAAGGAACTCAAGGCCCCTCACAAGCATCTATCTAAGGACATGAACTACGGGGGAGAGAAACCACAGACACCCCCTCTTCACCATATCTGTGCACTGGGTCTCCAATAGGGAGACTTTGAAGGGCTCCCAAGTCTTGCAAACAGAGCCACTGGCTTCCCTTTGTGCTGGACTACCATTTCAAGGACACTGTATAGCAACCAGCCTTGGAAAACAGACTGTCATTCTCTGAAGCAAAGGGCAGGCAAGCTTACAGCCCATAATAGAAGATTTGAGTTCTCAAAGCTCAAGGTTCATCTCTTACAAAGCCACTACATCTAGTCATTCAGCCATGTAGGTTCGACTGCTAAAATACTAGATACCCAGTTAAACTTGAATTTCAGATAAACAATGAATACTTTTTTAGTATAGAAATGTACTTGCAATATTTGAGATGTACTAAAAAATATATTTGTTATGAATCTGAAATTCAAATGCAGCTCGGTGCCCCATATTTTTTATTTTCTAATTCTCACAACCCTACCCCCATGGGGTTTGGGGGCAAGAGGAACTAGTGCTGATGTTTGTGCTATTTGTTATGCTGTGAGTAATGAAGTTCTTTGTCTCTGACCCAGGAGGCTCATGTCTTCTCCTAGCATCTAAGTTAGTTCCTAAGCAGCTCAAATTTCATGCCCTTTTCAATTCTCAGTTCTCTTTTTTTCTCTCTTTCTTTTCTTTGTGGTACTGGAGATTGAACCAGGGCCTTGAGCATGCTAGGCGAGTGCTCTACCCCTGAACTGCTTCCCCAGCCCCCCTTTCCGGTTCTTGATTGGTTGTCCCCAGCCTAAGCTTATAGCCTGGCATAGAGCTGGCAGCCAAAAACATTTGTGAAGTGAATGGTTGTCAATCCATAAGAACTGCTGCCACGCACACAGAATTCCTCTGGGATTTGGAATGTGCTGCTGGTGGTTGGTACGGCAACTTCACATTGCACTAGTGCCCTGCTGTTGCCATGGTTACTATAACTACACAGCACCTCGTAGCTTCCAAAGAACATTTTCATGCATTATCTCCTTCAATGTCCCAATGACTTGCTGAAATAAATATAAGATTATTCTTACTTTAGGGATTAGAAATGGAAGTTCAGGGTCAAGAAGTACATTGCACGCGGCACAGCTGAGTCACTTAACCACAGAGGACTTACTGGAATCTACTATGTGCCTAGTGCTGGGTTAAGCATATTATATCCTTTAGCTAGTGAAAGCCTTATAACTTCTTATAATGTGGGCATAATGAGCCCCAAAGGAGTCATATCACAACGTGTAGATTTGCATTGCTGGGGAGAGTGGCAGAGTCAGAATGAGAATTCACTTCCACTGGATGCCAGACCCTGAGCAAAAATATTCGGAGGCATTGCGGGCGGGGAAGCACAGGGCCCAGCAGAGAACTACATTCCTGGTGGCCACACCCTTTATCCCAGTTCCCCAACCAATAGGCAGGGGCATGAAGCAGAATCCAGGTCCCAAAGGCCACAGCCAGCAGTGAATAAGCTGGTCAGATATGCTGAAGTTTGCAACAACAGTATATCTCTGCCAGGACGCACAGCATGGGTGGGGACCCTGGGGCAGCTCGGCTACCCAGACTAGCTCAGCCCAGCAATCCTACATCCTGGGACTTCAACAAATACCACAGTCATTCCGGGGCCCACTGGCTGTTGGGCTGGGCTGCCCCAGGGTCCCAACAGTCTGAGGGATGGAACAATGACTCAAGCTGGGCGGGACAGTCAGGAAAGAATGGTGTTTTCTATACATCCTTGGAGAATGTTGACTTTTTTAGGAAAATGTTCTTTTATGCCAGAGATTCCCCGAAGTATTTTTCCTGAAACATTGGTTTCCAAAAAGGGGGAAAGAAAATTATATAGTTAAATAAGTTTGAGAAATGCCATAGTCCATCTCTCCCTTGGATTTACATAGAGTCTTCAGTATATTGAACGCTCTGACAGGTCCCGGGGCAGAAGAAATGGCTACATTTTATTTAACCTGAAAGTTCTTGAAAATATCTGGTCATGACCTTCTCTCTCATCCGGTGATTTTATTTTATTTTGGGGATTGTAATTCTCATTAAGACATTCTGGAAAATGCTGGAATTGCAAGAATTTAGACATACTGTTTCTTGAAATTCTCCCGTTTCCTTGTTTTGGGGCAGAATGAAGCCATGATTTAGGGTCAGGACAGGGAGAAGGACCACCACACCTCTCAGTTCCAGGGGACACCACTAGCAGGGACCCAGAGAGACACCACCCAGAGCTCCATGTACTTTATAGGAATGGTGCTGCCTGGGGCTGTGCAGGTAGCACAGTCATCATCAGGCAGTGCTCAGAGGTGCTCTGAGGGGCCTGCCTGTCTCTGAAGCCTCTTGCCTACTTCCCATTAAGCCCTACAGGTGGCACTTTTTTTTTTTTTTTGGTACTGGCAATTGAACCTGGGGGTGGTCTATAGCAGAGCTACATCCCCAGTTCTTTAATTTTTTTTTTTTAATTTTCAAATAGGGTTTTGCTAAGTTGCCCAGGTTGGCCTTGAACTTGTGGTCCTCCTGCCTCAGCCTCCCAAGTCACTGGGATTACAGAGGCAGTGATTCCCAGTGCAGGTGACACTTTTTAATATAGGGAGCCAAGGGACTTACCTTAGCCAAACCATATTTAGCAAACGCCTCTTGAGCCAGAGGAAATACAACTGAGGCTAACTCCCCTCCCCACGTAAAAGGGGAAAGAATATCATCTTGCTTCTAGAACTGTCCTCAGGAAGCAGAGGGGAAGCAGCTGTTGGCTGAGTCTGATACTCAGCTGTGCCTGATCTGCCCTCCTGCCAGCTCTTCCAGGTCCTATTTTGGCCTGTGTCCGGTTTCCAGGCTGCAAGGCCTCCTAGGAAAATTACTACCCCCATAAAGACAGGCCTTCTTGGATCACATCATCCCTGAAAACCCAAGGGTGACATTAGTTAAGGTATGGCCCCAAAAAACTAGTGCATCAGCTGTTGGCAAATGTAGCAAGAAAAAATGCCTCCATGCTTACGTAAGTTCAGGCAGCTCTATACCCTGCAGGCTCTCTGTGGAGAGTCACAGTGCGCTGAAGGGCTGAGAGGTCCAGAGGGATAGAAACTTTGACTTACTTATGCATAGAACAGCTATTTATATCCACTAGGCATGGGAAATGCTGGGCGTGGGAGATTCAGTCAACAATCCTTGAACAATCAGGCTTGCAGAAATAGAGCTCAGGGGCAGGCAGCATGGTTTGCAGAATACATGACCTTGTGGACTCAGATGTTCCACCGGCACAAGTCCAAGTCTTGCCACCACTCTTTAGAACTATGCAGCCTGGGGCAAGTTCCCGAGGCTTCCTGACCTCAAATTCTTCATCCAGAAAAGAATAGCAAAAGTTGGGGCTGGGGCTGTAGCTCAGTGGTAGAGCGCTTGCCTAGCATGCGTGAGGCACTGGGTTCGATCCTCAGCACCACATATAAATAATAAGTGAATAAGAAACAAAGATCCACAAACAACTAAAAAAATATTAAAAAAAAAAAAGGAAAGGAAAAGTTCCTTCTGCATATAGTTTTGGGGAAGGATTCAATGAGATATTAAATGAGACAAATGCTTCATTATCCACAGGTTCTGCATCTATGGATTCAGACAAACTTGGAGCAGAATGATGGAATAGAAAGAGAAAAAAGAGGAGGGTGGAAAGGAAGTTGAAGTGGAAGAGAGGAAGAAGATGAAAGAGAGGAGAAAGAAGTAGACAAAGAGGGAGAGGGAAGAGGAGAAGATGGAGATGGAGATGGGAAGGATGGAGGAGACGAAAACAAGGTTGAAGATAGAAAAGAAGCTAAAAAAGAAGATGGAGAAAAAGAAGAGTCTGGGTACTGCTTAGAACTGCCCTACTTAGTTGCCTCATTTGGTAACATGTACCTTTGTGTTGTGATGATGATGAATATTTTAGCAGGTATTTTATAAGCCCCGCTTTCTCCAGCATCATTTAATTTCAGAACATCTTCATATTGATTATTAGTCACAAGATGCCTAACATGAAGTCTATAGCCATCAATTTTGTGATTATAGAAGTGAAATATATAAAATAATTTGCTTTCAACTTTGTCAATGAATTCCATTTTGTGTAAGTTGTGTGTTAAATATTTGAATTTTATTTCTCTCTATATGATAATTTCACAGAGTAGGGGGATTCCAAAAGAAGAGTTTCAGCCAACATTCTTGTTTTTCTCTAAGTTGCTTTTATAGAGAAAGTGAACTATTTTCATGTCATGCTAAAAGTTAGAGTTCTCTTTCCCAATTACAACTTTATTATTAGCTTGGGGAAAATATAAAGTTGTAATCTTGTTTTTTAAAAAAAACAGAAACAAATGTTTATTTTAGAAGGGCAGTTTTGACTATATGTGTATGCACAAAGTTTTACTGGATTTATCTTGATAAAGAGATTCTTCAAAAATTTTTGTTTTTTTGTGTTTTGTTTTTGGCAGTGCTGGGATTGAACTCAGGGCCTCACACATGCTAGGCAAGCGCTCTACCATTGAGCCACATCCCCAGCACCCTCTTCAAAAATTTTTTTTGGAAAAAAATGTTGCTGACATATCCTATGCCAATAGGCCTGTGTATCTGTACTGAGCTGTCACGAGTGTCATACGTAATTAATATTACTCAGAGGCAGATTGTTGTTACATGCAAGTATATGTTCAATCACAACAATCATCAAATGTAATTAATTAATGCAAAAAGTATTGGGTGTGCTGGAGCACCTCAACTAGCATTTGATACGCACCAATCAAACACTATAGGTAAGTTACACTATCCTAGGGCAACTAAGTACTACCTGCAATTCACACAATCCTACGGCAACTAAGCATTACAATTAATTCACACAATCCTAGGGCAACCACGAGCCCCAAAGTACCTCCGATGCCAGGGGACTTCCCTTAGCCAAAAAGCAGACATTGTCCTTGTCTGGTGGTTCTCTTCAGCAGATGGCTGGACGTCCGGGAATGGTGGAGCTGATCCAGGGACAGACAGCAAGGTGGCCAGTCTCACTAATGTCCTTGGAGCAAGCCCAAAAATGTGGCAAGGCAAGCAGTTTAAAAGCAGTTCCAAGTTGGTAGTGTGGGCTAAGTTAGTGCTGTGGGCTGGTGATTGGTTACACCCAGTAAAAGACAATGTCCACTGGTTATGTCCAGTGAGATAGTATAATTGCAATTGGGCCTTTCTTTGCTCATGGGCATGGGTTGAGCCCCCTATCAATTGTAACCAGTAGGCCTGCTGTTAGGTGCCCCTTTCTGCCCCTTATTGATTATATGGGCTGAGCTCCCTATCGATTGTAGGCCTACAGTTAGGTGCCCCTTGCAGCCCTCGATTGCATGGGCTGGGCTCTCTATCAACTGTAGGCCTACAGTTAGGTGCCCCTTGCAGCACCCATCAATTGCAAGCGGCATGACTAAGCAAGGCAATGGCTGCTGTTCCTTAAAGCCAGCAACCCAGTGAGTCCCCGGGATGTCCAGGCATGTCCATGGCATATACTCCTTACATGAGCACATACAGATGATTTTTTCTTGCCATTATTACTTGAACAATAAGTATAACAACTATTTACCTGGTATTTGCATTGTATTAGGTTATATATCATCTAGAAATGACTTAAGTATATGGGAAGGCCTGGCCCAGTGGCACAGCCTCTATCATCCCAGCAACTTGGCTGAGGCAGGAAGATCACGAGTTTGAGGGCAGCCTGGGCAACTTAACAAGACCCTATCTCAAAATAAAATCTAAAAAGGGCTGGGGGTTTAGCTCAATAGTAGTACCCCTGGATTCAATCTTTAGTACCACAAAAAATAGATAAATAAAATCAATAAGTAATAAAATTTATGGGAGGGTACACAGGTTATACACAAGGGAGTTGGGCATCCATGGATCTGGGTGTGTACAGGTGTCCTAGAACCACCCCCCATGGATACCATAGGGTGACTATAGTAGTGTCATTATCATTGTTGTTAATGGGTTTTGTTATTATTCCAAGGTTGTTTATGAAGGAAAAATAGAGAGGGTAGGTAGCAAGAAGTGAGAGGGGCATGAAGAGCAAGGAGAGGGAAAGCCCAAAGTACATCTCGCTGCCTTGGCACGCCCCGTGATGTCAGAGTGGGAGGAGCTTCCCTTGCTACTGTTGAACCCACGACCCAAAGGACCACTGACCCCAATTTTAAATCAAATTAAGCAAGCTTATATTGTGCACACAAATTAGCTGTACAGCGGCTGTCCCCTTCAAAAAGTAAGGACAGCAGCTTTGTCCAGGAGCAGGGAGGTTTTTATAACACAGAGAATTATAAAGGTAGGTATCTTAGGAATTTACAACTGACAGCATTCTGGCAAGGGCAATACAGAAGCAGATAGCGAATCAATGATTTACATGGCTTAACACCTTTAGATAGGGAGTAAACTCAGCTTCCAGCCTGGGGGAGCCGCTGAGATTTTAAGGAGGGCAGTTTCCTAATCAAAGCCAAACGGTCCAAGCGAGTAAAACAAAAAATAAACCTTTACGACTTCTTGTCGAAATGGCTTTCAATCTTAAGATAGAATTAGGCTGGGTTCATCACTACAAGGTCAGGACGACTGAAGCTCAGACAGATGAAGAACCTTTACCCAAATCATACAGTGAGTTCGTCTCAAGTCAACAATCCATTCATTCATTCTGTGACCATTTACTGAGCACCAACTCTACCATAGGGAAGCATTTTGCAAGCCCTAAGAAACATGCACAGTCCACACCAGAATCTCAGGCTTGAAATTTACCATGTAGACGCTTTGGCAAAGGGTTTTCAAGAAAAACGTGTTCTTTAAAGAGATATAAATAATATACATTGTCTTTACTCATTTGAATAAAAGAAATACAGTAAGGATAAGCAGGCAATAAGGAAGTCAGCTCTCTACAGTAGCTAGGTGGGGAGGAGGGAAGGGCCAGTGGGCATTGGGGAGAAAAGATGAGGAGGATGGAGCTTCTTGGAGCATAACTTTTGTATAACTCCAATTAGTAGAACCTTAGCAACATTTGACATCACCCCAAAATGAACAGACAACCAAGCTACAGGGGAGACCCCAAATGGAATCCAAAACAGTGGCTGAACAAACCTCACACTATGATAAATGAATGGCATCCCTGCTCCAAAGACAGTGAGAAAGTAACTAAGCAATTTTGGGAAACAGTTATTTTGACCCCCAGTTACAAGTCCCCTTAGTTCCTGGTTTATCCTTCTTAGTAGCATTTATTTACCGAGGGATGATCTGTTAACCCTCTCTACCTCTCCCTCCAGACTGCGAGGGCTACATAGGCAGGAACCTGTCAGTTTACTATAATAACAGCAAGCGGAAATGTCTGTCCATGTCACAAAAGCCAAGCAGTTCTAAGAAATAAGGATCCCTCAGGACAGACAAATGGAAAGTGTTTGTTGTCCCTGGACCTGTTTTATAAGAAATGCTAAAAGAAGCTCTTCAGAGGCAAGGGAAATGATCAGGTCAGAAGCTCAGATCTAGATAAAGACAAGAAGAGTCTTGGAGAAGGAATACATGGATGTACTTTTCAAACTTTTCTTTTCTTTTTTGGTACCAGGATCAAACTCAGGGATGCTTAACCACTGAGCAACATCCTCAACCCTTTTTATTTTTTATTTTGAGACAGAATTTCACTAAATTGCTCAGGGCCTCACTGAGTTGCTGAGGCTGGCTTTGAACTTGTGATTCTCCTGCCTCCTGAGTTGCTGGGATTACAGGAGTCCACCACCATGCCAGGAGTGGATAACTTTTTATTTGGAGTCATAATAGCCACATATATTGGATGGCTATACCTTAGGGATCAGTGAAATAAAAGATAGCAAGATAGTTCAAGTCAAGATAGTTCTTTCTTGACTTGCTACAAAGGTACAGGAAGGAAGAACTGAGGATAAGTGTGAGCAGCCCCTATCCCAAATGCTTGGGATCAGAAGTGTTTCAAATTTCACAGTTTTTCAGATTTTGGAATATTCGCATAGACTTTACTGGGTGAGCAATCCTAATACAAAACTTTGTGTAAAGATGCTGCCTTCAAGCCGGGCGCAGTGGCTCACGCTTGTAATCCCAGCACTTAGGGAGGCTGAGACAGGAGAATCGCGAGTTCAAAGCCAGCCTCAGCAATGGCGAGGCACTAAGCAACTCAGTGAGACCCTGTCTCTACATAAAACACAAAATAGGGCTGGGGATGTGGCTCAGGGGTCGAGTGCCCCTGAGTTCAATCCCCGATACCAAAAAAAAAAAAAAAGATGCTGCCTTCACTGGAAACAAAATTCTAGATTGGAGAGTTGGGTTTTTTTCTTTTAACATTTCGAATATTTTACTTTTCTTCTTGTTTATGTGGTTTCTAATAAGTTTGATGTCATTCTTCTCTTTGTTCTTCTATAGACAAGGTATTTTCCTTCTTGGATTTCTTTTAAAATGCTTTCTTGGTCTTTGTGCAGTTTGAATGGCTGATATATGCCTTGGAATAGGTTTGTTTGGTATTTGTCCTGTCTGATGTTTTGTGAGCTTTCTGAACCTATGGTTTTGGTATCTTTCATTAATTTTGGGAAATTCTCAGCCATTATTACTTCAAATATTTCTTCTCTTCTTTTTTCTCCTTCTGATAGTTCCATTACATATATGTTCAATCTTTTGTATTTGTACCACCAATTTTGTATATTCTGTTCCTAATTTTCTTTATTTTTTTTCCCTCTTTACATTTTAGTTTGGAATATTTCTGTGGATATGTCTTCAAAGTCACTGATTCTTTCTTCAGCCACGTCCAGTCTGTGATAAGCCCTTCAAAGTCACTCTTCATTTCTGCTGTAGTGTTTATTTTTTTTATTTCTGGCATTTTATTTTGATTCTTTCTTAGAATTCCCACCTCCCAATGTATATTATCTCTTCTTTCTTGCACGTTGACTTCTCTTTCCATGGCAACCCCCAACACTGTTGAAGGAAAAATGTATCCAAACACTCCTTAAAGATGGTCAGGTTGATTTTCTTCAAAGGAGGCCATGGTGATAGGTAAAGGGAACATTGCAGCAGGGTCTTGCTGTGTAGAGGAGATTGGACTCAACCCAACTCCAACAAGGATAAGTGGAGACTTATACCAAGGGGTGGGAATGAGAGAGGTGCGTGAATGGAAGATGGCTCAGAGGCAAAATCAAGGAGGAGTGTGTTCTGCCTTGACTGCCCTGAGAGCTTATCAGACAGACCAGGATGAGAAGATGTTGAGGGGGGTCAGATAGCAGAGGTGGGGGATTTTCACCAGTTGACCTAATAGGATTCCTGATCCAATTGAAGGTCAAGCCAGTCAAGGAGGAGACTAACTGATGTTTTGATCCAAGGAGAGAGTCTTTGTCAACATATTTGTCACAGTTACTGTTTATTTATTTTGGTACCAGGGATGGAACTCGGGCACTCGGCCACTAAGCTACATCCCCAGCCCTATTTTGTATTTTATGTAGAGACAAGGTCTCACTGAGTTGCTTAGTGCCTTGCTGTTGCTGAGGCTGGCTTTGAACTCGAGATCCTCCTGTCTCAGCCTCCCCAGCCACTGGGATTATAGGTGTGCACCACCGCACCTGGCTCACAGTTACTTTAACTCCTTTATCTGATCTTTCCTAAATTTGTATCCGATTGGTCTTGTTCTGCCACTTGCTTTGAGTTGTTCTTTCTTGACTTTGAGCATATTTTCTGATTATTTCTCTTTTGTTGTTGTTGAAAGCCACCCGTGATGTGCCTGAGAATAGCTTTTAGTGAGGTTTTACCTTCATCTAGATAGACACGCGGCAGCCTTGAAGATTTGCTGTCACCACGTATCAGAAGAGGTCAAATAAACCCCTCTAGTTCCTTGTGGTGATAGGTCTCCTCCTCCTCTTTGGTTTTCCCAAGAATTCTCTCTTAAACAGAATTTGTCTTGCGTCTCTCTAAATGGTGATACTACTGCTGCTGTGGTGGTAAGGATCTGGGCAGGGAAGCATGCTATACTCTTATGGTTAAATTAGGGTTTGTTTATTTATTTTAAGTAGGCCCCTAGAAGGGTTTCTTAGCTTTTATAATTGTGCCTCCTTCCCTCACTAGTATAGGAGGGTTAATAGAGCGTGGAGTTCTGTGGTCGCCCTTTCCCGGATCAGATAAAAATCAACAAAGTAGTTTCCCTTGAAGACAGGCGTTTGTGAGAGACAATGTTCTGCAGAAATTTCAGAATGGCTCCTCCCCCCTGCCCCTGGGAAAGCAAGGATATTTATCTCCAATCTTCACCATAAGGTAGGCTCCAGGACATAAAACCCACAACCACCTAGGGGTCCCTTCAGGCTTTAGCTTTCAACCTTGTTCACATGGAGCCTCCAGCTTGTGCTATCACTCCACTGGTGTGTTCCCCAGTCTTGGTGGTGATTCCTTTTTCTCCCTCCAGCTTTAAGGGTGGTGTTGTGCCCTGCGACTTCCATTCTGGATCTAAGACAAATTCTGGATTTTTCGATTGTTCAGCTTGTTCTTAATATGAGAACAAACGTGATGATTTGCAAGCTCTTTAGATGGTGTTGGAGTGAAACTGGAAGGTTGTGTGTGTGTGTGTGTGTGCGCATGTGTGTGTGCGCGCATGTGTTTGCGTGTGTACAGTCAGCTCTCCATATCTGCAGGTTCCAAATCTGTGGAACCAATGGAGGATCAAAAATATCTGGAGCCGGGTACGATGGAGCACGCCTACAACCCCAGTGGCTCGGGAGGCTGAGACAGGAGGATCACAAGTTTAAAGCCAGCCTCAGCAACGGCGAGGTGCTAAACAACCCAGTGAGACCCTGTCTCCAAATAAAAAGTACAAAATGGGTCCAGGGTTGTGGCTCAGTTGTTGAGTGCCCTTAAGTTCAATCCCTGGTACCGCCCCCCAAAAAAATTGGGAAGAAAATTTCCTGTACTGAACATGTACACATTTTTAAAATGTTTTTTAGTTATACATGGACACAATGTCTTTATTTTGTTTACTTATTTTTATGTGGTGCAGAAGATCCAACCCAGTGCCTCACATGTGCGAGGCAAGCGCTCTGCCACTGAGCCACAACCTCAGCCCATGTACACATTTTTTTCTTGTCATTCCCTCTCTGAACAATACAGTATAACAACTATTTGCACAGCATTTCCATTGTATTAGGTATGACAAGTCATATAGAGAGGGCTTTAGGGACTCAAGAGCGTGAGAAGTGTTTCTACACAAATACAAGGTCGGCTTATGTAAGGGACTTTGAGCATCCAGACTTTGGTATCTGCAGGGAAGCCCAGAACCAATGGCCAGGGGATACTGAGGGATGACTGTCTACATACAGATATGTTTCTAGAAAACAGTTTTAGTGGCTGTTATTTGTAAACTGACAGATTCCCGGCCTGAGGTGCTGACAGTCTGAGGGCGGGGTAGAGAGGAAACACATGATTCCTTTAGGAGGTAAATGCTGATGGTGGTGAAGAGGCTGAGAGGGTCACAAGAAAGTCGGTAAGGTCAACCGAGATGTCCCTGCAGCAACCACAGGGTTCTGCAGGGGATTCAGGCAGAGGGGAGGGGACAGAGAAGCAGGAGGCCCCAGCCGGTTCTGGCCCAGAGCTTTCGCCTCCCGCTCTTGCCCTTTCCTCACCTCTCTATTCAGTCCTTGTCTCCCTTGGCTTGATGGAACAACTCTGTGTCCACTGGGCAGTTAAGTTGAAGCCATTTTACCATACAAGTGCTGTCTGGAGCCTGTGCTGGGGTGACAGATGGCATCTGGAAGGTAATTCTGGAAGAAAAAAACCTCTCAGGAGAGCTCTGGTCTCCAGGCCCTGCTCAGAGGCCTAGGAGGGGCAAGGGAAGAGCAGATCGCGTCCCGACTGCGGCTGGCGTCCTGGTAAGTGTTAGTTCTCTCCTTTGTCACGCACCCTGTCAGTTAAGTATTGCTCTCCACATTTTTTGGAGAAGAAAACTGAGGCTCATTGAGGAGGTTTTTGCTTTTGCCCAGTACCTGGCAGCTACCAAGGTTCAAGGCTGAGATTCGACCCTGAGCGCCCACACCTTGGGTCCCAGCTCCCTCTAGTTCCATCAAGGACCAGGCTGCCGCAATGTGACAAAGCTATGTTCTCCACGGTCTCAGCTGCCGGCGCCTGTCCCAGATGTACAAGCAGATGCTATGGGTGATTTAGCAGCAGGCCTGCTGGAAAGTTGGCGGGGAGCCGCCATTGTCTCAGCATTTTGTAATCTGGTCCTGGGCAGAGGGCTGGGGTGGAGGCCACTTTTCATGGGAACTCAGGCAAGGAGGGAGTGTGAACCCTCCGACTGGGACCCAAGCCAGGAAAGCAAGAAGAAAGCTGGAGCTCTGCCAAGGCTCTGGGCCCTCGGGAGCATCCAGCTGCATGGGGCCATGTGGGCTGGGCCAGATGTGTGGGGGGTGCGGGGTGGCAAGTCACAGAGTTGCTGTCGACTCCGACTTCCCATCTTCGCGCGAGAGAGATGTCCCGGGACAATCCCAAGGGGAAGGCTCCACCATCTAGGCACACCTGGGGGGTCTCTGGGGCACCCAGTAAAGAAGTTGACCCATCTAGAGGGAGAAGAGAGGTTCTTGGAGAAGGAGACCTCCCTATTCCTAGACCCAAAAGAAGGGCAGAAATTGGGTGGGGCCAGAAAGGGGATGGTCTCCGTGGTGGTGCAGACAGCAGGTGAGAGCTTCTAGAGGACCAAATGTCTGTCCCACTTGGGGGAGTTTCAAGTAGCTCAGTCTGGCCCACATTTCTGATATGAAATACAGTGCAATAAGATACAAAGCTGGGGATGTGGAAAGTGTCCAGGGCATGGCGGGCCTGATGCCAAATATTGCATGGGATGTACTCATACTAAATAAAAAAAAAAAAAAAAACCTTGCTGTTTATCTGAGATTCAAGTGTAGTGGGGACATCCTGTATTTTTATTTGCTAAATCTGGCAGCTCCAGCCTCGGGGACAATTTGGATTTGATCCCTATACCATCATGGTGGTTTAGGTAGGGATAATGTGATCAGATTTGCACATGGACAGGAGATGGATGGCAGTGTGGACCAAAGGGTGACAATTGGGAGACTAAGGCTGGAGCTGAGGGGAGAATGAGTGGGTGGGAAGGTAGGATTGATTAAAAGAGGTCAAGGCAATGGGCCTTGGCGATTCATTGGGTGTGGACATTGAAAATGAGTCAGCTGAGGATGGCATCCAAGTTTCTGGGCAGCAAGACAGATGGTGGAGACATTTCCTGAGCTGGGGGTAAAGTGGGGGTGCAGGTTTTGGAGGAGGGAGGAGCAGAGTCCAGTTTCAGCAGGATGCACTGCCTGGCCCGAGGCGTCCAAGGAGAGCGGTGGGAGAGAGTTGAGTCCTGGGTCTGGAATGCAGGCTCAGGGCCAGAGCTGGAGGGTGACATTTGGAAAAGATCAGCCTTTGGAGTAAAATGAAACCATGGATAAGCACATGCAGGGGAGGCTTGTGGGGTGAAAGAGGAGGGGTGAAGAGTGGGACCCTGAGAAGCAGGAACCGCTTTGAGGAAGCAGAGGGAAGAAGCCAGCAGATCAGACCCCGAGGCCTCAGAGACGCAGACTTGGGTGAAGGGGATTGATGGCCCTGCTCGCCTCTGGAAGCTGGAACAGGAGAATTGGAAGAAGAGCGAGCTCCAGCATCAAGGCTACCAAGACTTGAGGAGTACAAGGACGGCAGAGGCCAAGGCATACGGCTGCCGGGGGCCTGGGAAGCAAAGGTGCAGTGGAGCCAGGGAGGGTGGAAAGTGAGTGCGGGGCACACACGACTCTTTCATGTGCTCTGAGCCACTTCCACATGGGGATTAGCCTTTCCCTCCACAGACTAAATTGGCAGTAAAGGTATAAACGAACCCATAATGGCAAAGAAGCCAGGAGAGGAGGCGTCGGCAGAAGAAAGGTTTCGACAAACCTGGTAAGAGGTGCCCATGGAGGAGAAATGGATGCCAATGTGCACTGAGAGCCTGGGAGGAACCAGGTGCGCTTGGAAGTCTGAACTCCTAGCAGCTGTCCTGCAGGTCTTCTCCCCATCCCCTGTCACCAGACGACTGTACCCACAGGCATAAGAACTTCAGTTTCTCGGAAGGATTAAGCCAAAGGCCTCATCTCTGCACAGACAGGGGTGAGCAGAGAACAGGACCACAGGCAAGGATTAAGGCTAAATGACAAGACCTCCAGCCTTCTCCCTGGACTGCTCCCAGAAGCCCCAGCAAGAAGTATACCCACCATGCTACCCTGTAAGAGATCAGAGGACTTTTCTTCAAATTGCAAAGGATGGACCTCTACTAATGGTGATGATGGTGATGATGATAGTGGTGGTGATGATGGTGGTGGTGATGGTGGTGATGATGATGGTGGTGGTGATGATGGTGGTGGTGATGGTGGTGGTGGTGATGATGCTGCTATTGCCGATAGTTTTGCACACCCTTCAGTCTTCTTTCATTGGAGCTTCCAACCATTTTTTTAAAGCCTTACATTTAATCTCTTTTCTTCAATAGATTTTTTTTTAAATTTTTGAGACAGAGTCCAGCTAAGTTGCCCAGGCTAACCTCAAACTTGTGATCATCCTGCCTCAGCCTTCTGAGTAGCTGAGATTACAAGTGTGCACCACCACCCCCAGCTAAGCCTCACATTTATTTATTTA
>CM053399.1:172770830-172799019 GCA_028644305.1 Xerus rutilus
GGTACTAGGGATTGAACTCAGGGGCACCTGACCACTGAGCCACATCCCCAGCCCTATTTTGTGTTTTATGTAGAGACAGGGTCTCACTGAGTTGCTTAGTGCCTCGCCATTGCTGAGGCTGGCTTTGAACTCGCGATTCTCCTGTCTCAGCCTCCCTAAGTGCTGGGATTACAAGCGTGAGCCACCGCGCCCGGCTAAGCCTCACATTTAAATGTGAACATCCAGCCATGCTATGAGGAAGCTCAAGCAGCCACATGGAAAAGCTGATGCAGCCTATTGAAGATCCCAGATAATCACCACCATCAAATGATTGAAATCACTCCATGAGTTCTCCTTAGCCTTTGGGCCTTTAGTGGAGGGAAGGAAGAGAGGACTGTATCAGAAAATACACAAGTCTTCAGAAAGACCTCCAGCCTTCAGAAAGAGTAAGACCTGCCCAGGCAAATACTGCGCAATTCCACTTATACGAGAGATCTAAAATAGTCAGACTCAGAAGCAGAGATGAGAACGGTGTTGGAGGAGGGGGAAATGGAGAGTGTTGCTCAATTTCAGGGAGGCAAGGTGAATAAATTCTAGAGCACCGCTGGACAGCATAGGGCTTGTAGGTAATACTGTATTGTGCATTATTAAGTGATCTAGGAAGTTAGATCTCATGCTAAGTGTTCTTACCACAAAAATGAAAACAAACCAAAAGGGCATGAGGAAACCTTTGGAAGTGATGCATGTGTTTGTCACCTTGATTGTAGTGATTATTTCATGGTACTTGCGCATATCCAAGCTCATTACATGGCACACATTAAATTTGTGCCATTGTTTTGTACATTGATTATACCCAACAAAGTTGTTAAAAGCAAACCCGAAACAAAATAAAGAGGAAACTCTGTGTAAGGACTAGAAAGAAGTTCCTAGGGTTGGCGGCTCTGGAGAGGTAGAGAAAAAAAGCAAATGAGAAAATGGAGAGGGGAGGTGGGCGGCAGCCATAAGGCACTTTCAAGGCACATTAGGGAGTTTGCTGCTTGCCTGTGGACCAGACCCCGTGTGTCCTCAGAGCACCTGCTGGATATTATAATCTATGATCAAATAAGATGGTAAACGCTGAGAATCTCCGTCATGTGGGTTCCTTGGTTGCAGGACTTCTCAGCGTCTTCAGTTAGCTACCTGTTCCACGGATCTCTGGAGGGGGGATAGGTGTGTGGCAGCTCCAGGATTTCGGCGGTGGGGACTGGGGGGTACCAGGGATTGAACTCAGGGGCACTTGGCCACTGAGCCACATCCCCAACCCTGTTTTGTATTTTATTTAGAGACAGTGTCTCACTGAGTTGCTTAGTGCCTCGCTTTTGCTGAGGCTGCCTTTAACTCGTGATCCTCCTTAGCCTCCCAGCGGCTGGGATTTATAGCCATGCGCCACTGCGCCCGGCTCAGGATTTCTTTGACCACAAAGTCCCCTTTTCCCAGGGCTCCTTGAGGATCATGCTCCTCAGAACCCACTTTGGAAATCCCTGCTGGCTGAAGAGGACCTCCATAGGTTCAGGGAATGGCACAACTTCATTTGCAATAGAAGCTCCTGTTGGAGCTGGTAAATGGGATGGGCTGGAGGCAGGACTGGAGTCCAGGACGCCATGAGGAAGAGGCTGGTGCAGGAGTCTAGGGGGCAGGGCATGGGACCCAGACCAGTGCAGCTGCAGCAGAAGAGAAGGGGGGGTCCGATGTTATTTGTGGGAGATGAGGTGGTGCACCGACTTCTAGGAAGAGGGACTTGGGGCATCTCACAGGAAGAACATAGGAAACTTCTTCCAGGGGCAGAAACCTTAGGGAACTGTCCTAGGAAGGATCCCTGAGTGGCAGGGGGATTGTTCCAGATTCTGGGGCAGATGAGAGCAGCAGATGGAGCTGAACTGCCATGAAAGGCCCAGGAATTCCTGACCTTGGATGAGAAGCCAGACCCTGAGGCCAGCTGAGGGAGGGCGTGGGGAGGTAGAGCTGGGGTCATGGTGGAGGCAGGAGGTGGGGACATGGCAGCAGACACTGAGGACCTGTGTCAGCCTAGGGCCAGCTCCCAGGAGATGGTGCCTGAGCCAGGCGGCCTCCTTCTGTTGCAAATGACAGAAACCCAGACTGGCTTCAACCACAAAAATGGCTCACAAAATGGATAGATCTGGCCTAAGGCATAAATGGATTCAAGAGCATAAAACAATGTCACAAGGGTCACTGGTCCTGTCTGTTTCATCTAGTTGGCTCCATCTTCCAGCTCCCAGGGAGGTTACCTCAGAAGCATCCATCACCACCAAGTCCAGTGGAAAGGACAGCGCTCTTCCTCCATATCTTAAGCCAATGTCCTGGGGTTGATGTTTGTCATCCTGATTAATCTGACCTAGGCCCATCCCAGAATCAATCACTACGGCCAGAATCATGGATAGTCCTGATTGGTTTAACCACAGTCATGTGCTCCACCCCAGGGAGATGCAGCTTGCTGCTTATGAAACAGAAGAGCTGGGGGCAGGATCCCCCCAAGCAAAGTGTCCCCAAATCAGGGTACTATTGTCCCAAGAAGAGAGAGTGGATGCTGAGCTGCTAAAGTAACTAATGTCTAGGACTGACATAGGATCCTGATTCTGGGAACCCCTGAATTCTGGGAGCCCCTGATTCTAGTCACTTAACACATGTTTATAGGATGGATGGATGGATGGATGGATGGATGGACAAAGCCATCTTTCTGGCCCCTGGGGAGATTATTCACTGGGTCCCCTGCATTTACTCTTTTTACATTATTAATTTTTTTATTTTTGGTACTGAGGATTAAACCCAGGGGCACTCTACCACTGAGCCACACTCCCAACCCTTTTATTTCATTTGTTTTGAGACATGATCTTTCCTAGTCTGGCCTCCCGAGTAGCTGTGATTGGGGGCATGCGTGCGTCACCACACCTGGCCTCTGTTTACTTCCACCACTATTCTAGCACCGGATGAGATGTTAATCTCATTTGTCACAGCAGCCCCAGCACCCAGCACATGGCCTGGCATAAAAGGCTCAGAAAACATTTGAATGAACAAAGAAATTCATCTGCAGGCAGGGCTCGCGGCTCGGTCGCTAGTCCCCTGAGCCTCTGTTTCGTTCTCTACAGCCAGTGGGTGTGCTCTGAGTATCAGGCATGATGGCAACATGTACTGACTGTGGATAGCACTGGTCCCAGCAGAATCAGACTCTCACGTTGATCTTTCCAGGAGAATGCTGACAAGGTCATGGAAGCAGTTAATTGCCACCTGCATGCAGGAACACCTCAGCTGCACCCCTCCCCCTCAACTGTTCGCCAGATCCAGAATCTAACTGTGCAAAGGCTGGAGGGCTAATCCATTTAGCAGTAGCTCCTATGGTGGTGAGAAAGCCAAGTGAGGCCTTACGATGGCCCCTGGGAGATGAGGGTTTGGAATATGTTCAACTCCTGACTGGAAAACTACTGGCTCGTGAGTTGTGTCCCTATATAAAGAAGGACATTGTCAGGACCAGAGCTGAGAAGAAAGAGAAGAAAGGGCAGGGTTTCCTTAGAGGTGGTGAGCCCATCACCAGGGGAAGCATTCAAGCAGACCAAGGATACCCACTTAGGGGGGAAGCTGAATGAGGAGCGAGAATGAGCACATTCTGTATCCCCAGATGCTTAGGATTTGGATCCAGCTTAAGGTGACAGGATGTCCTCTGGGTCCTGGCCATTGTCCAAGAGCCACACACATGCTGGCTCTCTTAATCCTCCAACAATCCGAGGAGGGAGCTCTCCGTGGCTCCCTGTGCAGGAAAGGAAGTCAAGGCTCTGCAAGATCAGAGCCCCATGTCACTCCACATAAGTGGCACTCGTGACAGATGACCTCCATCTGAACTGTCCATGTCTAACACCTTATTTATGTTTCTTCATTGAATCCTCATGCACTACTATTCTGTGAGGTAAGTTTACTCTCTGCATCAAACAGATGAGGAAACTTGAGGATTGTGGAGGGAAGGGCCTGGGACAGAAGAGAGCTGGGTACAGCAGCAACCTGCAGGCTAGAGTGAGCCTCAGACCTCCTGGGCTAATTAATGTCAGATGAGCTTTCGAGGTCACTGTCAAGGGTGGACAGGAGAAGCTAGGTGCAGTGGTGCACACCTGTAATCCTTGCACTTAGGGAGGCTGAGACAGGAGAATCACGAGTTCAAAGCCAGCCTCAGCAACAGCGAGGCACTAAGCAACTCAGGGAGACTCTGCCTCTAAGTAAAACACAAAATAGGGCTGAGGATGTGGCTCAATGGTCAAGTGCCCCTGAGTTCAATCCCTGGTACCAAAAAAAAAAAAAAAAGAGTGGACAGGAGAGTAGTGCCTGACACCTGGGTGCTCAAGAATGTTGGAAAAACCCAGTTTTCCAGGAGAGGGTGATTTTGCCCTTTAAAGGACCAGAGCCACGACCCCCACCCAGGTCCACGTTGCGGGCACTACCTCTCTCTCCTGGCACTCTTCTAGGACAGACCTAGGGAAAGACACCTGCTAGACAAGACATGTCATTCTCTGAGGTAGCTGCTTCAGTGGTGAAATTCAGGAACCGGGAAGAGACAGTAGGAATAGCTACAGCTTGTCCCACTTCCCATGACCTTGACTCTTCTCTCCCAGCACAGGAAGCCAGAGGGAGGGCTCTTTGCCAGGAGCCTGAGCTGTATGATGTGAGCCTCAATGGGAAGAACAACAGGCAGAACCTGAAAACCTGGGTCTGTGTCTGCAGCTTTGGCGAAGAGCCTGGACTGTGGTGTGAGGCAGATCTTGGACCAGGTTAGCATCTGAATGCTGCTACCTGCTGACTCTCTGAACTTGGGCAAATTACTGAATTTCTCCCAGCCCCGGTTTCCTGGCACCCAGGTGTCAGGCACTACTCTCCTGTCCACTCTTTTTTTTTTTTTTTTTGGTACCAGGGATTGAACTCAGGGGCACTTGACCACTGAGCCACATCCTCAGCCCTATTTTGTGTTTTACTTAGAGGCAGAGTCTCCCTGAGTTGCTTAGTGCCTTGCTGTTGCTGAGGCTGGCTTTGAACTCGTGATTCTCCTGTCTCAGCCTCCCTAAGTGCAAGGATTACAGGTGTGCACCACTGCGCCTAGCTTCTCCTGTCCACCCTTGACAGTGACCTCGAAAGCTCATCTGACATTAATTAGCCCAGGAGGTCTGAGGCTCACTCTAGCCTGCAGGTTGCTGCTGTACCCAGCTCTCTTCTGTCCCAGGCCCTTCCCTCCACAATCCTCAAGGTCCCTGTCTTACCCAATACCTCAGGTGGCCCTGGCATTTGGGAACTGCCCTACTGCCACCTTCTGGCTGGTGCTAGAAGGACAAGGGCCTAGGTCATGGCCTCAGTCCACCTAACCCAGGTCTGAAAGCCCAGCAACCCAGTTGTGGGTTGGTCACCTGGTTGGCTTGCTCCCTGCCCCACTGAGAAGGATCCTGGGCAGCTTCCAAGGATGCAAAACATACAATCAGGAAATACAAATAAGGGAAAAGCTGAGGGAAACACAAGAATGGGAGTGTAAAGGAGGCAGGAAAGAAGTTACAGTACATACCAGAATGATCTGCTGTTGTGGAAATAAGACCACAGACTGAAACTTGTGGAGATGACTTCTCTTATCTACTCAAGGCATAAGGAATGAGGGGGGCACCCATCGGGCATGGCAGAGTGATGATTCTTATTCTCAATCCATCAGTTCTACTTCATTTTATACACAGGTACAAGGCACAAAACATAAACACACATGGACATGCACCACGGCCTTTGGGAACTCACATTGGGATGTACAGGGGAGGGAGGCCCTAATCGTGTAGATTTGAAAAGTGATTCACATCAAATTACAAGTTATTGTTTGAGGTCGTGCCTCGTGGGTCTCCTCGATGAGTTGGGGTCCAATAGAGATGAAAAAGGGTCTTCAGGGAAGACGAAGCGGGGTCTCACAGGACGAGGCTTTGGGGTCCCAGGGGACAAAAAGGGGTCTTCGGGGAAGACGAAGTGGGGTCTCACAGGACGAAGTTAGGGGTGACAGTCCGCGGAGTCACTCCACCCAAACTCCGGGGGTAGGTAAGACTGCTCTGCCCGAACGAGACACAGAACCCGTTTAATCCAGGAAGTACAGAGGCTTATATAGGGTCCTCGGACCAATCATGGCCCCGAGGTTACAACCAATGAGGAGAATGGGAAAAGAGGGAAAGGAGGGGTTGAAGGTATAGGGAGTGCTCCTACAACAAGTGATTTTGAAAACACAAAGAGTCAGTGTATTAGTCTGTTTTCCATTACTATATTGAAATACCCCAGGCTGGGTAACTTTATAAAGTAAAGAGGTTTATTTGGGCTAATGATTCTGGAAGTGTCAAGTTGAGGGACCACATCTAGTGATGGCCTTCTAGCTGGCAAAGAAGTCTCAAGGTGGCACAGGGCATTCCATGGAGAGAGACAGGAAGCACATGTGTGTCTGTTCTCCCTCCCTCTTTTATAAAACCATCAGGATTCAGTTATGGGAGTCCCACTCTGCTGACCTTATCTAATTCCAACTACCTTCCAAAGACCACCTCTAAACAGCACAGTGAGATTGAGTTTCCACCCTCTCAACACCTCACATGGGGATTAAATTTCAATCTATGAACCCTTGAGGGCACCCCCTACCATATCCAACCACATCTCACTGTAGACAAAGTGAGGTAGGTATTCAAGTGAAAAAGGTTCAGATGCACATTCAAAAGACAGTTTTTATTCTGAGGAACAAGAGGAACATAATTGTTAAGGAGTAAAAGAATGTTTAAAAACATTAAGAATGTTTCTGTTTAGTTGCTCAAACTTTTGGAATCTGTGACGTGAAGTTCATTTGACATGAGGGAGCTGGCTTCCCTCAGCGGGGGCCACACATGACTCTAAGCTTCCTGGTGGGTGACAAAAAAAGGGCAACGTAGCCACTACACAATCCCCAAAGTCTACGAACGAGGACAAACCAACTGTTTCAGAGAAGCAAGACGCGAGGAAAAGCTGCTTCCGAGATGGGAGAGGGTGACAGGGACAAAGACGGGGTGGGAGAAGATGGGTGTTCTCGTCAGCTTTTCCACTGATGTGAACAGAAGACTTGACAAGAACAATTTTAGGAGAAGTTTGTTCAGGAGGCTCACGATTTCAGAGGTCTCAGTCCATAGACAGCTGGGTCCATTCCTCAGGGTGTCAGGTGAGGCAGAACATCATGGTGGAAGAGTGTGGCAGAGGAAAGCACGTCAGGACAGGGCCACCAGGAAGCGGGGAGAGAGAGAGAGACTGACTCTGTTCACCAGGGATAAAATCTATACTCCAAAATCACGCCCCCTACTCCAAAGTCGTGCCCCCACTGGCCCACATCCTCCAGCCACACCCTGCCTGCTTATGGTCACCCTCAGCCAATCCCTATCAGGGGATTGATATATTGATTAGGATAAGGCCCTCAGAACCCAATCATCGTGTCTCTAAACCCTCTTGCATTGTCTCACACATGAGTTTTTGGGGGATACCTCATATGGAAACCATAACATTCCACCCTTGACCCCCAAAAGCTCATGCCCATTTCACAAAGCAAAACACACTCAATCCATTTCCAAGGGTCCCCAGAGTCTCAACAAGTGAAAGATTACCCAAAAGTCCAAGTCCAAAGTCTCCTCTGAGAGTCAAGGCAAGCTCAGCGTGAACTCCTGTAAAAATTAAAAAAAAAACAACTTCCACATATCCAATATATCAAGGTAGCGAATAAATGTTTCCATTCCAAAAGGAAGAAATAAGGGCGTAGAAAGAAGGGATGGGACCAAACAAGACTGAAATCCAGCTGGGAAAATAAGTCCTGTAGCTCCGTCCGGCATCTGGGCACATGGCGTCATGACGGTCTCTTCGGAGGGCTCGTTTGGCTCCAACCCTGCGGCCTTGCTGCTTGCAGCCCATGCGGCCCCTCTCTTGGCTGCCCCTGCCTGATGCCTGCAGCGTTCCTCAGCAGATGTTCCACAGTACTGGCATTTCTCTGTCTCAGGGGTCTCCATTGCTCTTCCAGTTCCTCCTCTCATCTCCACACATCACCCTCTCGGGGGCTGCCACATGGACTCCTGCTGCGCTTTGCCTGACCTCCCAGACCTTCCTTTGAAATCTCAGCGAAAGGCTCCGTGACCCCCCGACCTCCCGCATCCCACATTCCTGCAGAACCAGCACCCCGGGGTTGTCGCCAAGGTCTGCTACCATCTTAAGGAGGGACCAATCCTTCAGGGACCCAGGCAGCAGCAGCCTCCGAGTGCCTGAGTGGCTGATCACATTGAAAAAACTTCCTAGTCCCCCCTGAGCCATCAGGGTGCCCTACTGGTCTCTTCTCATGGGAATTTTTACTTGTACCCCCTTGAGCCTGAGATGGGTGTGGTCTTGCCAATTCCGGAGATGCCCTCTAGCCATCTTTCCTATTGTCTCTGGGCAAAGTCTTTAGTGTTTCTTTAGCAGCTATTATATTTTTAACAACCATGTTTTCCAAGGCCCCAGTTTTACTACCAGTTATCTGGACAAACTGCAAGTTTTTCAACTCTTTCTGCTCTTGATTATGGCAATAAACTTGGCTATCAGTCACCAGCAATACCTTTGCCACCACCCGAATGCTTTGCTGCCTAGAAATTTCTTTTGCCAGATTAAGAAGTCTATGACCCTTAAATTCATCCTCAAAGAAAGTCTCAGGACACGGGGAAAATGTAGACAACTTTTTAGCCAGAGCACAACACGAATGGCCTCTAGTACGATCCCTAGCTCTCCTTCTCCCCTAAAACCTCATGAACACTTTCTTTGCTGTCTGCAGTCTTATTGGCATTCTGGTCTTCTGAACTCCCACCAGAAATGCCCAGGAGGTCCACTTATGACATTCTAAAGCTTTCCCAGCTTGCATCTCTAAACTTTTTAAAATTCCTCCTCCAAACTGCAAAAAGCTCTGGAAGCTTCTAACCCACACGGTCAGGTGAGTCACAGCACCCATCTCACTTCTCGGAACCAATTTCTGCTTTAGTCAGCTTTTTCGCTGCTGTGACCAAAAGATCAGACGAGAACCATTAGAGGAGAAAAAGTTTATTTGGGCCTCATGGTTTCCGAGGTCTTAGTTCATGTCGCTGGCTTCATTCCTCAGGGCTTGAGGTGAGGCAGGAGATCAGGGCAGAAAGGTGTGGCAGAGGAAGGCAGCTCAGGACAAGATGATCAGGAAGCACAGAGAGAGCGCCCTTCAACAGGGACAAAATGTACATCCCAAAGTAATGCCCCAGTGACACACTTCCTCCAGCCACACTCTACCTACCTACAGTTACCATCCAGTTAATCAGAGGATTAATGTACGAGGAAGGTAAGACTCTCATAACCCAATCACTTCACCCCTAAGTGTTCTTGCATTGTCTCACATAGGAGCATTTGGAGAACACCTCACATCTAAGCCATAACAATGGACGATGTCCTTAGTGACAGCCTCCCGTAAGGTACTTCAGGGACATCATGTGATCCAAAGACGGCGCTGATCTGCTGATGGGGTTCAGATCATGCGGGCTGCGTGGCCCACTCTGCTGGACTCACCACCTCCCAGAGATGGTTAGACCATCAAGATGGCTGGCTCCCCTCAGTGGGGCTGGATCTGCAGGGGGCTGTGCATATGCTGGCTTGCTCGCCCTGGAAGCCTGATCTGCTCCCCAGGTCTCCTGAGCACTGAGCTGCTGGGGTTAGCAGTCTCTGCTTACTTGCCTTGCAGCATCACAAGCTTCAGGGCTCCTTCCTGGAATAGATGCCACTGGAATCCTGCCTGGGTGGCCCTCTGGTCCCCACCAGTCTCCCTTGAGGGCCCCAGCCCTACCAGCCCTGAGTCAGTGTCTCAGGTCCTAGGTTCTGTGTAGGCTGCACCAATTGTTGGGGCCGGCTGAATTGTTTAAGATGAACAGAGACCTGCTCAGACAAGCTCACAGAAGAGAAGGGAATGGCAGGAGCATAGGTCGGGCAGCCAGGAAGCTGGACGCTCCCAGACCTCCAAGTCAGCAAAACCCTAAGTCAACCTTAGCAAAAGAAGGAAGAGGAGGAGGTATTCGCTCAAATCCGGAACATCTGGATCCAGAGACTCCAACACTGCCACCAGCGTCCAGGCTTGCCCCATCTGCTGCCCTCATCTGCTTCCTCCTGCTTGTTCAGGTCTCCTGCAGGTCCCCCCAAGGGACCGAGATGGATGCCAGGGCCCGGCTTAATTCCGGCCTTTCTACAGGTGGGGAACAGCTGCTCTCTTCCCATTAGTTCCCCCTTGGTCCCAGCTAAGGTCAAGTCTCATTGGGCGGGCTTAGGTCACATGCCCTTCTCTGAACCAATCACCATGGCCAAGGGTAAAGAATTTACACTGATTGGTTAGGTCTGGTTCCCTGCCCACTTCTGGGCAACCCAATCACCTGAACAGAAGTTTCAGGAGTTCTTAAGAAAAAAGAGGGTCTGTGTCTACCTTGCTGCGGCCCCCCATCAACCAACAGGCAGCTGTCCTGGCCTACTTCTGTCTAGAGACAACAGTCAGGACCAGGAAGACCATCCCCAAGGTCCCTGCAGGCCCGGTTACACCAGAAAATAATTTACATAATTTTTATATATTGAGTAGTTTTATATATTGAATAGTTTATAGTTTATCAGACTTACATTGTATGGTTTCTACTCATTCTTTCTTAAACAATATACATTGATTGTATTGGTTAATTAAAAATAAATAAGTAAATAAAGACAGGGGTCTATGGCCCTAGAGGGTGGTGGGCAAAGACAGGTATGTCCTCTCTGCCTCCCAGGAGCCAGCGCCAGGGGGCTGGCAGAGGGCTGAGGTGGGCCCTGCAGGGCTTGTGCCAGGCCCTGGAGTCCATCCCCAGCCATGGGAGAGAGGGGAGCAGACCCCAGCCCAAGACACGTTTGCCTGGCCCAAGACCATGCTCCAGTCTGGTCGTTTCCCCACATTCCCTCACCATGTCACCATGACATCATGACTTTCCAGAAAGGACCCAGACAGCTGGGAGGTGTAATTCAGTGGTAGAGCACTTGCCTGGCATGCATGATGCCCTGGGCTCAATCCCCAGCACTGAAAAAAAAAAGTTGCAGGAGGGACCCAGATACCTCACCACCTTGTGCTCAGGCATGGCAGCTGCTGTGGTGTAAATGGCCTTCCTCTGACCACCCAACTCACTCCAGCTTCTGCTGGTGCTGGGTGCATAACGCTGCTTCACATAAACCTCCCAGCAGCCCCAGAGGGATGTTTGCAGGGAGGAAACCAAGGCCACGTTCACCTAGCTGGTCTGTGCTGAGCAGATGTGAACCTGCTCTCTGATGGCAGAGCATGTGGTTTTTCCAACGTCCTGCCCTCCAGCGCCACTCCACCTAAGGAGTCAGACTCTGGATTCCCAGGACATTAGGACAGGCACCATCCTCTTTCTCTGCCACCACCAGGGAGCTGGCATCTCCACAGCTCACCTCTCTGGGCCTCCATCACTCCCTTAAGGGAGGGGTCTGTGTGGTCAGCCTGCAAAGAGGGAGGAGAGTGGGGCTGGGGTGCTGGGCATGGCTGGGTCTGGGCCAGGTGTTCTACGCCACAGTGGCTTTCCTACCCTGATGCCTCTTCACCTCTGTGCTAAGATTTCGAAGCACTGTCCTGTGGAGTCCTCCCAAGGCCCACGAGCTGGGCACCATCCCCACCCTCTCCACTTTTCAGCTGAGGCAATGGAGGCTGTGGGGAGCTCTCCCAGGAGCGTTGGTGAGGCCATCATGCCTCAGCCAGCCTTCTCCAAAGCAAGGCCTCTGTCCCCCACCCCTTGACTGTCCAGCTCCCTGCCCTCTGACCTTAACGCTGAACAAGGAGCCAAGTCTCCTGGGCCAGACTCAGGCCAGGCTGTCTCTTCCTGATCCACTAGGGGGCGTGCGAGATCCTTGCAAAGACCTCCAGGGGCTCAGAGGGAAGGGTCAGGAATCTGAGGCCCTGGCAGCCAGAAATGCTGCAAAGCCAGGGTGTGGACTGCAGGTTGGAGGAGGTCACTTGGCTTGGTGGCCCTGACACTGTGTTGCAAGTGCCCTCCCCTCTCTGGGCTTCAGTTTCTTTATGTATAGAATGGAAGGTGGGGTTCGCTAGAGCAGGGCCTCTTAACTACTTAATGCTCGTGTGAGTCATCTGGTGGATTGGGACTCAGTGGGTCTGGGTGGGTCCTGGGACACTGCATTTCCAATAAGCACCCTGTCCATGTCCCTGCTGCTGGTTCTGGGAATTGTCTCTGAGGGACCTGCTGGCTCTCATGACTTGGTTTTTTGAGCTGAGGAGAGAAGACTCATGTGTCCCAAATCCTCCTGGCGGGGTGGCCATTCAAGCGTTCATCCGCTCATTCCTTCATTCATCAAAGGTATTTTTGTGCCTCTCTCTGTGCCAGGTGCTGGGGACATGGAGACCCCAAACTGCTCCAACAACAGGATATACCTGTGCTGGGGGTGGGAGGGGTGTGGGCCCCTGGGCAGATGTGAGGAAGGGCAGGTAGGCCTCCCAGGATGGCGGACCTTCCATCTTCTCCTGAGGAGTGAGCAAGAGGGCTGCAGGCAGAGAGGAGGCTGGGGAGGAGACAGAGCTGTTCCAGGAGAGGAGATGGCACAGGAAGAGGCCCGGAGAAGACAGAGCTGGGCCACAGGTGAAGAGGTTGTGCAGCGAGAGGGGCCAGACACCAACACGCCAACAAAGCATACACACAGCCCTCAGAGGCACGGGCGTGGGTAGAAAGCAGCCTCCTAAAAGAGCTGAGAATTCTTATTCAGGGAACTTCCATGAGCTCCTATTGGAGTGGGGTGTTGTGGGATGGTTTCCATGGCAACCTCAGACTTCCCTCAACTGCACAGCTGAGGTTTCCCCAGCCTCTAAAGTACAGAGTCCACCCCCACCCCAGTCATCTTCTCCACCCCCAGTGCCCACTTGAGAACTCACCCTCAGGCCCACGCCCAACCCCTCTGCTCCGCCTGGTCTTCTCCACCCATGTACTCTTGCTCTCCCCCCAAACAACTCTGGGAGGCAGTTCTGGATATCCCCTTTGCAGGGCTCTGAAACTTAGACATAGGTGGACATTCACCTCAGTTTGACTCTGAGCTTCCGCTCTTTTCCACTCGGGTTGGGGGCTGGCGATACAGTCTACACAATGTCAAGGTTCTCAGTCCACCCCTGGCCTGGCCTCACCACAAGGCATTCCCTCATCCATCCCATCCTTTTGAATTTCCTAAGCAGTTCCAGGCACCTGGCCCCCACACTAGGCCCAGGCACACAGGCCTAGGCCCAGCAGCTCACAGTCTTGTGCAGAGATGGACTTTGAACACAGAAGTAAATGAACACACCAAGGGCCTGTGGGTGTTCACGGGCATGTGGTGTCCCCATGCCAGGAGAGGAAGAGGCCCTTGTGGATTTCTTTCTTTTTTTTTTTAATAAATTCTTTATTTTATTGCTTTGTACGTGGTGCTGAGGATCAAACCCAGGGCCTCACGCATGTGAGGCAAGCGCTCTACCACTGAGCTACAATCCCAGCCCCCCTTGTGGATTTCTTTTAGTCCCCTTCTTATCTCTTATAAGGAGGGCCTATGATAGGACAGAGGAAATGACTCAATCTTGGCTAGTATATTTGTGAAATAGTAATCGTAATGGGAAGTTGGAACCCTAGCAGATTGAGGAGAGCATACTCAGAGCGGGGTATGACTTGAGTGGAGTCCCGCATGTCTGGAAGGAGATAGCAGTGGCCATAAAGGACTGGCTATTGTGCTGGTGCTGGGTGCCCTCCAAGGTGGCCTCCAATGGTCGTCACTCTCTGGTATGATACAGTTGGCAGTTCCCTCCCACCTGTGTCAGGGTTTGTCTGGGTGACCAAAAAGATACAGCACAAAGATACTGTGTGATTTGAGATTGGACCATTAAAAAGACATTGCCAGGCTGGGGCTGTAGCTCAGTAGTAGAGTGCTTGCCTAGCATGTGTGAGGCACTGGGTTCCACCCTCAGCACCACATATAAATAAGAAATGAATAAAATAAAGATCTATCAACAACTAAAAAATATTAAAAAAAAAAAAAAAGACAAGACATTGCCCCCTCTGCCTTGTCTCTTGGAGCACTTTCTCTGGGGAAGCAGACTGTCAGGTTATGTCCATAGTATCTTAAACTACACCAACTTGAAGTTTAAAATTTTTCATCTTCAGTTCTATCCATTAGTAAGAGTTTGTAGTGTGGGGAGACATTCTGGAAAATCCTCCAGCCCCAGATGAACCTTCATTCAAATTATTACAGCCTGGCCCATGAGAGATGAAAGCCCAGCTTCTCAAGCCAAAATCCCCCAGCTAAGCTGCTCCCAAATGCCTGACCTGCCAAAACTTGGAAATAACAAATATTTTTGTTGTTTTAGGCCACAAAGCTTTGGGGTGATTTGTTATACAGCAAGAAGTGGCTAATACCTAGATTGATCAAATACTGGAGAAAAAATGAGCATATGTGAAAAATGAATTCTGGATTTCTCACTATTGGAGAAGGAGATTTCAAAGATGCAAAGGTAGAAAATTAGAATGAACTCCATGTTGTACAGAAATTAGAGCTCATGGTTTTCAATATCTAAAGATGGATATAGAAATAAATAGAGACATAAATGGGAGTCTAGGAATGTGTTTATAAGCACGCATAAACACATATATTCCCAACTCTATCCATTGAGAATTCCAAGAGCAGTGAGCACACCTACTGCCCAGAACTTGGTCTCTAAGTATCATTCTCTGTTAAAAAGAACCACAGTTCCTTAGGGAAATGGCTGCTGTCAGAGCAGGAACAATGAAAGCAAGGTGAGCCTGAAACAATCTGTTGTGCCAGAAAGTAAGGTAGTGTGCAAAGATGGAGACATGTTAAAAGGAGCTTCCACTGGCCAAATCTGGAAAAAGACAAGCATCACAACAAATAATGCTAATGACAAATTATAACCCACTGAATAAAACAGAAACCCATGAGTCCACACCAATAGAAATAAGTCATACATTGAAAGCTTGATAAAGAGTTGCCTACTGATGCTTTTCAAAGTGCCTCCCTCTAAATATTCATTAAGTCCAAATGGAAAGAGTAATTTTTAAAAAATTTTTTTAGTTATTGATGGATCTTTATTTTATTAATTTATTATTTATACATGGTGCTGAGGATCGAACCCAGTGCCTTACGCATGCTAGGCAAGCGCTCTACCACTGAGCCACAGTCCCAGCCCCGGAAAGAGTAATTTTTTAGTGGAGAATCCTAGCCATCAATAATAAGACAAATAAAAATCCTTAGTCATCTGATAGAGTGCAATAAAAAGAAGTTAGCATACTTCTGTAATGTCCCTGCAGATGTGAGTTTTTATTAATTTTTTTAACTGCTGGTTCTAAATTGCATTTTCTGTTTCCTCTTTTAGTTCTCTTGATTTTTGCCTTATATATTTTGAGGCTATGTTATTAGTTGCATGCAAAATTAGATCTGTATCTGCTTCACAAATCCAATTTTTTTCTACTGTGAATATCTCTGTTTACCTTTAGCATGGCTCCCCTACTTAAGCTCTGCTTTTGTTGATAATAATGTAGCCTTGCTCACTTGCTTCTGGCTAGCATTTGCTTCATGTTTTCCATCTTTTTACTTTCCTTATTTTTTATCCTTATAACTGACATGTCTCTCTTATAAGCAGCACATGGTTGTTTTTTTAAAGCATCCAATTGTCTTTTAATTGGAATATTTAATTCCTTCCATCTTATTGTTTTCTATTTGTTCCACTTATTCTCCTTTACTTTGCTCTCCTTTCTTGCCTTGTCTTGCCAACCTGAAATAATACATCCAGCAAAAAAGTTACCCTTCAAAAATAAAGGCAAGGGCTGGGGTTATGGCGCAGTGGTAGCGTGCTTGCCTAGGACACGAGAGGCACTGGGTTCGATCCTCAGCACCACATAAAAATAAAATAAAGATATTCTGTCCACCTACAACTAAAAATAAATATTTTTAAAAAAATAAAGGCAAAACAGAAACCTTTTATACAAATAAAAATTGAAACAATTTCATCACCAGCATACCCCCATCAGAGGAATTAGTAAAGGGTGATTTTCAAGCAAGAGAAAATGAATCCCAGATGGAATCTTGGAGATGCAGGAAGAAATCAAGGCCAATGGAAAGAAAATATTTGGTTAATCTAAACAAATATTGTCTATACAAGACAATAATAATAACGTGTTGTGGAGTTTGAAATATATAAGGAATTCAAATACCAGATGGTACCAGATGATAACAGCATATAACTCAGGAGGGGGTAAATGGAGTTTTAAGTGGTTTAAGGTTCCTGTGTTTTCACAAAAGTGATGAGATTATTAATTTATATTAGACTCTAGTAAGTCAAGAATACATATAATCATGTTTAGAATGATCACTAAAAGAAATAAAAAGGGACAAATTACTAAAACAATGACATGGATTAGTAAAAAATCAAATCATTCCAGAATAAGTTAAAAAGGAGGAAAAATAAACATGATATATTTTAACTTTTTGAAAAAGTGATGCATAAAAGAAAACTCACAGGTCATAAAAATGTCCTTAAATTGGGTGGTTGGCACAAAGTGTTCACTTGATTCATATACTTATATATATCAAATAAATATTCTTTAGATAAACTCCACTCCACAGTTAATTTAAAAAATTTAAAAAGCAAAGTGAATAGCAGAACATTAGGTACATATAATACCTCATTTGTGTGTATAACGCACATATTTTTTGTAGGAAAAATCAAGCCTATTTGCCAAAATGCAATCAGTGTTTGTCCTCAGGGGAGAAAGGGAAGGGTGTGGGATCCTGGAGAAAAACTGTCCATTTTTGTCTTAAGTTGCATATAAAATTTGCATATTTTGTTCACTAAGCATGAATTACTTAATAATTGCAAATCACCAACAGCCCAAAATATGTTTTCATTTTGAAAAAATAATTTTAAACTATACAATGAAAGGCTGTTTTATAAAGAGGTGTCCTCAGTGACCGAACCTCCTGTTGTTGTGGCACATATCGTCCACACGGTGGCGCTGCGTGGCGGCCCAGCGGCTCCGGGCTCCGGGCTCCAGGCTAAGCGGACTATCGCGGTGGGGAGAGGGTGGCGCGTCTTTGAGAACAGATTTGTTTCTTCAGCGTCCTACTGACAGCCTTGCCAGGTGGCATCCGGAGCACTGGCTCGCAACAAGTCAATCGTCTCCACGGGTGGCTCCGGAGCCTTTCAGGCCAGCTGCCCGGCCGTTATCCACGCTGCCCTGAGTTAAACGGCCTGGGGTCCCCCATTGACAGGTCTGGGTTGCGCGAGCATGATCATGGTGCCCTCACAACGCCTGCTCAAATGTGGTTGGGGCCATCTCCAGGGGTGAGCCACCGCACCTGTCAAGGGAGCTACAAGACGGGAGGGGGGTCTTGACCCGGCTGATCCGATCCTGGGTCCCTCGGGTCTGAGAGTGGGTGTTTCTGACTTCTGCCTGAATTCTCCTGCACGGGAACCTGAGCAAGTCCGTTTCTGCTTAGGATACTCCTTGACTCCCCAGCATCTTCAAAAGGTTCAGGTTCCTAAGCTTGACTCCCGAGGTTCTTTACCACCACCAACCTACTGCCACCTCCCAACCTCCCATGCTCCATCACCCGGAATCCTCTTGCCTCCCACGGGTCAGGCTCTTTCTCATCTCTGAGCTTTCCACGTGCTGTTCCCATTAACTCAGACACTCTTCCACCCCCTCACCCGCTTCTTCTTGCTTAACTCTGACTCATCAGACCTACAGTTTAAAGTTGCTTCCTCCTGGAAGCCTCTCTAGCATCAACTAGCTTCTGTGTCCCAACACGACACTTGATGTTAGCTATATGTTTATTGCCAGCCTCCCCCATTAGACAGGGATCCCATGAGAGCAGGGCCTGGCTCATCACTACTTCCCCAGTTCTAGGACTTGGGACACCCAGCAGGTGCTCCAGAATCACTGAGCCAAGTATAAGTGTTGTGAGCATGTGTCGCATGGTGGGGACCCCTGCGGAGGGGTGCAGATGGGCGGGAAGGAGCACAGTACAGCATCCTGCCTGGAGGAACCCCTGGGCCTCCCTGGGCTCCTACTACCTGGGGAGATAAACCAAAATGCAGGAGGCTGCCAGGTACCCCTGCCTGCCCCAGCACACAGAGGGACCTCAAGCAAGCTGCCTTCAAGCAGCACCAGAAGAAAGGTGGGTGCATGGGTCCATTCTACCTGACTTGGCCCGACCTCAGGTAGTGGACCCCTAGACCCCACTGTCCAGCCCGCATGCCCAGCTGACAGTGGACATCTCCTCACAAATGTCCCCCTGCATCCTAAAGTCATCTGAATTCATCCTCCTTCCCCAGATCGCTCTCCTTATTGCTCACCTCAGAACTGGCTCTGCCATTCCCCAAGCCACTGCCTGCCGTCCTTCTCTCTGCCACATACCCACCATCAAAGCCTGGTGTCCAGTTGAGGACCCTGCCATCTGCTCTGCTGACCTCTCCAGAGTCTTGTGAGGATGCCGCCTGCTCCCCACCGCACCTCTTCTCTCCTGTGCCCCCCATTAATTCCAGACTGTCTACCTTAGTTTCCCCAAATGAGCTGCAGTGGCCGTCTCCTGCTGACTTCTCTAAGCTGTTCCCTCACCCAGGTCCTCCCCTTTTTACCTGGGAAACAGGTATGCACCTCTCAGGTTTCTGCTTAGACATCCCTTCTTCCAGGAAGCCCTCCTTTAGGCTCTCATGGTGACCAGGGCTTCCTTGTTTCCGCCCTGGTCGCACTGTGTGGCCGCTGTGTGTGATCTGTTTTCTTGCTGCAAACCCAGCGGTCAGCATTTAGTCCTAACTCAGCAGCTGCTTGGCCCCCTGACCCAGCTGCTCATGGCCTCCTTGCTGAAATCCCTCTTCCCTGGGTTTCCAGGTCATGGTCCTCTGAGCTGCCTTCCTGCTCTCTGGCTCCTCAGTTTCAATGCCAGTTCTCCCTTGCTTCTCGCTCTCTAATATCTGCTTGCCCTGGAGTGGCCGTCAGCCTGCCCATCTACTCTCTCCCCTGGTGCTGAACCCTAAGTGCAGGGCCTGCGATTCCACCTGCATGCTGGCAGCCCCTGAATTCCAGTCTCCCCCAGCCTTAACCTGCCTGCACTGCAGGCTTGACTCTATACCTGCCCCCTACACTTGATGTCCAATAGGCATGAACATGCAAATCAAGCCCGCAATTCAAGCCCCGCCCCCACTGCCTCTTGCAGACTCCATCCTCATGGTTCATGAACCAGAAACCTTGGTGTGGTTCTTTCCTTCCCTTTTTTACACCCCACATCCCATCCATCCGGAAAGCCTATGACTACCTACCTTCAAAGTGCACCAGACTCCCACCTCTTCTCACTGCCTGCGCCTGGGCAACCTGGTCCAAGATCTCTTGTTGGGGTCAAGTGCAGCCTCCTCCTGACTGGTCTTCCTGCTTCAACCCTGGTCCCCTGCAGTCTATTCCCGATTTAACAGCCAACCTTTGAGTGAGTTTGTGTTCCTCCTCTGCCCCAGACCTCCTGCAGGCCCCCTCCTCATGTGGAGTAATAGCCAAGCTCTTCTCTACCTACAAACTCTGGGAAGCCGATCTGCTCTCCATCACTTCTTGGTGACCTCTGGGCCTTTGCACTGGCTGTTCCCTACATCTGCACATTTCCCTCTCTCATGCTGTCTGACCTCTGCCCAGAGAGGTCTCTCCTGGCCAATCTACATACAAAGTGACTCCCCAGTACTTCCTGTCTTCCTTACTAGCCTGCCCAGCTCTGTCATATTCACTTATATGGTCATTATCTGTCTCCTCCACTCACCTGTACGTCTGGAAGGACAGGGATTTTCTTCATCTGTGTTCACTGTGGTAGTCTCAGTGCCTAGAACAGTATCTGGCATGTGATAGACACAGTAAAAAATTGCTAAATACTTGAATGGACAAATGCACCTTCCCCAAGTGGTGAAGACTGGAATAGCAAGAGCATGGTTGGGCACATCACCGTAGCCTGAGGACTCAAGTCGAAATTCGTGCTCAGTAAAGACTTGCTGAAGGCATGGATGGATGGTGGATAAATGGATATAGCACCCACTCTCCCGAAGGGTCGCCACCTGGTGGGTATCCTGCCTGAATCTGCTGGGGGAGGCAGGTCAGTCCACTCTGAAGATGCCTGAGCCCTGGAATCATCTAGGACGTCTGGGACACAAAGGTTCCTGATTCCCACGGACCTGGTAGGACTTCCCCAGGCCCCAGAGGATTTGCAATGCCTGTTCGTGGCAGTGCAGGAAACTGCACCTGTATGCTACATGGACCCTGATTTCAAGTTGTTCTACCCTTTAATGCAGCAATTATGCTTCTGAGAATCTGATAAAAAAAAGACTAGCACTGGTGTACAAAGATAGATATGTGTGCAGGTTGGGGCTGGGTTGTGATGGCATCGTGTGTAATCACATAAAACAGGACCCAACCTGGATGCCCAACAGTAGGGGGCCTTCTGGCACCGCCCAGAGCCTGATGGACCACATAAAAAATCAGAGGATGAATCCATGCACCGAGAGAGGAAGATACTGGTTAAGTTGATACATGACAAATCACATCCTTAAACAATCGTACAGGATGAGCCACGTTTAGTGTAAATAATAAAGCCACTGGATAAAGTTCATGTCCATGTGCATTAGAAAGGGCCTGGATTGGTACTTATCCACCCACCCCCTGACCTTGGTCACCCCCGGGGTGGGGAGTGGGATTTGAAAGGAAACTTCCATTCATATATTTATTTCTTCATTGACTTTACTTTTAATAAGAAGCAGATACTCTTCTGTAATTACATTTTAAAAGAAATTTTCCCTATGTATGTGAAAGCAGTCGATCTAAACACACACTTTCCTAGCTTCTTAATGGCTAGCAATGGCTTGATTGGCAGACAGGTTGGAAGGAAGACAAGTTGACGAATTAGATGATTCATCATCCAGGGCGGTAAGTATGGCACCTGCTGCCAGCCTCTGACCACATCACCCTGAAAACCTTGCTCAAGACTTCCAGTGCTCCAGCACAGTCTCCCAGTAACCCCACATGTAAAGAGCAGGGCTATGGTCTACTGCCTGTTCTTGTACAACCTGTGGGCTAAGAATGGTTTTTACAGTTTTAAATGGTTGGGGGAGAAAATCAAAAGAAGAATATTACTTGTGACACAAGAAGAAAATATGATATTCCAGTTTGAGTGTCAACACAAAAAGCTTTTTTTTTTAAAATTTTTTCTTAGTTGTAGATGGACACAATGTCTTTATTTTATTGCTTTGTATGTGGTGCTGAGGATCGAACCCAGGGCCTCATGCATGCGAGGCAAGCACTCTACCACTGAGCCACAATCCCAGCCCAACACAAAAAGTTTTATTGGTACGCAGCTGTGCTCATTTATTTGTGGGTTGTCTATGGCACTTTCCACTAACAGCGTTTGAGTGCTTGGTATGTGATGGTATGGCCCACAAAGCCTAATATGTCTACTCCTTGATCCTTTCCAGAAAGCTGGCCAACTCCTGATGTGTGACCTCTCTGTCCCGAGCCACTGGGCCAGCTCTGTGGTCTAACTAGCTGGGCCTTTGCTCTCTTGAGTCCTTTCACCCAAATGCTTTCTCTGCTGCCACTGCAAAATTAGCCCTCTAAAAGGATGGTTTCAACCCCTGCCCTCACCCAGGTCCATAATCTGAGGGGGACAAGCTCATGGGCTGGTTCTCTGGCTCACTAATTTCTAGGTCTCCAGCAATTGGTGCAGTTCCTGGCTAAAGTGCCCTCAATTGCATGGGCTGCTATCTTTACCATGTCAATTCTCAGGCTTCTTGAGGTTTTTCCTGACTCGCCAAACCTGAACACTAGCCAAGAGACAGGGGGGAACAGGGAGGTCAGGTGAAGTCCAGAGAGCTGAGCTCATGTCGGGAGGATCTGACGATTGTGGGGGCTTTCCCAGGGACAGAATCACTCTGCCTGACCACAGAGAGCAAAGCCAGGACCTGACCACATAGTATGTCTCCGTGGAGGGTTGCCTGGGAGGGAGGGAGTTCTGTGTCCCAGGAGGTAAGCAATCAGAGTAGTGGGGTCACGGTTGTTGGAGGAGACCTCTACCTGTGGAGGAGACCTCTACCTGTGGAGGAGCCCTGGTGAGATCTCCAGTTGCTCCCAACCTGGGACTCAGGACTCCAGGAGTTCTCTTGGGTGATGACCAAGTCCAAGCTCTGGGAGCTTGACGAGGGGACAGAGAGGACTGCCCCTACCTGCTGCTGAAGATCCCCTCCCTCCACATCAGCCTGTCTCAGCCCTGACCCAACCTCCTGACCAGGCTCCTGCTGCAGGAATGCTGGGGGCTGGGGACATGAATGTCTCCAGGGCTTCCAGGAACACTAGACAGGATCATTGAACCCTGCAACAGGAACATCTCAAGTCGAGCCCCACAGTGCATCATGAAATTGATGATTTGGGGGAACTTTGAGGACCCCTGACCACCATCCCCATCCCCTCAGCCCTGAAAATCTAAAAATCCCCTAATTCCGGATATTTCTTTCTAGCTTGCTTCTTTCTGGAAAGGTTTGAGGTTGTTTAATGATAATTTGGGTGGCCAGGGAGGCCACAGGGCTTTGTGGTTAAAAGCTGGCCCTGAGATCAGCTTGTGTATGGGGGTGGGGGGCAGTTACTGAACAGTACCGCAGAGGTATTAGATTTCTAATCTGGCCCCAGAAGTGGGTGTGTGGCGGCCCAGATTTTGGACCTTACTCCTACCACTTCCTCCCCGTGTGAGGTAGATCTGCCACTTCCTTCTCTGGTTTCCTCAGGACAACTGTGATTGGGATTCCCTGGGAGGAGCAGGAGATCACAGGTCCCTACCCACGCGCCTGCATGTGGGCCCCTGTCTTCGGAAGGAACTGGCTGTCCCGGCTCCTCCTTGCCTCGCTGGTGTTGCTGACAGGGCCTGCCTCGCGTCATGCCCTGGAACCCTGGAGTGGCTCAGAACTTGTTGGAAGGTACCAACCCTATGTTTTGAGGCCTTTGAAGGATCCAAGGAGGCAGAGCTGACCCTCTCTAAATGTACGGGCAGGAGGAGGACAGTGGCTCAGAGGGTCCCAGCAGGTAAAGCAGGGTCCCAGGAGCAAAGCAAAGGTTGCTGGGACCCTTCTTCTCGACGTCTCTTCTCATAGACCCTTCTCCACCTCGGTACCTCCCCACCGCCTGCACCCTGACTTGACTGTGGCTGTTACGCACTGGGGAGGTGAGGGTCCAAACCCCAGCTCTGCCCTGCTCCGCCATCAGTGCTCCCATCTGTGAATGGGGCTCCGCCAACCTTTGTGAAAGGTTGCTGAACGAGACCCGTGACTCACAGTGCAGCCTCCGTGACCCTTTGGTTTCCCTGCCCCTTTTTTTGTCCGGGGTCCCAGCCTTTCATGAGAAGGGACCAGATACTGCAGACGGGGAGCGTTAAGATGCAGGGAGTCAGATGGGTGTGTCTTCATGTGAGATGTCCTGAAGCCTTCGAGGTGCTCCTTGGATTATGTGCAGCAGGGGGTGGGGAGGGACAATTACGGCTACCATTTAGTGGCCCTTGAATATGTCCCTCATTAAGTGTTTATTGGGAGTCTCCTGTGCTAGGTGTTGTGTTAGGTGCTGGAAATACAGCTGCAGGCTGCCAGGGGATGTCCAGATGAATATGGAGATACCCTGTCAGGCAGTGCCAGGGTTCCAGGAGGAAAAGCACAGCAAGGGGCAGGGAAGGGGGTCTGCAGGAGGTAGCACAGGACCCGGGACCAGCTCTTCTGGGAGTGCTGCCAAGAAGCCTCACTCCAAGCAGAGGAAATCGAGAAATCCTAGGGTGAAAGCAAGCTGGCTGTGGGTAGTTCAAAAGAAAACAAGGAGGAACCAGGATGTGGTGGTGCGTGCCTTTCATCCCAGCAACTCAGGAGGCTGAGGCAGGAGGATCACAAGTTCAAGGCCAGACTGGGCAAAATAGTGAGAGTGAGACTCTGTCTCAAAATTTTAAAAAAGAGAGGGCTAGGGCTAGGGGTGTTGCTCCATGGTAGAGCACCCCTGGGATCAATCCCCAGTACCTAAAGGGAAAAAAAGAAAGAAAAAAGAGGCAGGCTGGGGGGAGGGATGCGGGGAGAGGGAAAGGAAGTGAGCGGATGAGATGAGATGGGGCAGCCCATGCAGGCTTGCAGGCTAGGCTGTGGACTTCTGTAGTCAGAGGCATTGGGCACCTCCTTTGGCCCAGGTCCTAGTCTACGTTCTGCCTGTCTCCGTGACTCTGTTCTCCTCTCAGTCTTCTGGGCTCCGTCTGTATCCTCCAGTTATAGAAGAGGAAACTGAGGTGCCAAGAAGGGGAATCATTGGCCCAGTAGGTAACTGAGAGCTGGGATTTGGACCCAGGCAGGTCCTAAGCTCCAAATGGCTGAGCTCCGCCGTGTCTTCTCTGGCTGTCAGTTTCTGTTCTTAGAGTCAGGCTAGGACAGGTGGGAAATAGTAATAAGAGGTGGAGGAGGCAGGGAGGCTGCAGTCCACCCAGGACCCTCAGGGCTCACCAGGAGGTGTGGAGCACCTGTGCAACAGCCTGCAGAGAAGCGACACAGTGCCCGCACACATCAACCTCCACCCTGCTCAGAACATGGGAAGCAGCAGGAGGCTGTGGGCTCCTCAGAGGCTCCATTTGGCCTTAGACAGGAGGCTTTAGCTGGAAAATCAGAACCCAGAGCAGAAAATGACTGGAAAGCACATGCGGCCCAGGTTGCTGGACACATGCGGTAGGGTCACGTGTCCAGGCTGCTGCAGTCTGCGGGACTCCTCTTCACCCCTCAGTCCACCTCAGCTGGTCCCTCCTTTGCAAAAGCTTTCCTGACTCTGCTGAGCTGATGGCTTCCCCTTCGCGTCCCTGCTTGACTCTCTTCTGGCTTTTAGCTCTCTGGGTGTGGATTCCTCCTTTATGGGTCTGGCTTCCATGCTTGGCCCAGCCCAGGACTTGTCTGGCGGTGTCCTTCCCGTCAGAGAGAGGGTGAGCAAGCCAGCCAGCAGGTGCCTGCCTCCCGCATGCCCACTGCAGGACTTCTGTCCCTTCCCCCCCTCCCACTGGTGTCCTTCGCTCAGCCAGACTCGGGGCCAGCGGCCAATGGTAACCACTTAGCTCCTTTAATTACATGGAGTGACAGGCTACTGCTATTGGGATGGGATGTGCAGGACCGCATGCCCGGCCGTGCTGGGTGCTTGGGCTCTCAGAGGCAGACCCCTGTCCTTGCTATGGCCCTGGGCTCTGCTGTTGCAGCCTCAGCTCTGGAGACCCGCCCATCACTCCGTCCAAAAGCCTCCGAGCCCTGCTGGGCACATTTCTTTTCCCTGCTTCTATGTCTGATGGCTTAGCGGCCCTGGAGCTGCGCACACGTGTCCAGAATCTGTGCGCTTTTCTCTATGTCTGCGCCCAGCCCCTGCTGGAGGTCCCAGCGTCTTGCACCTCAAAGGGCTAGAGCAGTGCCCTACCTGGTCTCCCTGAGTCCACTTTCCACATGACAGCCAGGGAGTCGCTCAGGTCACTCCCCTGCTTTAGCTGGCAATGGCCTCCACACTCCCTGGCCTACAGGCCCTCCATGAGCAGCCCGTGACCTTTCCCTCTTCTCTTGGGCCACTCGTCCACCCATCCACCCAGCTCCAGCCACTGTGGCCATCACTCCGGCCTCCTGCCTTCCAGGCTCACTCCTGTGGAGCCCTTGCAGTGGCTCCGCCCATGCCCCCTGGATTCACCTTGCCTGTCAAGTTATTGCTCAGAATTTATTCCTTTGGGCCCAGATTTAATTTTCTAAATAGCCCTTCTCTCCCTCCAGATAGAATATAAATCCGCGTGAGAAGAGACACGGCCATCCCAGGTGCTAGGACAGGACTGGGCACAAAATCAGCATTGGCTAACTGTTGGTGGAATGAGTATAAGATCTAGATGGGGCCTGAATGCCTTTTGCAGCCACGCTGGGAATGTACCAGTGCAGGTGCTTTCTGACCCAGCAACTTTGTATTGATAGTTTTACCACATGGACATCATTAGACAGGTGTGCACAGGGTACAGTCGAGATATTCATGGCAGCTGGGCGTGGTGGTGTACACTGTAATCACAGTGACTCAGGAGGCTGAGGCAGGAGGATGGCAAGTTTGAGGCCAGCTTTAGCAACTTAGCAAGACCCTGTTTCCAAATAAAAAATAAATAAAAGGCCGGGCGCGGTGGCTCAAGCCTGTAATCCCAGTACTTAGGGAGGCTGAGACAGGAGAATCACGAGTTCAAAGCCAGCCTCAGCAAGGGTGAGGCGCTAAGCAACTCAGTGAGACCCTGTCTCTACATAAAACACAAAATAGGGCTGAGGATGTGGCTCAGTGGTCAAATGCCCCTGAGTTCAATCCCCAGTACCAAAAATAAATAAATAAATAAATAAATAAAAGAATTGGGGATGTGTGACTCTGGGTTCAATCCCCAGTACAAAAAAAAAAAAAAAAAAGAATCAATTGAAGCATTGCTTATTGTCACCCACAAAAGGCAGCAACCTAGGTGTCCATCAGGAGGGGACTGGCTCAATCCAGGTATGGCACACCCAAAGGGTAGAATGTTGTGTACCCACTAAACAGGAAGAGATGGGTCTGATTGTGCCAATGTGGTTATTCCCAGTGGAGGGAAACGGAGCCAGGTGCCTGATATGCAATATACATTTATTGTAAATGAATCCCGGGAGGGAAGGGGCTCTGTTTGCATATCTCAACAGATCTGATTCATAAAAAGAGGGAAATGGGTGGGGAGGGTGCCAGGTTAATCCAACTGTTCCTTGACTGGTGAAGAAGGTAAAGCCCAGGGAGAGCAGAGCCTCACTACTGGTCACACTACCACTTGGAGACATAGCCAGGATGGAGGCCCAGGTCTTCCTTACCTAAGACTCACTTCCTGCTCTCAGCAGGTTCTGGGGAAACAGCTGAGCAAAGGCTGCAGCCTGAGCCTCCCCATGAGTCAAGTTGCTTCTTTTGGAGCCTCAGCTTCCTTATCTGTAAAATGGGCCTATGTTCTCCCCATCCCCAGCCCTGTCCTCATTGGGCTGTGGTGAGGGAAAAAAAGCTTGTGATTATGAAAGCTTATATAAGGATGAGCATTACTGAGTGCTTAAGACACACCCAGCCAGACACGTACAAAGCCCTTTGAGGCTCATGATCCCCTTTAATCCTCACAAGAACCCTCTGAGGTTGGGGCTGTGAATGGCCCCATTCTAGCTGCTCACGAGGCTTTAGTAACTAACACCCAGTGTCACCCATCTTGGTGGCAGAGCTGAGATGTAAGCCCAGGGCTTCAGCCCCCTCTTATCAGCTCCCATACTGCAGAACCCCCGGGACCCCAGGGTCCTGGAGAGCTGCGGCATGCTGGACCTGATCCCACCTATAGGCAGGTGGTCCCCAGGACAGATTGCCCACTCCTAGGCCGCCTCCCACCCCGCATGGCCTGTGCCCAAAACCCCTGATTAGGAGGGCCAGGGAGCCTGGAGCCTGCAGCCAGCCTGGGTCAGGCCTGGCCTCCCTGTAATTAAGGAAGCAGGAGATTGAGAGCTGGAATCCATGTCATCCAAGGTGGGGGAGGAGTGTTGGGGCACAGGAGGAGCCTCCTTGTGGCCAGGCTAACCACGTCAGCAGCCACTGGCCCTCTGGAAGCAGCTGGGCAGCCGTGGGTAGTTGGGAGGGACCCTATGTGGATCCCCTTCATGCCGTCTTGCCAGCCTCCTGCCCATCTCTGTCTCCACCTCCCTCCTCGTGATGTCCCCCACAACCCACACCAGAACCATGTCTCCCAAAAGCAGGTCACTGACGCTTGGCTCCTGGTGTCCAGCAATGCTGTAGGGGCAGAACGTTTTCTCCTGCGCTGAGCACAGTGCCAACGGAAGTCTGGGAGAGGGCTGCTTGCGTCCACTGGAAAGGAGGTCATTCTCTAAACAGAGGTCTTCTGGACAGCATGTGGCCCCCTGGAACAAGCCCACACCCCCAGGCTGGTGCTCTTGGCTTGCTCTTCAGCCCTGACCTTCTCCCAGCCACTTAATGTCCCCTTTCCAGTCTCCCTGTCTTTCTCCTGCCATCCTCTTGGCCTGCCCTCCCTC